>VZTF01009713.1:1214768-1339882 GCA_013397755.1 Cnemophilus loriae
TTTTTTTCTAAAGCTTCCAGTAATCTTTTCTTGTAAGAAAACTGAAACCAGAGGTGGGAGAGATGCAGCCCTGGTCCAGATGCTGCAAAGCTGAGCAGCTTCATACTACTCCCTGACTGTATGACTAACCACCTATGCTCCTCAGTCCTGTGTACCATTTGGGAAAACCAAAGCAAAACCACAGGCATATGCATCTGCAGCACACACTGAATAAGCCCAGTGTTCTCCAGATATGTCAGACCAGCTTAGTCTCAGAGTAGCTGCTGTGCACCTTGCATACATGAATTATAGGTCAGATGTGTTCAGAGTAGATTGGATTACAACTACGTGTATATTGTGACATCTACCCAGGACGTGGAGAAGAGATGACTGAGAGGGGACCTCATCAATGTCTATCAGTATCTGAAGGGTAGGTGTGAAAAGGATAGAGCTGGGCTCATTTCAGTGGTGCCCAGCAATAGGACAAGAGGGAACGGGCAGAAAATGATGCCCAGAAAGTTTCACCTGAGCATGAGGAAGAATTTCTTTACTGTGCAGGATTGCCCAGAGAGGTTGTGGAGATCTTCACTCACTGGAGATCTTCAAGAACTGTCTGGACACAATCCTGTGCTCTGGAATAACCCTGCCTGAGCGGGGAGGTTGGACCAGCTGTCCAACTGTGGTCCTTTCCAACCTCGCCCGTTCTGTGATTCTGTGACCTTGCTCTGTCAGGAGACAAAACCTTAACTCTAAGGCAACTACCTGAAGTGATGCTGTCTGAATTTCTGGTCTATTCACCAATTCTATTCAAATCTGGTGTACCGTCTGTTTTTTCAACTCCCAGCTTATTCTCGAGTGAAGTCTACAGAGGGAACAATGACTCATGAACAGAAGAAAACAAGCAGAATACATGATTTTAATGGTAGTTTCATTCAGAATTTAGAGGACGGTCTTCTTAACATTTGTTGTGTTGATGTTAAAGAAAACATGTCACTGAAAACTGATGATGAAGAAAATAACATTTTGTAGGAAAGATCAGAAACATTTATCAAAAGTTAGGATTACAGAAACATCCATCTAAACATCCACCCAAAATTAATTTAGACAAAAAAAAGGGATTTAGTTCTCAAGTCTGTAGACCAAGCAGAAACACCAAATGTATTCCAAGAGAATATTCATGAGTTCTAATTTATAGGCAACTATTAAAAACATAAGTAAATATGAAAATATGTTCCAGCTTCTATACCAGGTTTTGGAAAAAGGCTAACTTACCAGGTCATTAGTGTTTATTCTCTAGAATAAGAAATTATCTGTGGTTAGACCAGTGCAGGTAATAAAAGAAAAATCATGAATATATGGGATTAAAACATTACAGTAACATTCAGAAGTAATACAAACACTAGCCTTTTTTTGCACTAACTTTAAATCCTGTTTGAGATAACCCATTCACACTGGGCCGATGACTAATAGAATCTAAGCTAGTGAAAATTATCCAGTGATCACAATGAAAATTTACACCTTCACGCATATCTTTGTTAGAGATATGAAGAGAACAGACACTCAGTTGTAATGCACATAGAGATTTTATATCCTGCCTTCAGCTCATATATAGCTGCATTAAAAATAACTCAGAATGGGCACCAAAATAAATAAATAAATAAATTCTTTTTTTCCTATTGGTTTTGTGATGATTTAAATGTTCTGCTACTTTCCACACCATAAGAACGAAACGGAGAGTGATGCAGGAAGAAATCTAAGGTGTTCTCTTTATCCAAGAATCAGCAGTCTCCCTGAGATATTGTGCCAGGTTGTATTTTGTTTCACCAAGAAATACTTTTTTTTCCCCAGGAAGTGAACAAGTTAACTTTGCCATTAGTCGGCAACTTCTGTGGCTCAGAGAGAAAACTTGACATGGAGTGATCAGTAGAACCTTGCTTCTGTTACAGAGAACTCTCCTCATTACTATAAGTTCAAAATTTAGTGGGATGCAGAAGTTACTGCCTCTTGAGGACACATCTTTAAAGGTCTCCTTGTGCATGGCGTCTCTTCCGTGAGATCCTGTCATCCCTGCAAGTGTTGTATGCCCTGCACTTGCGCTTCCAGCCTCTTCTTTTCCAAACAGGTTCAGTTGTACCCAAACACGTCATAGTAGATGTTTGTCAGATCTTTCCTTAAGACTCAAAAGTGATAGAGATCTCATAATTTATTTGGATTATATACTCCAGAGGTGTAACTCTTAAGATAAGAAAATTACTTTAGGAAACTTTCCTTCAACATAAGCCTGCTGATTATTATTGTTTCTCCAATGGTACAACACATAATTTTTAAAAATGTAAATAAAGCTAATTGCAAAAAAAAAAATTAAAAACACATCATTTAGAAACTGTCAGAATAGGATTTTTCAAAGCAATTCATGTATTTCTAATGTTTTCTCTTCTTAAAAAAATACCATTCTGGCTTAAACAACTGAAGCATGTGAAGTGTTCAACCTCAACAAACAAACCAGCACGTTTCAACTGACTGTGGCTCCACTTAAACTCCTCTGGCTCAGTTTTCCCCCTCAGCATGCATTAGGATCTCTTCACACAGGCAACTTGTGTTCGTTCTACGCATAAGTGAGCACCAGCTCAGAACTGTGTAGTCGCATGAGGATGGTGCTGTGTTCATACTAACGTGCTCAGCACCCCAGGTGAATGCATTAGCTCAGATAATCATTACCTTAACACAGATATATGGTGCCTGGTCACAACCGATCAGGTCTGGCAGCTCTAAGTGTGGGTGTAGTTATTTGTATCTGCTTGTATCTGTTTAAAGATATCCCAATTTACATCGAGACTGTCTTTTTCAGACAGCACAGAGTGTTTTTAAGTAAGAGGCCAAGTGAGAATGGGATGTTTGCAAAACTGAGATACTATAGGTTAGCAAAAACATGCACAGTACTTGAGAATTGTAAGTATAGTAGTGCTTATGTAGAACTAGAGATATCAAGAGGTATAAAGTGATAAGGATGAACGAGAATGAAGATTCTTTCTAGGTCTTATTAATGTATAGGTATCAAGATTCTCATAAATATATTCAATAGACTGTGCTGTAAAGTTCAGTTGGAGGTTAGGATAGTGAGCAGACTTTGCAGTGTGAAGGTGAGATAGCTAAAATTGGTTTCCAGAACAGCTAATCCTGCACTGATATTTCTGAAATTCTTTGTAACTGTCTTTGTTATTTTCTGATGCCCAGTAATTTCAGCCTTGTCCTTTATATGCTGATTGATTCTTGAACTCATAATCCATTTTCCATCTTTAGCTCTTTATTTTTTCACACCGCCTATCCAGAGGACCTAGGAACTTCTCCATCAGTGTAATGCACACTCCAATCATGCAGCCAGCCATAGCAGTGTGACAGGATTGCCAGTAATCAAAATTTATTATATCCAGAAGTGTAAGTTGAGCAGGAATTCTGAAAACAGTTGCAACAAATATCTTTCAAATCTCCTGTAACATTGGACACTGATTTGGGCACAAATGTCTTGCCTCAACGAAGCATCTTAAAGAGCAATACCAAGTAGATAAGGATATTACTTGGTACTCCTAGTTGCCTTTGAAACTGCCTTGCTGCTGAGGGACTTTACTGAAGACCTCACAAATTACTTTATTATAATTAATTACCTCGGTATTTATTAATTGACTTGCAAAGAAAAAGAGATGTTTTTAAACAGGATTCCCAGTATATTCCCCAAGGAAAGATATCATTTAAGACTGCAGGGTTACTTCAGATTAATTTTACTTAAACGCTGAACTCTGAGTATCAATTCCATGGTCAGTCTCAGGGTAGCCTTTGGACAGAGAAAAGTAAAGGGTCAGACATTCTACTCCTTAGGGAAAAGACTGAACATACAGAAGATACTTACATATAAAAATTTTCCTTTTGCACTTTTCCCCACTGCTAGTAGTTTTCCCTAATGGTGAGGCCAGCACAAACAGAAAGGAAAAGTAAATAAATACACAATTACGGACTATTTCAAGCTATAGTATGTGCAATGTACTAACATTATGGGAATTACATGTCTAGTTATGTGGTTTAGCTTTCCTTCCCAAATTCTTTCTTTAAGAAATAGCCTAAACACAAGTTCTACTGTATATTTATGTATCTGCTGTGAAAGCATTAATCAGAGATTGCAACTTTGCTGTTCTGCAAAGCACTTTAAAATTCATAGAGTTTAATCCCTGAGCATTGTTTTCAGCCTGCTCAACTTTTTCTCTTTCTAATTGACAGATATCTGAGCAGTGTCTTCACTCATCTATTATTAACTTCTTATATCTAGGACCACGTGACATAAATGGCTTGAAAATGCACACTGATGACACTTCTTTGTAGTGAGACCCTCAAACATCAGTCCTGATTTTCCTTCTTCTCTACTTCAATGAGTAGCTGGTGGGTCGTTTCTCTTAGGAGTTTGAGGTGATCTGCATTACCTGCCCAGTTTACTGGAATAGGTTCACTTTACTGGAATTTACTTCACTTTACTGGAATTTTCTAATTATTTTTTCCCTGCCACAAAATGTGGGACATTGAAGCCTCTCAATGAACTTAGTGGTAAGAAAATCCATAGAGATCCTTACCAAACTCTTCTCTTCAATGATAAACCATTAAGTAACCTGGCCTCTATAAATTTTACTGTGCAAAGACAACTCACCATCACTCAAACTGCCGTCTTTCATTTTACTTCCGAGGATTTCAAGCCATTTATGTCTGCAGTCAGTCAACCTGAAAACTACAAATGGGGCTTTATATTGATAGCAAAGTCTGTAGGATACCACCCCCATGCACACACCCATCCACATAAAAAAATCATGGAAATTTTTTGTATTTTCAACTGCGGAACCAAAAGATCTTCCTGTAAAGTATTGAGTTGTTCTCTTTCATTACTTTTACTGTTGTTTATTCTACTGTTGTTTCTCGAAAATGAAATAAGAAATAAAAATATGGAAGCCTACAGAATAGTGCTAAACTGTGGGTTTATGTCAAAGAGTAGGCACTCATCCCTTCTTGCGTCCAAGAAAAATACAATCCTTTCTCACCTAATTGCCCAAAATTTCAAGGCTCGTCACACTACCTTGATGGTCTGCATGAGAGGGGAATGAAATAAGATGAAGAAATACAAAAAGTAAAAAGTAGTGGAAGCATCTTCAAGCCAGAGGTAGAGTGGCAGTTTGATAAAGACACTCTTAATTGTGGTAAAAAGGCACACACCTAAGGGTTGCAGACTCAGGATGAAATGCACATGAGCACATCTACTAGCCCCTGTTGCAGAACTGGCAGGATGTCAGTCTCGTGCATTATCATCCCTATGTCTACATTTCCTACCACCTCTTTCCATCACTCAGTCTGTGCAGGATTTAGACAGCTCTGCAGCTGCTTTGGCAGTAGGCAATCCTAGCAATGGGAGAGAGTGGCTGGTACTCAGCTTCTGTGAACCTCACCTCTCCTATGTAGCAGAGTGCAATGTAAGCAAGAACCTGCTGCCAACAGAAAAGTACAGCAGCTGGGAATATTAACTCTTACCAGGGGGGTGTCATTGCCAAAGAAGGTGTTTACTAGTTTACGCTACATTTAATTGGTTCATGTGGAGCGAGCTACCGACTCTGAGTGCACACCAATAAATACCTTACTCCTAAAACTCCAGTTTTAACATGTAAGATGCTTACAAAACACATAATACCTGGGTACATGCACACACACATGCACACACACGTGCACTTTGTGTTTTGAACCTGAATGTCTCAAGAGCAAGACCAGAAAAATCTATAATAAATACAAGTTCAAAATGTTTATGAAATTTTTATTGTTGCTTTTTCCATCCACTGCTCATATTATAAAAACACTAACACATAATTAAAATAAATAATAATAATTTTAAAAAAGAGGCATGACAGGACTCGTTCACACATTATGCTACTCTAAATCAGTAAGTGTGGAATGTTTAGTCACCAGAAGGTTCTTATTTTGCAAGGGCACAGGAGTATGTAGCTGTACTTTTTTTTCAACCCTGAACCTCTGGTCAGCCTGGGGGAGAAGTTTATCTGGACCAGAAACCCATGAGAATCCTAAATATATACTGTGTATATAAACATATATCTTATTCTCTAAAAGTCTCGTAAATGACGTAACATACTGGAATGGAGAATACTTCACATTTTTTCTATTGCTATCTGGAGACAAGCTTCTGCCCCATCCTGTGAGTGCTGGGCACACCACCAAATTTTCTCTTGTTAAGCTTAGGACATCAGAATAAAAGTTTCAAGACAGTAGAAGAAAATAGGAAAAGAATGGATTAGTAAAAATGTAAGATTATCCTAAACTGACCATAATACATTCCTTGAATTCACTGGTCTGTTTGTAACTCCCTCGAATGCATTACATAGGTGACTGGTTGCTGCACTGAGGTGAATTTAAAAGGAATTGGCAGAGCACAGTCACAGATTCACATCATGATGCAGCTCTGCACCACGCCACTGTCAAAGGATTTTACTTATGCTATCAACATAAAAAATCATTATGAAAACACAAAAAATTTTGTCACATTCCTGATGGACCTGTATGTTATGTGCAAGCTCATTTTATCTCATAAAGTGCTAATAATTTATAATGAAAGAGAATACAAAACAAGCCTTACAAAATCTGTACTTGGTAGATGAACCACTTCAGCCAAGATACTGACATAGACTTCTAAACTCTCTGTAAGCTTTTTGAATTACTCTCTCACATCTCTACTTCCACTACTCCAAGTGCAGTGCAGCTGCACCATGTTAATGACAGAGAAAGTAGGAAGTATCTAGAGGCATTGTAAAATAATTTATTTGTTTCTTCAGAGAAACAATTCTCAAAGAAGTATCAAATTACTTGTGTGTTAGTTCTATTCGTGGTCAGCGTAAACAAGTGGATTTGGCAGCCGTTGAAAGATGTTTGCTGACCACCCTCCAATATACAGCAGTGTCCCCGGCTAACTAACAGAGCAGCCACACATCAGACCATGAGGAAAGGACCAGGAGAACAATGAGTGAGGACAGAAGCATAAATCAGCTATAGCAACCATCTCTTTCTCAGGCTGAGGTTGTTTTACAATCTACATTGAATCCTCTCTGAAATGTGGAAGAGTTGCTGGAAAAGCAATGGAGAAATTCTGCCAACCTGACTACTTTCAGGGAAAGGGTACTAGTCTTTCTCTCTTCTACAAGTGCTGGTCAAGAAGTTTTAGATGAGTAATTAAAAAGATAAATTTCTGGTTTTCAGAAGAGAAAGTCTGAAGCAGACGTCTAAAGACAACTTTACCAGACAGTCTAAAAAAATGTAATTGCTGCTTAGAAATAAGAGAATGTGTCACCCCAGAAGAACTAATAATAATTTGCACAAGAATGAGAGTCTTCACTGTGCAATATCTGGACCATCTTTGAACCTGAATCTTCATTCTGAGAGCTGAAGATGGGACCATATTTATGCTTTTGACCATAAATTTCAGCCTGGTTTTGGGACACTTTCACTATGAAAGATTCTTTTGAAATATCAAGAGGATTTTCTAACAGAGAAAGACCAAGAGCCTGATTAGTCTTTAGGATCCAGTCCTAAAGAACATCTATAGCTTTCTTCACAAAATGAATAGGGAAGATCTAAGGCTTTGCCATTCCTCTTCAAATGAGCCTCATGTTCTGGTCAGCTTTATAAAACAGAACACAGACATGCAATACAGAGAAATAAATACCTGAGAAAGTTTCATAACTTTCCTTTATCTATGCGTACATTATTTTTTGTTAGCTCCGTACACATGGAGAAAGAAATAAAACATTCATATAAAGTTTTAGTTTAGTCACATGATGCAGCCAGTTTACAATGACTTCCTTATTTAATATACTCTAGGTTCAATCTGACCGTTAGAAATCTACCCTGTTTAAAACAAGTTTCAAGGCAATAACTCCTGATTCATACATTTTCCTTCACTTATTTATTCTCTAATGAAATGCGTTTCTCATCAGGAAAGACAGAATAGCTTATATATACCAAGCAATGCATGTGAAACAATGCTAGAGACAGCCTAGTTGTAATGAATAGCACTGTATCCAACTGTAATTCCCAGATGAAAAGTTAATTCAATATTGTACCAGGTTCAGCAGATTGGAATTCTGCCTGTTCTGAATTATTCCACACACATTTTTATGAGAGATACAGTGAGATTTCTGTGTTCAGGTTGATATATATGACATTTCTTGGAAAAAGAATTGCTACTGCCACTAATATCCCTTGCTGGTTTACATATTGGCTTAACCGCTGATCAACACACTTTTAAAAATTCCTAGTAAGAAAAACCCCCAGATTTTCTATATTTCTGTGGTGTCTACCTATTAAGATTTTGCATAATAAGTTTTTGAACATATGTAAGTCCATATACATAGCTGGAGTACATTATCAGTAGCAATTATATTGCACAATGAAGAGACTATGCATTAACTAGATGATGGCTGAAGCTTCAGTATGAGTTCTATAAAGGAAGCAGCTTACCTCAGTCTGTAGACTGCCTTGAAAAACTAACCCACAGAACTGCTACCTGATACAAGTTCGGACTACCTCAGCATAAACAAAGATATTTTCCTGTATTATTTTCAGAGTATACAGATCATGGGTGTCAAACATTCAATGTCTTACTGGAGAAAATCAATCTGGGGCCTGGTGCTTTCAAATTTATGAAATCGAGATTTTCTGATTACTTACACGTTTTATATGGGCATATTTCTTCAAAACTTGCACAGAATGACCCTACTTGCTGCTTCTTTGCTCTCATCTGACAGACTACATTTATCCTGACACAATGGGCATGCAGCTGAATTCATTCACAAAGTAAAGTTCAGACAAGTTGGAACAAACTTAGTCACTGCCTCGGTCTTGCCAGAGAAGCTCTTTCCCAGGAGCAGGCAGACACGCTGTACTATCATCAAGAGTATGGTTAAAGGGCTCTGGTAGCAATTAAAGGTATTATTTTAGGGTTTTAAAACATGTTAAAATCCCTTTAAGAGTAAGGAATAAAAAGAGCTATCATTATATATATATATTTGAACAACTGGTCTGGAAAACTGGGAATATGATTGTATATTTGTTTACAAATAACAAAGGTTTTGTACCTGGTAAACTGAGCTGTAGTGTCTCCTTGCTGGTCACAGCTATTTCATAATAACCTGAAGATGTATTGCATCACAGTGGACTTTTGACATATATTATGATGTTGTATTAATTTCAATATCAGAAATAACTATCCAGGTTCACTTTTATCAGTATCTTTGATGTTTCACATGGTTTGGCAGACAATACTACAGAATCCTTTGATTATTCTGAAGACCATGTTTTACAAAAAAAAAAGAAAAAAAAAAAAAATTAAGCTGAAAGGAATGATTACAACAAGATCACTTAAATCTGGTTACATTAATAAAGCAGACCAGTCCAGTGTGCCAGCTAAAACTCTTGGAAAAAAGGAATACAGCCTAATGTGTGGTGATGCCAGGCTATCCTATTCACACAAAAAAATTATTTTTGCTTCTCATTCTTCATATGAATGCATTTGAAGAAATTTCATACTCATAAAACTCAATGAATAATGTTATTGGCTTAATCAGTGTATGCAGGCTCAACTCCTGCAGCAGGTAAGTTACATCAACCATCTCATCTCTGGAACTAGACATGGCATTTTAAAGAAAAGAAAGAAAGAAAAAGACTGGAAAATCATTGTTCATCTTTGCTCAGGAAGTAGCTTTTTAAGTTAGTGCCCTAGCAGAATTAGTGCATTAGTCCAATGGAACAGCCATCTGTAGCTCTCAGCTTTACTGAACAGACCTCAATTAAATATCATAACAAAGGAGACTTTTTGTTGTCTTACTCCTAGGAAGTCAGAATGCCAGTTGTTCTCACTGTCTCTGTAAAGGCTGAGAGTGGTACAGCACCTGATTACATTACCTGAATATCTCCGAAAACTCAGCTTTGGAAAGGCTGGAAAATAATGTAGCCTTCATGCAAAATTAATGCAGCGAGAAAACAAAAGATGAACATAAATGACAGTATATTGAATCCACAAGTGAATAGGTTCAGATAAAGTGACAGCAAATAAAAGTATTCCTTTATGGAAAGGCTCAAGCCAAAAAATTTAATTAAATTAATTGAAAAGCAAGTGATGGAATTAGAAAGCACAACAGACAGAGACACGTTATGCATGCTGACTTTAGATTGAAACGCCTTAAGCTATCCCAGCATAATTTAGAATGTATTGGATAAAATGCGCTCTGCTTTCAGCTGCTTAAAATTATCCAAAATCGTGATCTGGTATAATGTTTGCCAGGATTAGAAGTACAAAACTAAAAAATGTTAAGTCAGTTCTGAGAAGAAAGGAATGGAAATAAACTGCACTGAAATTCCACAGATATTCGTCTTGCTTGATGCTTTAAGTCACACAGCACTACTTCCCTTTTGTAAAGGAGTATTACACATAGTGTGAAAGCGAACACTCAGAAATAATGTTTTCATACAGTGATTCTTCTGAGAAGTGAAAATCTCTTTCAAAAGTGATAGCAGAAGGTTGTTAGAAAGTGTGGGATGTCAAGAAAAGTTGCAAGTTTTCCCTGCAAGTGACTGTAAATTGTACTCAGCTAAAGTATGGATTCAATTAGTATTTAAGATTTCATCTTATGTTCCCTTCACAGCACTTTCTACATATCAGAAACCATTTTTAAAGATTTTGCTGAGCTTTTATTATTTTCATTAGATCCCCATTTCAGTAAATATTAACTTTAGCAAGTTTTCCAAATATTCTTTTTCTGCATATCAGCTGACTGCTTTACATCATTTGATGCTTGTGGGGCAAAAAGCACCAGCATATCACAGAACTTGAGGAGAGCTGTACTCCCATCCCACATCTCATTTCTGATAGGGTCGCCTACATAGTGAAGTTGATTGGAAAGCATATAGGACAGGATGTTGTGGAAGTGATTGTGTTCAGGAAAACAGCAGGCACCAAGGTCAAATTATCAATCAAGATCTAAAAAAATATGAGGAAAGAGAGATCCAGAGAAAAGAAAACTCAAAGAAGTGAGTTTGCTCAACATATATATGAAATATATGGTATCATTATTGTGTAAGGAAACAGCGCAAATCATGTGTGCTGCATAAGTATATACATTTTAGAAAGATAAAAGGACAGATTATATAAATGCAAATTACATTCATTTCAGCCTGCATCATAAATGATGGCATTGGAGATGTCAAATGAAAGACCATTAGTTTTCATGACTAGTGGATGAACTGAAACCACTTTCTGAAACCTTTTTCTTTCTCAGTACTGATAGTAACAAATCCTTATAACATTAGGACTTTCATGAACCATTAAGATTTCAAATTCTACTGTGCATATTCACATTAAGTGGTACTTTAGTCCGTGCAGAGCTGAACAATTATTGGGAAAATTTGCAGAATAAATGCAGACATAATATAGATTATTGCACTTTTCTTTAATAAGGGGTTTGAATGTATTTTAAGGACTTTTTTTAATAAATAATTTGTAAACAAGGAAAAAAGTGAATTATGGAAATGTGACTGGGAAGATTTATGGGGTAAGGTTTTATTCAACATGAAAATTGGAGAGACTGAATCTTGCCTTGGAAACTAAAGTCACGTTAAGTGACGTACAATAACTCTTATACTGCATTAAATGCGTGGGTCAATAATTTAATAATATGTATTTTCTATAGGAGTATTTCAACAAGGAAGGAAATGTTTATATGGAAAAATAATACATATTATTAGACCATCTATGCTAGTCGAAGAAAAAAATAAAAAATTTTCAGACTGAACCCCTTTGAATAAACAGTCTTGTGTAGCACATGAAACCTACACATACACACACACATATACGTATATACATCTCCAAATGTCATGTCTCCTGTTCTCAGCACTTTTCTGCCTCTTTTGCAGCACATAAACTTCCACAAGATAAAATATGGTTGGTGCTATACAAATAAGAGGAGCTCTGAGTTCGAGTGAAAGAGCATATTTTTGTCTCCTAAACTGAGCATAGGGAGGGACTTCCAATAATTCATGGTGGATGACATCACCTGAATCCTATTGTGGTAGTTTACTGAAGCTGGAAAATAATGTGCTTGAACTTCATCTACCAAAAAAAAATAAAAAATAAAAATCAGTCCAACCTTGTTCTATAGGCATTTCTGAAGTCGAGCAGCAGTATCTGTGATTTCCATCAAGAACAGTCAAAAAATAAAAACAATAACAATTTAAAAAAACAAAGCCCAGCAACTGTGAAGCCACTCCACAGCATAATATCACACTTATGGGCACTCATCTGTGTGAAAAATGGGAACTCTGCTTGCTTTTGCTGGCTTCTGCTTCACTGGATGCACCCAGAAGTCTCAGAGAATTGCTTGTCAACAAGGTCAGTGTCTTAAAGTCCCTGCAGTATTCTAGGAGGTACGACAAGGATACGCTCATACTTTTGGACTTAGTTTTGAAATAGTAATGTGGCTTCCACCTAGGATATGCCAAAAGGAGGAGGCGTTTCCAGACAGCCAAGTCAGCCACTGGAAAAAAATGGTACAATAAAAGCAAAACACACAACAGATTCTGGAACTGTTTTTCAAAAAAACACATTTTTGGGACATCACTGTCCAGGAGGGCCACCCGGGTCCTGGGGGGCATCAGGCACAGCACTGCCAGCCAGGCAAGGGAGGGGATTGTCCCATTCTGCTCTGCACTGGAGTGGCCTCATCTCGAGTCCTGGGGGCAGTTTTGGGAGCAACAATATAAGAAAGACTTTAAGCTATTAGAGAGTGTCCAAAGGAGGGCAACAAAGATGGTGAAGGGCCTTGAGGGGAAGCCGTATGAGCAGCGGCTGAGGTCACTTCGTCTGTTCAGCCTGGAGAAGAGGAGACTGATGGGAGAGCTCACTGCAGTTTGCAACTTCCTCATGAGGGGAAGAGGAGGGGCAGACAGTGATTTCTTCTCTGTGATGACCAGTGACAGGTCCCGAGGGAATGGCCTGAACTTGTGTTAGGGGAGGTGTAGGTAGGACACTAGAGAATGGCTCTTTACCCAGAAGGTGGTTGGGCACTGGAACAGGCTCCCCAGGGAAGTGGTCACAGCACCAAGCCTGGAGGAGTTCAAGAATCATTTGGACAATACTCTTGGGCACATGGTGTGACTTGCGGACATGGTTCTGTGCAGCACGAGAATTTGGACTCAATAATCCTTTAGGGTCCCTACCAAGTCAGTTTACCCTGTGATTCTGTAAAAAAGAAATTCTTATTTTTGTTTTGAAATTGAAAAAAAATGTATACTTAAAGTGAATGTTTGCATGCAGCTGTAAGAGACCTGAACAGAGTAGGAGAGAATTCCTAACTTTGTTACTGTTGATTCCAGTAGGGCAAAGCACTTCATCATGGACTTGGGTTCAACAAAGTTTTAAAGTTTAAGTCAATCTCACCTAGCCTTGACCATCTGTATTGGTTTTGACTGGGATAGAGCTAAATTTATCTGTAGTAGCTTGTACGGGGCTATGTTCTGGGTTTGTGCTGAGAACAGTGTTGGTAACACGGGAATGTTTCTGCTACTGCTGAGCAGTGCTGACACAGAGCCAAGGCCTTTCCTGTCTCTCACCCTACCCCACCATAAGAGGGCTGAGAGTGCACAAGAGGCTGGGAGGGAACACAGCCAGGACTGCTGACCCCAAGTGACCCAAGAGATATTCGTGGCCAAATGGCGTCAGGCTCAGTATATAAAGCTGAAGGGAAGAGGGAGAAAGTGGGGGAGTGATGGTGTTTGTCTTCCAAGTGGCCATCATGCAGGATGGAGCCCTGCTCTTGTGGAGAGGGCTGAACACCTGTCAGCCCATGGGAAGCAGTGAATGACTTCCTTGTTTTATTTTTGCTTGGGTGCGCAGCTCTTGCTTTACCTGTCAAACTGTCTCTCTCTCAACTCATGAATTTTCTCACCCCTATCCCACTACAGCAAAGTGAGCAAGTGGCGGTGTGGGGCTTAGTTGTTGTCTAAGTTTAAACCATGACACCATTCAAAGGCCAAAAGTTAAGCCCAAGCTCTTTTATACCCCCGTAATCAATGGGAGAGAGACAGAACAGGTCCATATGGTATCTATTCCTGTTATATTAAGGCATGTTACAACTCCTAATAAGATATCCTTTGTTTTGTCAGAAGGACCATCTACCTGTTCTGGCAGCAAATCAAGAGTAATACCTGGCTGAGCATGGACTCATCAGATTAGCCTGACTCTCTGTATCCAGAAAATGAGGCTATTGAAACTGCTCAGTTACTTTAGCCTTTTAATAAATAAAGGACGTATGCTGCAAAAGAATATTTCCTCCTTTATTCTAGGAACAGGCACTGTCTATATATCTGTCTTTGTTAGCAATGGGATTCACATTATAGTGGGAGTTTGTATTTAACACAGGTAAAGCTAAACTGGAAAATTTTGACCTGAGGTATTTTGCCAATTAAAGGTGAAAATACATTGTTCTTTTGGTTAAGTGACGGAATCAATAGAGAAATTATCTGGTGTAACAGTAAAAAGAAAGTCAATTATTAATGTGGAAATATGATAATCTACAGCAACATTTAAAGATTAAAAATGCAACGGAATGCAATAGAAATGATGGAACCTTAATTAAAGGCTGGCAATTTTTTTTCTTTATAATATAAAACACTAATAAAATATTAATGATAATTTATTAGAGGAGCCTCTCATGGTTAACTAAAAAAAAAATTCTACTCTAAAAAAATTCTCTCTGTGCAATTTATTTTGCCTGTAACTTTTCCAGGTTTAACAGGAAGAATGTGCATTGTGTCATATTTTCTTGAGATTCACAGGAAGAACTAGAAACTCTTCCCAGCAAACAACTGAAAGGATGACGTTCATTTCAAATCCTATTGTGACTAACTCTTTGGCTTTCCTTTAGAAGCCCTTCTAAGTCCCTGCTCAGCAAACTAGTCTGGTGAGGTCTGTGAGGACTAAACATGTGCCACATGTTTGAAAACAGTTATTCTTACTTTAGTAAATTAACACAGTGACATCACCGAACTTCACGAAACAGGTGGTAACAATATTGTTCAGAGCTGATCTCTGCCTTGCTTGCTGTATTTATGCAAAGCTAAATCTCTTATTCAGAAGAAATAAGAATTATATAGTAGTAGACAGAAAGAAAGGAATAAGGAAAGGAAATTTCAATGAAATCTGAAATCATAGCAATTCTTTGCTTATTTCATCCCAGGCAGATGTACAAAATGGACACTAAAGTGAAAATTTGGTTAGTTATAAATCTTGATAGCTAGTAATTTAGAAGATGTTTTATTTCACAACATTTGAAAAATACCTCAACTGTGATGCAAATGTTTATGATTCAGAGGTAACCATAACTCAAGGTAGACTGTCTATACTTAGTAAAGCTAATTTCGGGGGATCATGAAAAATACCACCTATTATGGATGGAGTAAGTACAACGTCCACAACACCTTCAGTGTCTTCCTGACTAAATGGTTGCCCAAATGTGCTGTGTGAAAAGTGTTGTTAGATATCTGTATGTTTTTAAAATAATCTCTTGAAGCACTCTTTCATATTATCCAGGTAAAATGTCAATATATTTGATGTCAATATATATTTGGCTCCAGATCACCCTCTTTTTCTCCATCTTCACACATCCACCCTTGTCCTTGTTTAATTTATTGGAAAGAAATACGCATCAACAGGTGCTTTACCCAACATTTCAGATACAGTGATTCACACCCTGAGAATGCCAATCTCTCTATATTAGACTAGAAAATTTCTCAACAACTGCTCTAAATCACTGGCCCTGATTCAGGGCAGTACAATTCCACTCTCCAACCCTACTGTTTTTATCATTCTCTGAAAGGAAGTTGCAGTGCACCTGAATAATATGCTTAACATCAGTGGTCTTACTAAACCTTATCACATGGAGTGTGAGATGCTAATAAATCTTCACTGAGTAGTGCACATCCTGTTGCACATATTTACAGTATTACCACAAAAATATATGACATTTATGCCATCAACGTATTGAGGATATCATATAACGATTTGATAACCATCCAACCATTCATACAGTACTGCCAGTAGCCATGGTAAGTTCAAATTTCTAGAGGAAAAAACATTTAATAATCATATCCACACACAGGTCATGGCTTTATCTGACTACAGTTGAACCTCATGTATAATACAGCTTTCAAGCTTCTCGACTTGGAAAACCATTCCCATTTCTCATAGCACCTAAATATGTGTTTGTCTTTAAGCACATATACTTACACTGCACAGTGCCTCAAGTGCCTTAACCCTCTTAAAGATCCTACGGTCCCTACATCTGCAGTTCTGTAGCCTGACTACAGCTGATGTGGCAGTATTTTCCCACTTTTGTTCCCATGCTGGTTTTCTCATGTTATTCTCGTGACCTTGCACCTGCCAACTCCAATGTTGTAACTATGGCATATTCTCATGAGGAGCTACTTCCATTGGCATGAGAAACATCCCCCCTACCCCCTTCCCGGTCCATTGTTTTGTAACTTCTAGTTTATACTGCAGGAATATAGGACTTAGTGAGTAACATTCCAGATAATGATCATAAATCACTGACAAGCATTACCCAACAACACGCAGGCCCAAAACACAGTAAACCAATTTGTGTGTAACACTTGTACCTAATTAAGCACGCTCCCATCAATGCTAAAAGCATAATAAATAGAGAAAAACAGCAAGTTTTTCTGTGTCCTGAGGAAAACCATACAATCTCAAGGAAAAAGCATGTCTGGAAAAATAATCATGTTTATCACTGCCAGCTACACCGCTGCACTGGAAAAGATAATGTAAGAGAGGACTATGTTGTTCTGGGGACTCTGCCACTTAATTTACCAGCTAGCCACCAGGGAAAAGGATTTCTCCCTTCTCTCTTCCTTTTTAAATTTTACTTTCCCCTTTTTTTCTCTCATTCATACAGATTCCTTTCTCCCTTCTTCACTCCAAGTAACTTTAAAGTCAATTTAAGCTATCATCTGTGGACCTCACAAATAAAATTTTATGCACATATCTCATCTTCCTTTCAACAGCACTTAAATATTGATTAAACATGAGAATCTAAAGATGTCCTAAACAGGGGTAAATTAAACACCTTTAGATGCTTTCCGAACTTAAACTGAAAATCTGATGCAAATCTCATGAGTAACGGGCTTAGTGATCCAAATAACCCCAAAGATGACACCACAGGGAGTATTTTACATAAATAGGCCATAAAGGAGACACATGAAGAGACAGGGGTGGATGAGATAAGGTTACAAACTAAGTGCTACAAAGTTAGAGTCTGTCCAAAGAACAGCAAAGGCTGATAGATTTTGAATTATTTGAGTTCTTCTTTGTCTGCACTGCTTTCAGAAACCACCACTGTATGAGTACCTGTAAGTCATTAGGTCATGAATGCTGTGAATAGCTGGAAAATATGATTATTCGACTCTCTGGCCATCAAATTCCATCCAAAATCCCTATTAGACTGTTTCAGATAAGTGGATTTAAGTGGATTACTCAGTCTCTATAGGTCCTGAATGGAGGACAACACTCACCATCTTTGAGTGGTCTGCAGATGGACATCAGAATAAGAAAGAACGAAAACTAACAAGAGGGAAGGGAAGATCACCAAATAAGAATACTTAAATTTGCATGTCTATAGGTGAGCTAAGTGTTTTCAATTACCATGGTAGTTGCTAGAGATTTAGTCAGTAGAGACATCAGAGCTTAAAGAATGTGATTAAACTCAATGTAAAAGTTGATGTCTGTTAGCTAGCCAGATGAATAAATCCTTAGGTTCCAGTGCCTGTATTGACTGTCGACTAGAAAGGAAGTTTACATAACACAGACATCTACAGTTAGCAGTCTTAATCTCAAATTGAATTCTGTCCTTCCTGCCTCCTCGGGTTGCGTATAACAAGAAACAATAAGAACAAAACATAATAAGTAGTGTTTTATTAATTATGGCCATTAGTACTTTAAAATCCAAACTAACACCATTGTAGTGCTGGCCTAAAAGACATTTCAGAAAAAAAAAAAAGAAAGAAAAGTATTCTCAAAAAATGAAAACCTCAGCCCTAAACCAGATGAAGAATAAGTACGTGCTTTTCCACACACATCAACTCTTAAAAGCTCTCTGACAATAGGGCCATGAGAAATGTTAGGATATCTTCTTACATATTTTCCATGAGAGGAAATGCCTTTGCTTTTAAACACATATGTAAACAACTAGCGATAACACAGAAAAGTCCTTTTCTTCCAATATCATTATGCAAAGATATTTAAAGCCAAATGCTTATAAAAATTCTAAATGGACAAACAACCCATTTGGCATAGCCTCTAGGAGCCTCATGCATCTCTGATAAGCAGAATATGATTTATTTTCTCTTAACTCTGTACATCGCTAAACATCATCAAGAAATGTCCGTGTCGTGAAAAGGGTAGGATTTGATAGTGAGCTAGAATTATTCATTGTTTCTGAAGCAGTGCAAAACGTGATTTGTCCTTCTCTATATTTGTGTTTGAGCTGGTTTTAACATTTATTTAGTTTTATCCATTATCTACAGTCTTTGTTGGCAGTAAGTAATTTTCACAGCAGATCAGGCTGGAGAACTTAACCTCCTAACACCTGAAAGATGAAATATAAAGGCATCCAGAGAAAGGCCTTAAACTGCTTGAACTCTAGCAGTATAAGCTTTTCCCAAGCTATATTTCCACTTTGGTGTGATGGGAATAGGACTAAGAAATTTTTTTTCCTTTTCAAAGGGAAATTATCCTTTTCCTTTCCAATAAATAATGTCCTTTGTACTGGTGCCTGGTACTTTGGTAATCACGTTGCTTTCCTCAGTTGTTAATGATGCATTTTAAAATGTCTTCACAAAGTACATCTAGTAAGAAAGCTATATGTATTGTGCTAATTGAAAAAGTGCTCTGAGGCACAGCTTTCCATTGCATTTCTCTGCATGGAGGTCTGTAAACCGCTGATCGAGAACTGCCTATTTGTCACTTGATAGGAGGCGCTCAGAAGACTGCAGGATTCAACCTCCAATACTTTGTGTCTCTTGTCTGTGTGTCACTGCAGCTATTGAGTAACTGAGGGTGTCTCTTGCCAACAGTTTGTAGCAGTTCCTAAGATGCTCCTGATATTAACGTACCAAAAACACTGCTATTTGGTTAATATGCATGGATGAAGGATTTTTTTTCAAGAAAGAGGGAAAGCATGCAAAAAAAAAATATTTAAAATACAGCTCAAAGAAAATGCTGGTTCATTAATAAAACCAGGATAAGTCAAAGAAATACAATTAGAAATTTAATTGGTGAGAAAAGATGGTTGTTGGAATTTATTTGATGAATGAAATCCCTCCTGATTAAAGAGAGGTAGTATATATACCTCAGAGTAAACAAGTTAAAGGGAGAAATCATTTAAGTCTGCATTGAATAAAAATGACCATCTGAAAGGACTTGTTCAAACCCCTTTTGTCTACACTGCTTGAATGACTGCCAAGTCTGACAGCTGAAGTTCCCAAAATTCCCTGTTGGCCTGCCATCAGAGGTTGTAGATACTTGTTGCTATGTGGACAAAAGAAGTGCAATGAGCCTCCCCAAGGCCATCCAGTGTGCTTCTGTGGTCCTTCTGTCTCTTCTGGGATTGCATTTGTAATCTCAGCTTAAATACAGTTAATGGTCACATCACAGTAAAAACAGGATATCAATACTAGGTAAACTCTGCTCGGAATAAGAGCAAAGCAGTCCTGAATACCCAGAAAATAAATAAATAAGAGCTTGCGTTTTGATCAGGCTTTTCCAAACAGAATGTGAGCAGCTCCTTCTAATGTTTCTTGAAGCCTTATGCCAAATGAAAAGTGGCATGCATAATGCTCAGAGGGCCATCAAGCAGCTACTCCTCAAAGTCATAATAACAGAGACTCCTCAAAGCAAACAAGGCTGGTATTTGCCCATGGTAATGAGCTCACTGCTTGCACGCAAAATTAAGTTTTAATTTATTTTAAACCTCTTCTGTTTCATCTTGGTAATCCAAGGAAGCATAAAACAAAAAGGGAAGAGAGAGAAAAGTATTAGAAAACTTCCAAAATGCCCTTCATGTTTACATGCTGTTACAGGTTTTTTTCTGCACTCAGAGAGAGCTCATTTCTGTGTAGTGGCAACCTATTTAAAAGTACAATTAATTACAACTAAGAGTGTGAGAATAAAGAAGAATAAAATTCATTATAAAGGTCTTTCTCTCAACTCTGTATTGAGAGACTCTAAGGAAGCTCCAATCTACAGGCTGTGCTGCATAGGTTCAAAACTTAAAGAAGCTACTTTAGCTTGCAGCTCCCAAATAACACTTACTAGAAATAAGTACAGCTATGGAAGAGTGAATTATTTCTTGAATATCAGTTTATCATTAAAATGGAGCAGTGATAAGCTTTAAGGAAGAGTAACCTAGAACCTGTATGTTACTTCTTAGTCTAAATTTAGAAAATGCTACATGAAAACTTAAAACATTAAATAACAGGATTCATCTTTTCAGAGAGGTTAATAAAGGTGTAAAAGTGAAATTCTCTAGGTATTGAAGAATAAGTTTAATTTCCTTTTCCTCAAGATAAACTAGTCTGTAATCATTTCCAAGCAACACATCTCACTTCCTGTATTTCAGATAGGAAACACATGTAACACCACAGGCCACTACTAGCAAAAACCAACCATATTCCTCTTTCAACCTTTGTGTTTCTTTCCCTTCTTTTAATGGGAATCAGAACCCCAGCTGCTGACATTTAGGAGAAGGTAGACTACATGAAGTAACATATAAGAAGATAGGGTTCCATCTCTCATCAGTAAATTATATAAGATATTTTTTCTGGAGTGCTTCTTGTGGAGACTTATGTGAGAGAAGGTAGGCAAAACAAGACTTTTCATTTAATCACACTCTTCAGCCAAGCTTTTTAAGCCAGTAGAGTATATTTCCTTTGTTACGATCAGCTAAGCTACTAAAACTACATATAATCAGAAGAATCTTCAAAAACAATTCAACTCAGCTATTTTGAGTATTTGTGATCTCTAATTTCATTATTGTTTTTTCTTCTTTATAAGCTTATTGTTCTAAGAACAAGGCTTTACAAAACTGGTTCTTACAGATTGTCACCTTTGAAACTAAGACTTTAATATATTCTGAACATTCATTTTACACTAAAAAACTGCATCTTGAATTGCTGAAAGGGACATATACAATTTAACTTCAATATTTATCCAAAAGAAGGATATGTTAGCAATAATGTAGGCAAAATAAATGTGTATAAGCACAGTTTAGATAAACATTACTAAACCCAAATTACACAACTCTTCCTAACATGTTTTATTTCAATTGTCTTCTCTTTCCCACCCCTTAATAATCAAAGGGAAGTTTCACAGCTTCTCTGCCCAACCATTTAATTCTGCTTTACCTTAAACACTTGAATTCGGTAAAATGTGGTCTCTGGAGCCAACTATGGTGGATCTTAGCTTTGACGATAAAATAGAAAGCAGCAACAGAAAATAATAGGAATAAAGACTGTGTTACTAGAAGGTGCTGTCAGCAAGGATGACATTAAATAAATGATTACAGAGGTTCAGTTCACCTGGGCCTGGATCAAAAACAAAACCTACTGGTGTATGACTCATCAGTTTGCCAGACGAGAACAGATGTCAGGCTCCAGGAAGCCAGAATGATCAAATGCTTCAGTGCAAAGAACAGAAACCTGGTGGTAACTAAACATAGGCTAAATTCACCTTTAAAAAAATATTTTTAATAATTTCTGATTATTTATCGTGCATTGATACTGTGGATTAATTAAGTAATACTGAGTCATTAAATTTACATTTCATCAAGTTATGTTCAAGAATCTTACAAGTTTTAGCATTGTACACCTCTTACATTTTACCATATCGCAAACCTACTGGAAGGTTTTAATAATAAAACCTAACAGATTATTGCAATTAATAATATAAAAGTTTCTCATAGAAACAAACTTCATCAATAACCTAGTCCAGAATTCTAGTGTGACTTCATTCATTTTCTACATGGATTTTTTTCCTGAGGACACAATTAAGGGACAATCCTCTGGTTGTAATAAGAATCTGATCAACATTAATTAAAAATGCTTGGAAAGTACTTCTCTGAACCGTAGGTGGCTCCTATCTCATCTAAGTTTAGCAGATGAAAAATTAGCTCCTTAATTTAAGTCTGTTACCTTTGATCCCCAGAGAGTAAATGCAGAGGCACACATGACTAAAGGGAATTGCTCGAATCTAAGAGAGCTGTGTAAGGGTAGGATCCAGCTGTAGATTATGACATCCAAATTCAGGTGACAGCAGGTAAACTAGATGTCCAAGCACCCATTAAACTGGATAATTATGGTCCTGATATCTGCAAACTCAAAGCCATTTTACGAAACCATTATGCAAAAAAAAAAAAAAAGTTTCTTGTTAAATTCTGTTTAGATGCCCAATTTTATCTCTGTCTTCTAATGAAGAAGTAAAAGTTAAAACACTTTCTTTAAAAAGCCATTTAGCCTAATCTGGATATGGAAGCATTATTGCTCATTAATCATAGCCCTGTAGTTATTTCTAAGCCTAGTAGATATTGTGTGGCACTGTTCCAGGGAAGAATGAAAATTGGTTTCTGCCATCATTTCTTTTCAATTTGACTCCAGTTCTGGATTTCCTATTTTCATAGTGCTTAATTTGGAGATTATTAGAATAACTCTGTAATATTTTCATGCTGTAGTCACTAATACATACTTGACCTTTGAACCCTTTGAACTCTCTTTTATTTGAAAATAAGAGCCACACATGAACAGATATATCATGTAATGAATAATTAAAATCTATCTATAAAACTAATTCTCTTGCAGATAAATCCATTCCCACTTCCACTGCAAGCCGGTGTGATTTAATGTAAGTTCAATTGGACCACTGCTCTGCCTTCATGTCACATAAAGTTAGTGAAATAGATAAGATACAGTCTCAATTCAGCAATTTACAAGAATTTTTTCCACGATTCATTATTCTGGTGAGTTCTTATTTTTCGGTAATGTTTCTGGCCCCTGAAACCATGCAACAGCATCCTCATTAGCTGGGAGTTTATTCTCCATATAACATCTCTGGTATATCCAACAGATTGGTCATCAGGTCCTTGTGCCATACCACTTCCAACCTAAGTGAAAAATACTCTGTAGCAAAATACTTTGGAATGAATCTGCTTTGACAGTCATTAGCTGTACATCTGGTCAAGACACTTTCCACACATTCACTGTTGGAAAAGAAGTTTTCATAACTATAACAACTATAACACACGACTCAATGAAATACTATTAAAATACCTTAGTTATTCATTGCCATTTAAAAATGTCCATGTGGGTTTGTCAGTACAGCTTTTGAAATATAATGATTTAATATCCTTACTTTGTCTTAATTTGTGGACAGATGGCGTGAAGAGGGCTGAGTGATCCACAGTGCTGCACCTCAGCTTGTCAAGACTTATTTACAGTACAGGAGCCATCCTCTGATGGCTGATTATCTGCTTCATTTAGTGAAAGTGAAATTAACCTCTGGTTTCTGTGCTGGTGACTCAGCAGGTAGTGCACCAATAATGCAAAAAGTAGTACCAGAAAGACATTGGTCTTCAACCCTAACAAGGCCCATTAAAGAGCCAAATTGCTTTATTAGACCCAAGAGATAGGAGCAATCATTTCAGTCTACTAACTGGAAATAATAAAGTCAGAGGGAAAAAAAGAGAAGAAAATGAGTTTTCTTTCCATGCCTGACAAAAAAAATGCATTTCGGGTGAATTTTTTATAAAAGCTCATAATTCTGCGATTAAGTTCATTGGAAGCAGATCTGTGTACTGAAATTGAAAAACCAGGAAAGATACAAAATCTTATATACATTGTTTCAGCTACTGTGGCTTTTGCTTCTTGGTTTGCATTACCTGGTACAGAATACTATGCACAGTGCATCTCTAACAAGAGTAATCTTAGTTAAACAGCTTGATGTTAAGCACGCCTGATGCATGATTCTTTATGCTGGTTAATAAAATGACAGCAGTAATAATCCACCCGGAAAAGCAAATTAAATGCTTTCAAAAATGTAACCTCTTTTGAAAGGTTCTTCTAATGATAGCATTTATGAGCTCACAATGGAAAATCAGCACAGAGGAAAGCTAATGATGAGCAATATGAACCCTGTTTAATTGAGTGTTCTGAGAACTACCTGAATCTCAAGGGCTATCTGTCAACAAGAGGAAAGCACAGGCTATTTGAAATCAAATTTACATTATATTTCTGCAAGGAAAGCTTCTATGGTAGCTCCTTGGGCCATATATTTTGTTTCATCACATGACACATTTACTCCATCTGAAAATATCCTCTTTAAGTGATGTGATGTATCAGTAGTGTTGAAAAGAGAATAAATTTTTTTCTATGCTGCACATACACAAAGTGCTTCAAGTGAAAATACTGATTACCCATGGGTAGTTTTTGAGAGCAAGTATCAAGCAAGAACAGGTATCAAGCATGATACCCACTCATGTTCAGAAAAGCAAGTGCTGAGGTACACACCAGATGGGAGATTAAAAAGAAAGTTCAAAAGATTTTCCTGAAATATTGAAAAAGCGTATATGTGGAGCACACTGAGGAATTCTTGTTACGGAAATATCTTGGTGGTGTTTGTTCAAAAGCATCAACTCACTCTACAGATGTCTTTTTAAACCCTCTTGGTCTTTGAAAGCAGAAGTATTTTCATTATTTCAGATTATTTTCTAAAGGAAACATTAATATTTTTACTACACATTTGACTCTGCCTGCATGTTGAATTCTCTGTCATTAGTTCTTGGACATACTGTGATTCACGTAATTCCACCAAACAAAGACCACAGAACAAGACTCAGGACAGTTAAACTAGGATAGTACTCAATGCTTCTATACAGTAAAGCATTACTGGAAGCTGGAATCATCTTTCAAAACATAAAAAGCTGCAAGGAATATTAAAGGTGAAAAGCACATGTTTTTTCTTTATGCCAGGATGCTTTCCACTTTTATCCCTTTTCCTCTGAGACCTCTTGCCCAACTAAAAAAACCTAAAACCTACAGAAGTCTTTTCTTGATTGATTTGATCAAAGCTCCAGGACTGTTCAGAGAAATTTGCTGAGCAATGTATTTTCAGTGTCTGCACAGGGATATGAAAATTTACCATGTCTTCAGAATCAGGTTATATAGAAAGCATCTCCAGCGTAGCTCATAAATAATATTCACTTTCTTTGTACGTCAGACAAACTGACCTGGGTTGAAAGACACAACACAGAGTCTAGGAAGGGATTGTCTCCGGCTTAGTATTTATATTATTCCTCTCCTGCCTTGCTCCTTACTATGCAGGTTATTTTAGCCATCCATGTAAACTACTGTCTCATATGACTGAAAGTGAACAATGCAGTTGTTCTATCAGGAGATCAAAGACTGTCGAAATGTGATTGCAGGTCTGAGATCTTGGGGTAATTGTGGGATTGTGCTGGACTCAGGAGGGCTCTACATCTTGAGAAGAGTGTGTTTGGGAGGAACATTTTGACCACCTGTATCCTCATGGAAAACAAGTATATCATTCATCTATCGTGGAGGAAAGAGAAGGCACATAACTATTACATGTATCTAAATTTTTCTGGAAGCTGAAAACTGCCATATTACATTTAACTCGATCTCTAATATTCGTCCCACTCTCCACATTTCTATCATGTCATCTTACCAAGTCATCCTGATTTTGTTACCTCCTTTGCAATTTCTCCACCTAAAGTTTGTCATAGCCTGAGATTTTGCAACTGAAGAGATGATAATTTGCATGTCTTGAGTGCCATACCATGCCAACCTTTCCACACTGAGATATCTCTCTCTTGTCACAATCCTTCCCAGTTAACAGATCACCTTCTCACCTTTAGCAGTTTCCTGTCTGTCCAGCTATTATCTCCTTTTTCTACACAAATCAGTCCTCTTTTACTTGCCACATTTTCAGTTCTCTTCTCAGTCAGATCTTTTGGTGAATCACACTGTTCCTGTATAAGAACTTCGTTAGCTCTGTCTCTATAGGACAGGATTCAATCTTGGGATCATCTTCCCTGATGCTAACCCCTGCATTTGATCGCATTTATCTGTCACAGCAATGCATAAGGAAGACAGTACACTGATGAATGCACTGGACTGTAACAAAAACAATAAGCAACATCTTCCAGGTTGCAAACAGATTCAAGTCACATTCTGAAAGTTACACGCAAATCTCCTGCTCTCAGACTGCAGGTTCCTTTCCAGCTTTGAGCTTCACATTCCCTTCAGCTACGAGCAGGAAAGAAATTAAGTCTCAATAATGATTACACATCAGCTTCTCATGGGAGTCCCAAGAGGAAAATCTGTCATTTCACTTCAACATTTACTGTAGCAATATTGACAAAGTGTCCCTATGCCCCTAGCTCAGAGCACTAGATATATGCATATCTTCAACACGTGTGTGAACAGGAGTGATCCTCATTCACTGCCAGTTCTTTAAGGACTGTATTCTGTGATTGAGCAATCTAATGTCAGTTTTGTCCAATATTTAGACTGAACCATACTTTTAGCCGAGCACCAGAAAACTTTGTTCCTAAACTTTTCAGTTTCCTAATGACAAAAGGGCTTTCTACAGTGCTGAATTTTTAATGTTATAAAAAACTAATGAAGAATGCTCAATAAATTCCTGTAACAGTACATATCACCTATACGGATGCAGTTTGTCTAACTTAAACTAAAATAAGTTTGTTTTGTGAAGTTTCTTCCCATACAACTTTTTTCTACTATTCCAGGAGACTGATGATCTTCTCCTGCAATTTTTTGTATTTTTATTTTTTTAGACATATGTGATATCTGAAAGGTTAAATAGTATGTGATTCTGTCTCCTGGAATCTCTTGCAAGAAACGTACTTAAAATGTCTAACATTAATTGTTTGTCAGAGTAAACTTATTCTAATTGGCTCAGCTTCTTGAAGTGGTCTCTCTGGAATGTTTTCAATATCACAAGACGCCATTGCTTCCAGGAACTGGCTCTTTTAGTCTCTTTTTAAATTTTTTTTTCTAAGATATCTAGGACAAATATATAGTATTTCATGTCTACATCTGTCTACAATATACACCTGAATCTCCTAAAAAATCTCCATCAGATACTCTTTGAGTTTAGTTATTTACTAGCATTTCAGCAATCACAGATTGCAAATTTTCTTTGCAATATGGCATGAGACAGTTGCTGCAACAACACCTTCCAGACCATGTGAAGCAACAGCTCAGAAATATGGATTGTCAAGTTTTTTGCTCACAAATTTATTGAGAACAACAGAGTCACTTTTCCAATATTTAGTATTTAACTGAGATACATTGCTTAGTCCTTAGTCTTTTACTCTTCCAACAGTTACTAATTACATAAGCTGTCTTAGAAGTCATTATGACTCAGCAGCTATGTTTCACTTAAAATCCATAGAACTGAAGAGCCAGGAACAATACATAATATCACTTATCAAGATGAAGAAAATCTGCAGTAATATACTGGCTCTGTTGTTCTCTTATGTAAAATAAATTAAATTCCTGCATTTTAAAATTAATCCAATTCTTCTGCAGGTCTAAAGTGCCTTTTTAGACAATTTGGTGAACTGCACATCAGGCTCTGGGGAAAACAAGGTTTTCAGTTGAAAAGCAGAAATGAAACAAATTCACGCTTTTAAAACAAAAAATAGACGTGTCAAGTCCAAAGACGTAGAGTAGCCCAGATATATGTGAAGAATATTTTCCACATTTAGGAGAGTGGAAATTAGTGTTTTAATGGCAAACACTATTTAATACTAAATAGAAAAAGACTATGGGGGGAAAAAAGAAACCTAAATCATATATAGTTTCCCAGCAAGCTCACTTGTGTACAGGGCTACAGAGTCACATGTTGCTATTTCTCTCCTGGAGGCATGGTTTTGTATATCACCATGTCCACCTTAAAAGTGTGGTGTATGTTCTAGCAATTAAAACTTTCACTGAGTTATCAGAGCTAGGCAACCATTAGCCCCACTGAGAAGACCTGGAAATCTGGAAAGCATCTTCCTGTCAAGGATCTATTACCCACAGATTGAGCTCCTCAAGGTTTTAGGTAGGTTCTGGGAAACAAATGACGTCTAATACTAGAATATCAAATGTCCTTAGGAAGCAAATATATGTCTAAGGAATAGAAAGACGGTTTCCGAAATGCAAGCAGTGTTTGAGTCACAAGCAGAAGCAGAAATAGGGAAAGTAAGCGTGAAATTTTTGCATGAAATCCCAGCAATCCACAATGTCAAGGGCAAGCATATCTGAAGAGTTCCTGAACATTAATCCTTCAGCGATGCTTTCAACAGCTTTTAGATCATTCCATTTTGATTCTTACACTTGTTCCTTTCACGTATACTTTGCCCCTTTCCCGTATATTTTGTACAAATTTTGCAAAGTTAGCTGTACATTCCTTCTCTCCTGGGGCTTCTCTGTTGCATGCCCGAATAAGAACAGGTGTAATTTTAGCATATTCAGCTCCCAAGTAGCACTTATTCTTCACTGAAAGAGTTCAGTTGACTGGGACTTACTTTTCTGCCCTCTTTTCTTGTTATTTTTTTTGTTTATTAAAGTGCATACAGAAATGCTGCAGTTCATTTCAGACTGACATTCCAAGTCCACAGCTACTCAGACCACCATGGTGACAAGTGCATAAATCATTTACTCTCAATCATTGCTCTCAATACACACTACCATGGATATTAGCCATTTTTCCTCAAAAGTGTATTTAGCAACGTTCAAATTTAGTGTGAGGCAACAAGGATTTAAATTGGGAATAATTATCACTGGATGTTTTCTTCATAATTTTGCTCATTAACATAATTAAAATGGTGATGATGTGACTTTTTCTGGTTCCAGGACCTTATATCCATGGATTAGGCAGATATTTTTTTTTTTTTTTTAAACAAGCAACTTCAGATAAAAAAGATGCTAAGAATGCTATGAAATGGAGTTGCTTTCTCCTTTAAGGCTTTCAGTAGTAAAGCGCACACAGCATAGCATGGCTTTATTTTGTGCAGTTTATGCCACACAAGTTCTATCACAAAATATTTTACTGTGAATATTATGTGAATATTAACAAGCAGACAGGTCGAGCTCTCAGAGAAACTGTGGGGTGGCCATATTTGTTCAAAAAGGATCAAGAACTGGCAATTTAGAAGAAAAACAAGAAGACAAAGTTAAGAAAATTATTCTAGATATCACTTGGAGATCTCTAAGTGCTGAAGTGATGACCTGGCAGTAAGCTCTAATGAGGTCTGGTAGTGATCTAGCCAAAGGGAAAAGCTGATTCCCCTGTAGTAAGAGCCTGTTTGGAACCCTTGTTCTTTTTATAAAGGAGATAAGGAGAGCTGAAGAGCTGGCCTCAGATATTGTATGAACCACAGGTTCCACTGTAGATGGCAAACAGCGGATACCAATGTATATTAGTGCTTGCAACTATTTGATTCATAAATTATGATCTCATAAGAAACATGTTTTCTTGACTATTTTATCTGCATCAGTAGAGACAGAATATGTTTTATACATGTAAAACAACATGAAGAAAAGTTTCTGCTGAGTTCAGCTGACACTGGTGTATGTGGGACAGCTGCAGCAAAACAGGGAATGCCAAATGTGGCTTAGCCCAGTACATTATGGAGATACAATTATTAGAACAGCTAAGAAAAATGAAATCAAAGTCAAACCAATGTATCTCTGCCTTACAGTTATGACTCACTTACATCTGTCAAATAAAAAGAACTGCTTCAGAAGAAAACTCAACAAAGTTCAAATCTTTCAAAACACCAAAGAATTACATCTTAATTCTAAGGAAATATGAAAATGTGGCTAGAATAACTGGAATACAGTGAAAGCTAAACAATAATGACTATCTGATGATGACAACCTTAATCCTTACTGAGAGATGGTGTTTTGGGTAGTTTGAAGCACCCATAAGTCCCATTGGAGTCATCAGGAGCTGTGCCTGTTCTAGTGATGAATGAGAATGTTATTACTCTTATTAAAATATCAGATTAGGCGCTCATATATCTAAATCAAATTTTGCCCCACTAAAGTCTGCAAAACAAATACACACTCACAGTGCTTTATCCCTGAGTTTTTGCTATTTCTGCTTACTGAGCTACAAAACAGACAGACCAAATTAATTTAAAATACAAGTCTAGCAAGTAAGGGGGGGCAGGTGGTGAAGTCAAAGCTGTAGGAAACACATCGTATAATTTCATTTTTTAATCCTGTTATTCTTCAGTGTTACGTGGAAAAAAACCCATACAAAACTGATATTCAAAAGACTAGGATTTTACAGCTCAAGACTTCAAGAAATATCTTAGTACATTCTGGAACTTATGGAATTTTGAACCTAGCAAATATTGAAAAATAATTTTTAACCTAGTATTATAGTATAAGTGTTAAACTATGCAAACGAGACGGGAACTCAAACAAGCTGGATACCAGAAGTCTACATTTCACATTATAATTTGTAGGATGTAATCCTAAAATCCTATGAGAAGTATTTTTTTGTGCACTGCTATTAATTTACTTATATCACTGCTATTAATTTACTTATATTTTATTATAAATCTGAAAAGAAAGGAAAATTAATTGGACAACATATTTTCTGTATCTCCAACAGTTTCACTAAAATCACGGTTCTGCAAAAACTGTAATGAAATGTGGAAAAATATTACTGTGTATATATAAACTGTGGTCAAACAGTAGCCCTTATTTAATCTTGTTCCCATCCAGCCTTGAATTATCTGTGTGACATTAATGGCTTTAACAAAATTGCATCAAAGACAGATATGATGATAAAAAATGTAAAAACGTCTTCAAACAGATTGTCATCAAACATCAGAAGAAAGCAGCTACCTATTTCTGTGTCAATGGGTGAAGAAAAGCAAATTGCTCTTCTTTCCTAAACAAGTTAGGAAACCTTCACATTTCACACTAACATAAATTAGCCAGGTATCCACTGAAACACGTAAATCAAGTCACCAAAAAATTGCATGTACAGCCTTTATTATTAAAAATATAAACATAAGGTGGAAAAGTACTACAGCATGAGCTTGGTAAAATGCGTATGAATGTAAGTGGCATTTTCTTCTGGTTTCTGAAAATATTTAAAACTATATCCATGGTATTAGCAGCAATAACTTAGTTTTTTTTTTAACTCCTTACTGTTTCTCAGAAAGTGTGATGCTTTAGCATCACGGATGGCATCTAACTGCAGTTCTAGAGACATACAACTTCAGAATTTACATTGACAAATAGACCCACATTTTTATATTAGACTAGAATGATTTAAATCTTTTGTACTTATTTTTTTCACTGATAATTTTCCTTAAGCATCTACAGATTCATTAGGGAAAGTTTGAAAAACAATGAAATATAATGTAACCAAAAACTTGGAGATCCCAAGGAGAAATCTTCCTTTTTCTTCTAGGTATACTAGAAACAAACTTTCAAATTCTGGAGATGATTCCATCATGAAATATAACTATTCATGATTATAACACTTCCCACTCTCAAAAATCCATCCCAAACTCCGCAGTATTTGGTAAACTCCCGTTTTCATGTTTACACGCGAAAATTTCAGTTTCACTTAGAAAAAGAGTTCTTCACAGTTTTAGGGAACAGGGTGAAAAATAAAGCCTGGAAAAGAAAGGGTAAGTCAATAGTACAGTTCATTCGTGTCTCACACCTGGAAGAGCCTAACTTGCTCAGCCTTAGCATTAACAATATTGTTATGAATCACCCTATTGATGTACCAAATTCCACTAATAGGAGACAGATTTACAGGAATATACTGCAAAGCAGAAATGGAATACTTCACTGGAAATTTCTTGACTAATTTACAAATCAGAATTAAATCCATTTTATCCTCCCTTTGCTTTCTAGATAAGATCAAAACTTGAATCATATCTTTAATATCAGCATCCAAGGTCTGCAAACAAAGAATTAAACATCCCCTGGAACAGGGGAATAGTCACAGCATTGCTGTTGAAGAGTCAGTGTCATTGTTGGTAAACTCTTAACAAAAAAAAGAAAAAAAGTGATTATGTACAAACTGTCTACTGTGAGTAGTTCCTGGAGTGTCTAAAGTTCCACACTGTGCCCAGAATCATTTGGTAGAGTGCCTGACACCAGGAGCCAAAAGCAGGCTAGCAATCATTCTCACAGCTCAGCAGCACAGATGACTGCATTCTACTAGACTTTGCTTAATCTGCTAAAATAGCCTCAAGGAATGAGCCCAGCAGAGTGCTGCATAACTTTGAGCCTCTACATAGCAAGAAAATCAGCCACAGCTTTTTAATTGTCCTTATGTTTACATACAGACAGACCCATTTTTACCAGTCTTACTTTCAACGTGGAACACGGTTAAGGGATAAACAGCAGAGCTGCTTCAAAAGTGCAACTTTACAGATGTACAGGTGTACAGATGTATTATAAATTAGAAAAATGTGTTCTAACTTCCTTACTGCTGATGCTTTGAAAGTGTGATGATTGTAAAATGTCCTACCCCAGGACTACCGCACAGTGGGTCTGCCACAGAGGCACAAAAGGTGACAGTAAACTGTTGGTGAGTTCAGGTTTCACTGATTTGTATGCATCACACACTGAGATGCTGCAACAGTGAACACACACAATACTCCTCATAGAGCTGAGGTCTCCCACAAAGGGAGCATTTGAGCACTCCACTTTAATGGATTTTTTTCACAATATTTTTACTCTCTCTTTGGGAAACTGGAAGATATGAAGACAAAGATGTTTTTCAAAGGCTAGCTTGCCTAGCAAGACACCAAAACTTCAGCTCGAAGCTCAAAAACATTATACATTCTTTAACTATTCTCTTCTCCACATAATTGCCCAGTTCCTGCTTGCCGAGTACATACAGATACCTGTACAAAAGCGTACAAATATGCACAAAACTAATTCCATTCTTGCAAATAATGAAGGAAGATTTTTTTTTTTTCCAGAAAGAATTTCTTCACAGGAAAGGTTGTCAGGCACTGTAACGGGCTTCCCAGGGAGGTGGTGGAGTCACCATCCCTGGAGATGTTCAAGGAACGACTGGATGTGTCAGTGCTCTGCTCTAGTTCACAAGGTGGTCACAAGTTGAACTCAAGGTCCTGGAGGCATTTTTCAACCTAAATGATACTGTAATACTGTGAAATACTACAGAGTTTAAAAGCTGGAAAAAAGAGATTGATCATTAATGTTTCACATCTAATTCAGACTGTGAATTTGTCAATTAGGCAGTGAAAAATCTTTAGCTTAAAAGAATAATATAGAATATATGAAATAACACTGTAAGAACACAAATTTTAGAGAACAAGTTTTACTTTGACTGGGGGATTACAATTAATTTAAACTGTGTAATTGAAAAGAAAATAATGAATTTTCACGCCTTTTATGGAGAAAATTGTGATTGTTTATTTTTCAATCACAATTAACTTGGAAATTACTTTTAATCGTAGATATCAAAATTATTAGCAAGACAACCCAAGAAATGTTACCCTTATTTTACATTGCAAATTGTACTACATGGCAAAACATGGTACATGTTCATAAAATATAAATAAATGTCACAATGTACAGATGAGGAAAAATCAGGGCAGTGAAACCACATTTGACAGCTATTAAGACATAAGTCTGTCAACCTAACTCATTCTTTATTCCAATCATTTTATCTGAAGTAACACTTTTATTCTACATACATGAAAGAATGCACTAGGTCAAATTTTATTTTTCTTAAACTTTATCAACACAGACTTACTCTATTGTAGTCACAGCCTGGAGCCAAGCTAGTATCCAAATATCATAAAGAACAATTTTATAAACAGTAGAGAAAGCATAACAATCGTTATAAATTATACACCATGCAGCAAGGCCTTGCACTCTGCTTGTTAGTAGTATTAATGTTACTGCACTTTCTAACCCAAGATTTAATCTCTGAAAATATATGTTCTCTCAAGCCCTTATCTTCTTAAGTCCACCTCAGATCAACAGAAATTAGAAAAATAAGATTTAGAAAGGGAAGAGAACTTTTCCCCTCTAGTCAAAAAGTTCTCCCCTCTGCTTAATTTTCTTTAACCTTCAAGAAGAGAGGCACGACCTGCACCAGGCAACTGAGAGGGGATGTAGGGAATATCTTAAATTTACAACTGCATTTCTTCTCTTCTGTGAACGTGAAACCAAATTTCAAATCACATCAGATAAAGAAAATCCTCTCTGCTCCCAGTCTTCTCCAGTGTCTCTGTTTTGCAACTGTAATCATGTTAATTGATGGAAGCCAGCAGCATTAGACTTAAAATCAAGTGTCAGAAGTACATCTTTTTTGTGTTATTTACCTGTCAGGGAAATTAGTGGGCAGTTCTTGTGAAGGCTTGTAGAGGATTTCTTTTGGCACGAAAATCAACTCACTGACTAAGGCTGTTCTCGAGTGACACAACAGGGAGCAACGAGATACCACAGAGCACAAAAGAAGACTGAGAAAGAGTTTTTAGGAACAAGACAGAACAAAGCTTTTTTTCTGCATTATGTGCCTCACTTTCAAAGTCTCAATGAGACACTTATTTTATTTTCTGCCTTGAAATTAGTTGCTGCCTTTCACAGCTGTAACTGTCCTTGTTACAGGATAGTTCAGTGGATAGTTCACTAAACCCACCAGAATGATGATTCCTCCTTTCTACCCCTGGAACTAGGCTGACCATCCAGTTGTGAAACACAAACACAATTCTGGGTGGTCCTGGACTAGGATCCTTGTGTGGACCATGGTGTGCATAACCAAGGAAGTCCCCTTTTTTTCTTTTCTTTTCCTCTTCTCTCATAGATATCACCTAATCCACTTTCCTGAGCTAGGTCATGGTTAAGTTCCTCCATTTAATGAAGCAATTTTTATCTGAATGCCCTTGCTATGAACCATCAGAGCTGCTACCTGGCACTGAAAAGTTGGATAAGGGAAAGCATAAATGTGAGCTTTGCTCTTGTAACAGACTGAGCGGTTCAGTACAGGAAATTTCAGCTGGTCTGAGACTTTAGTTATCCTATTTTTGATATACAAAGCTGCTATATGCTATACAATAGAAATGAAAAAAAGCAGTAGTCATCAGTTTGCAACATTATCATTGCTCCTCTTATTGCTGTTCTTCCTTTTTTAGCTAGTGATCAGTTGTCCAGCAGGTCTACCCTTACTCAGCTCACCAGAGTTTGTATTGCAAGAGACTGCAAGGAATTGCAAAGTCTAACCCTGAAAAACATAGGTAAATGCCAGCTATGCTGTGAAAGTACTGAAGCTAATGGTATTTGTTTACCTGTGCTACAAAACCATAATAAATCAGAGTTTAAATATGCTGCAAATATGTGAATCACCTACATGTTAATAATTAAACAAGACACATTTACATAGGAATACATCTTTCAGAGGTGTTTGCAAATGAGTCTTTAATGATAAAAGAAACTGTAATTAAATCATTTTGATAAAAATGTAGAAGACAGTTGCATATTATTTTTTCCTTCGCTGAGGTTAAAATAACTATGACTCAAATAAAAAAACGAAAGAGAACTGATGCGCAGTGGGAGTAAGCCTGAGCATATAACTACAGTTTCTGTGGAACAAAAAAATGCTAACAGAATTGGCATTGAAAAGTAAGAGTAAACTTTGAAACCTAAATGAAAAAATTATTCATATTCTCAATGCTTAGAAAGAAACCATATTAACTGAGGGTAAACTTTCCTTCTTGAGAAACACATATAAATAATACCTCAAAAGCAAGGTTTGGGCTCTTTGAAACAGACATTTAACATTATTTATTCCCATTCCTATATTTTTCTGCCATTTTGGAAGTATGCTTCTCTTTAATTTTACCATCGTCTGAATTCTTTTGCTTAAAAAGAAGAGCAAAAAGAAACATTTCTCCATGCACTACTTTTTTTCTTAAGCCTTAAATAGCAGAACAGCGTTTTCTAAAAACAAAACAAAAAACCCAAATCAAACAAACATCAAAAAAATCCAAGAAATATCCCCCACCAAATCCAAGCAAATGAACAAAACCAGATGCAGATTAATTGTCACTCCAGCACTCTAGAATCCTATGCAACCTCACATAATACTGAGAAGGAAAAAAAATCAATTTCAAATTTGTAGCCTTACCTTTTAGCTCAGGAATGAAAATATTGATTAAAGCTAAATTGTTTAGACAAATTTTTACTATAAGTCTAAAACATTTGCAAATAGAGATCTTCCAAAGGACAACTGAAATCAGCTTTATATTTTCTCAGTGTCATACAAATAATAAAAATACAGCTTACAAACACACACATTGATTCACGGCAGTCCTAAAATAAATGCCTTATGATCATGACAGATAGATTTCAAATAGAAGGGAAAAGGCATTTCCCGAAATGTATAAAAATATCTATGCAATTTACTAGCCTCGCAAGGATATCCCCACACTTGGTTTTAGCTGGCAAGACTGGTCTCTGCAGAGTCCTTTATTCACTGGGGAGGGAAAGAAACATGCAGAGAGTGATTGAAAACTTCTAAAATTAGGCTCTAACTCTGAATTTCTCTGAAAAATCATATTTCTTTCTATTAACTATAAAAGAGCCTAGTGGCTCTGTGTGGTTTTGCAGGCATTGTCCAAGTCCCAACAAGACAGTCTCTTAAGGGTTGTTCTCCAAAGTGTTCAAGGGCATTAATAACAAAAATCATTCTGACAGACAGTAGGTACTGTAGAAAGTGTCTCTCTTTTACTATAAATATTTAAGTTTTGAGAGAGTTAATTTCAAAGCAACAAAACCCTGAGAATTCCTACATGGAACTGCTAGGATTACTGAGTGGTTTAAGAAGTGACTATGCAGATTTCCAGTAAAATAACTAATCAAATAAATAAGTATGGAAATATGAACTACATTAAGACATCACTTCCTCAATAACAAAATCTTTAGCCTCAGGAAAGTTTGTGATATTCCAGTACAAAAATTTGCTCATAAAGAAAAAAGTTAGAAAGATGCTTAACATCCTTTCCAGTCTGTTACTGATGAGAGAGATTTAGACAAATGGTTTTGCTTGCTAGCCCAGGCTCCTGACCTTCAATCTTCTTCCTTGTTTGTCCTAAGATTAAATACTCAAGCTTCAGCTCTTCCGAGAATTAGAGCTTTTTCTGCAAATCTTCAAACTAAAAATTCCCTTGCTTCTGTCAGAGACAAAAGGAAAGAAGACATTCAATCTGAAAAAGAAAAATCTTAAAGTAATCAAAGAAGCAGCAAAAACTGCCTGTATTTTCTGGATTTCTTTTTCTGGTTTATTAAATAAATATTTTTCTATCATTGAACTAAAACAAATTTTAGAAGGCTTTCATGTCCAAGGATATTCCAGAAGCAGAAATGTACTTCTCTGCAGGGAGCTAGCTTCATGAGCCACATCAGTCACCTAAAGGTATAGCCTTTTAATTGCAACAAGCTCTTGGAAAGGTCTGAGAGTTGTCTTGCTGCCCAAATAAATTTCATATCAGGAAAACATCAAGCAATAAAATAGAAACTGCAAGCATCTGTACTTTACAGACATCACGGATAGCTTTCAAAAATTTCAAATAAGATGAGCATCAGAACAAGGATTCTCCTATTAGTATTCCTAGCAGCATTCTCAGTCCAAGAATGCTCACACTCCTCATGCTACAAAACTGGAAGGACTGCAGTTCATTCCACAGCAAAGCATTCTAATAAATGGTGCTGAATAAGTCCTCCGAGGGCTACACTAATTTCCATGACTGCGAACAAATTAAGTGAAAATTGCTGTGAATGTAGGGAACTTATCTGAGCTGGTTGTGTTTTGAAAATAGTTTTGGTAGCAGAAAAGAGAAGCTGCGAAGGAGCACCCCTTGCTTAAGGGAGTACTGTTACGACTACTTCTGAAATTGTAGGTGACATCAAATGGCCTATTTTGCTACTTTTGAAAAAGAAAAGCTTGATTGAAAGAATAAAGTAGCAACAAAGTCAAAATAGAAACATTGTAAAGAGCTAAATAGGATTAGATGCTGAGCTTTTGCTGCAGCCCCACAAGGACAAATTGACAGTCCCTGAGCTCCTTCAAACAAAAGAACCCATTCATCCTAAGAAATATCACAGAAACATGCAGTGGGGAAAACAAAGCAAAGCTGGGGGAAGAAACTGACCTACTAACTCCTTTAAGTTATAGAACAAGAAACTTACCTTTCATAAGTATTCCTGTGCTAGTAATCACCACAGAGGTGTTTCGAAACGTTTGGAGCCAGAGTACACTGAGAAAGAGGGAAGTTTGGTATGCACAGACCATTACAGGTTCATAGTGATCTGTCTCAGATGTGATGAGATTGGCTCGGGCTTTAGTTTAGGTGCAGATTTTCTCATGCTTTAACTTTGGTGGTGGATCCAGCCTTCTGAAGGGCATCTCATTTTCTAGAAGCAGTGGAGGCATCTGTAGAGGATCTCATTCACCTGCCTTTTTGTGGCTAACCTAAACCAGCCATCCAGGCCCTCCTTACAGTCAGGCAGAGGGAATGGGAGAGGCAACTGCTGAAAGCCCTTGTCTCACACAAAGTGTCTGCAATGTAAGCACGGAATTAATTGCTTCAAGGGGGCTTAATTATATAACCCTTGACTATAGAGAGAGTCTGGGTTTCTACCCGGAGCAGAAATAACGATTGTCAAGGAAAACAGGCTCACAGAGGCCAGAGCTATTCCATAAACAGAAATTTCAGGGAAGTAAGTTGTTTCAACACAGAGGTGGAATAAAAACAAACAGAAGTGTATAAATCACAGGCAAGATAGCAACACAGCACTCTACACAGCTGGAAAAAAATTAAAATCCAAGACCAACCAGACACAACCAACCAAAACACAAAGCAAACAAACAAATCTGAAAAAACAAAAAACAAAAAACAAAAAAACCACAAAAAAACAAAAAAAAAAACCCCAAAAAAACCCCCCAAAAAACAAAAACAAAAACAAAAACAAAATACCAAAAAAAGCCCCAAAGAACAAACAAACAAACAAGAAGTAAGCACAACCCTGTTTTGCTAAAAGTACAATTCTTTTCAGGTAGAGGGTATTGTGATACAAAAATACTCAGCAGTTTACTTTAACCTAGACACGTTCTGACAGTTTTTTAGTGATCTGTATTGTCACTGATACATAGGTTAACTCGTAGAAATTCAGTGGGTGCAATATTGCTCTCTGCAAGAAAATTAAGAACCTAGGAAGGGGTACACAATAGAGCTCTATGAGTATTACTTTTGGCTGGTAGTATTTCGAAATGCTACAATGCATAAGGAATCAGCACAACTGTTTCCTGGTGTAGTGAACAAACAGTACCTCAAGCCATGATAGTTTATCCTTTATGATGAATATATGGGAAACAGAATGTGTGTCTAAAACATTGCTCACATTCTCTTCTTATTTTGTTAAACAACTCTGCGTTCACCCAAAATTAATATATGCAGATTTTCTGGCAACAAAAGAAGCAGGAAAAATCTCGAACTGAATAAGAAAATTCTCTAAGAGTCCATCAATAACATTTTTCCTCAATTAGTCTTCTCCTTAGAATAGCATCCTCATCAGAAGTAGTCAGTGTCATCTGAGGAGGTACGAAGTACAGAAGTACAATATAGCCCCAGGATACAGTCCTATTATCTTCAATAATAATTAAATAACCCTCCATCATTCTATAATCTTCAGCCATCTTAGATTAAAAATCATCTTTAATTTTAATCAAAATCAATTTTAACTATATGTTTTATCACAGAACAAGGAAAAAAACCCCTGAAATGAAAAGAATCTTAGTAGAAGTCCGAGCATAAAGACCTTTAAAGTTTGCCGCAAGAGATTTAATCTACATTTTATAACCAAGTCTGTAAAGATGCTTATCAGAACTAGTTTTAACCCAGCTAATTTTATTATGCGAAATTTGCAAGACATTTAATTTCAACACGAGAAAGAAATCATTAGAGATATCAGCTTCACAAGCTCATTTTCATGAGAGGTACCCAAATAAGAATCTGAAATACCTGGTCTCCAGGAACTGGGATCCTTCATTTTTAGTATTATGTATGTGTACTGATTAGAAAATAAAAAAACTATAAAACAGACTAATACTACATTCTAAAAATCAAAGTCAGACATCCACTAAATCTTTCAAAATGTCTTTAAAGAGATATGAGCTACACCATAGTCAGTACATAATGAATAGATATATTGTGGGTTTAAAAAAGTTATTCATCAGCAAAAAAGTGAAAGGGTAATAGTTTTCACAATGAATGAGCATTAATCAATTTTATAGGTCACCAGCAAATATTAAAATAGAAAAACCTCAAACCAAACTAGTCATAGGATTAACTGCTCAATACCCCAACTAGCAACAGACAGGAGAGCTCTCAATGTGTTCTGTCTCTCTTCTCTCTGCACAGGAAGCTCTGATCAGCACACTGCCGCTGCAGTTTATTGGTTGGATTCTCTTTTCTTTTGACACCAAGGAACAAAACCAAAATTATTCCAAGGCATCCACAGCACTTCAATGCATTAAGGGTGTTTGCAGCACTGCCATTTTATAGGACCAGCATGGATTTTGTCCTGAACTTGAAGGGTGGGATAGCAGAGAGACAGTAATATGCATTTTGATCACAGAACTCCTAAACTCTGTTAAGGTTTGAAGGTTTCTTTGTTTGGCTGACAACTTTCTCCCAACCCTTTAATATAAATTGATGGATTATGCTACATCTTGACATTGTCATTTCAACCTTAGAAATGAAAGACAGAGAATAACAAGAAACTACATTAAAAATAATTATTAAGGCTCTCTATAGAGAATGAGCCTATTAAAGAGGTCACGGAACTCTCTAAAAGTTGATATCTTGGATAGACTGTTAGATATCACAAAAGAACTAGGAGATTAAAACATTTAATCATTCAAGTGAACAGACTAGCTCAGTTACAATAAATTGGGCAGTGATATGCTTGTTTACAGAAGATGGAATCCAGAGTATAGACAAAGTCATTATTTCTTCAGAGAGCAGGAATGTATTGGGATGGGCATAGCAAAGTTGATTTGGGCTTTAATCCCATCTTTGATGCAGTGACTAATGCAGACAATTGGTTTTTAAAGATTGGTATATTACAACTGCTGGAAAGCACTTGCTTCTGTAATTCTGTAGATATTCTATAATTCCTCAGAAGCAAATCCTAAAGTTGAGATCAGGCTTGGCACTCCTTGAAGGCCTGGAAGCAGTTCCCTCAGGACTAATTGAACTGAGAGCATTGTTTTTCTACAGTATTTCCATCCTCCTGAGGGTTCACATCGGTCTTCCTCAGCTCCTGAGGCATTCATCTTATCAATTATCTAGAACAGGAATAGAGTGAGGGGAAAAAAACCTGGAAAAATCTGGGGTTTTTACTATTATGACTATTTGGTCATACGTCTTTATGCTGGGTTTTCATATTTCTGTCATTTCCTGCTATCTTTTTTAAACACTTTGCTCATTTCCATCGTAACTAAATTTCTGTTTATATTCACAAATGATAATTAAAAGGAAGTACCTGGGACAGGTCTTGCAGCATCTATATGTGTACATATATATATATATGTGCAAACACACAAAAACCTGTTTTACATCTATAGGTTCACTGTCTCAAGTTGTTTATTTAGTTAGCTCAGTGGCTCTCGGGTGTTTTGGATGACTTTTTCCTATGAGCATGATCTATCAATTTTGGCATAATGAACTCCTGCAAAGGTCAAATTTAAAGGATAAATGCTGCAGGAAATGATGACTCTACAATAATCCTGCTATCCTCCTACAACTCTAATTTCATTTTATTGAGTTGAACAGTGTAAGGGTAAAAGGGTAACTACTTTCTCTCTGCTAACACCCATATACCCAAGTCCCCTGAGCATGGTATTATGTTTAATCACTGCTATAAGTGTACTAGTAATAAAGATCTATTACAAAAATAATTGTTATCTGATTTTTATTTGTTTATGGTGTTTGCTGTTTTTATTTTACAAATATCAGCAAAACATTTTGAAGAATTATTTAGTTAGCACATTTTTTTTGGGGGGGGGGGGGGTGGTGCCTAAGACGGAATTTTATCCTGATAAAATACTGTAAATGGAAGGCAAACTGCTTTGTGAACAACAGTGTTTTTGTGGCTGTTATCAAGCATTCGTATTGCCAAGTGGGTAGATGTTCTGCTAAATATTTGCATATATAGGTTGGAACAAAACTTCCAGATAATATTTTCAAAAAATATCTTAGCATCTGCCTAACCCTGCTCTGTTTAAAATTTGCAGAACCTTATTCCTGCAAACAGACTGGGATTTGCTTAGTTTTCCTCTGTTGTTTGTTTTTTTTTTTTAATTTAGTAGTTCTACTAATTCATTACTAGTTGTTATTAACTGTGACTATTCTTTGGTTGACATGTCCATACTTTCTGTTCTGGTAATGTTAAAAAAATTTCCTGTATAAAAATGTAGCGCACACAGGGCATCAGAGAGCCTTGTCTTTTCTAGAATGATCAAGGAGGAAAAAGCTTCCCTGTTCTCCTGCTAGCTGAGCCCTTTAATCTTACCACAACATAATTATGTCAGCAAATGCATTCAGTAGCTTACCATATTCAAGCCAAAATGTACATAACTTTATCCTAAGGTAAGAGCAACACTGGAGCTGCTTAAGAAGCGCTTCCCCTGCTTTGTAGTTCTCTTTCCAAGCTATGTTGTATTCAAAAAACAATTTAACAGGTATCTACGTGACGTGATATCCCCTGTCTATGTAGCCTGATGGTTAGGTGTAACTCTGCTTTTCTGAGGGCATGTATCCAGTGGTACGAGGAACAGACCAGCTATGGCAATACCACAGAGGCTATTTGCTAGTACACAGGTAGCCCATCCTCGGAACAGCTTTGGCATCCCGTGGTAAACAAACTAACCAATTAGTTAAAAGCAACATCATGTGCAGTAATGTGAGCATAGGCATTCCCAGAAGAAGTTACTTTAAAGAAAGTCCATTTGAATATCTGTAAATAAGAAGCTTTAAGTTTTACTTTTGTGAATCTCCAGGGTGGCCAAACAGAATTTCAGGAGGTGCTGCAGAAACCAACTACAGAATAGGCACAAACATGAAGTAAATTAATTTGTTAAAACCATTAACATATGCTTATAGACAAGTATTTTCAAACTTTTAATCATATCAAATACATTGATATTTGGGTGTCCTGTGTGCACTGTTATGATAAGTAATTTAGCCCAGACTAAAGTCTGATCAGAAAATGTAGGAATTTTTTAACAGTTCATTAGTTAGGAAGACTTAGGAGGTACTGGAGGTGTTTGAAAGTGCTACTGAAGTTGCATTCTCCCACACACTATTTTTTCCCGGAAAAATCCCCAGTGACTGGAGACAAGATAGACCAAAAAGCAGATGAAAGCAATTCCACGTCATTGTCTCAGCTTGTTCCAAAATATGCAAAGCCCCTGTGTAAAGGACCCATTTCAATGGCTGTGCCTATTAACTCTAACTTTTACGTTTTCATTAGGTGTGAATCTCAGCTGAGGTTTCTTGCTCTCCTTGGCAACTTGCGGCAATAGGTTGAAGAGATAGGTTTACTTGCATATTGGAAACAGAGAAACTTGAAAACACATGAAAAATTGCAATGGCAAGGTAGGAATTCACTGCTTCTGATGCAGTGAAATGAAATTCTTGCCCCATGCACCTAATGTGTCTGCACAGGCAATACATCCCCACACAGAGGGTGGAGTGATATTTGTTTAAAACTAGCTTTCATCCCTCCATAAACAATACAAATGTCATCTTCCCGTAATCTCCCTTGCACACTTTTGACCTAGCGAAAAGGTTGTACAAGCAAAACAGGGCTTAGAAAAATTTTGAACTAAAGTTCATTCCCAAGCCCTCAAAAATGTCTTTCACTTGCTGAGTACTAATCAAGAGCTCCTGAGCCCAGAAACAGCAACATGTGTTTTATTAACAGAGTAATACATATAGAACAATGCACCAGCTAGACAATCATTGCCTAACAAAAAGTATATCTGCCATCAAAGCAAGCTGTGATCAGTCACCCTTACTTTTACAGAAAATTTGATCCATTGCATGCAACCCAACCCCATCCCCCCCACCATTATCAACCTTCTTGTAATCTGTGACGTGGAATAATTCAAACTCCTTGAAATATGCATCAAGACTAGCTGTTGGGAAGCAAAAACTCAATAAATGAGAACAGTGAAAGAAATTGTGGCTTTGAGATCACAGAATCATAGAACGGTAAGGGTTCAAAGGGACCTTAAAATCACCTAGTTCTAATCCCCTTGCCACAGGTGGGGACACCTTCCACTAGACCAGGTTGCTCAAAGCCCCATCCAACCTGGGTTTGAACAGTTCCAGGGCAGGGGCATCCACAGCCTCTCTGGGCAACTTGTTCCAGTCTCACCAGCCTCACAGTAAAGAATTTATTTGTAACATCCAATCTACTTTCTTTCATCTTAAAACCAATCCCCCTTGCCCTATCACTATCCGTGCTTGTAAACAAACATGAGAGACTACATTTTAGGAGTGATAAAAAGATAGTGTCTACCTAGTAAAAGAGAAGACCCATGTCGCAATTTTGTTACATGAACAACTGAAGTAATGTGTTTGGATCCTTGGAACAGGGTAGAGCTCAAACAGAAAGCTCCCAGACACGATGACAGTCAGCATTTGAGGGGTGTTAACAGGAGTCCTCTCTACAACTTCCTTGTGGAGGCACCCTCAACCAGTCAGGCAAGGTTCCCCAGACCTTGCACGCCGGCAGCTTTTATGTGTCCTGTACATCACACATACGTATATTTTATATGTGACCAGCTACCTAACTGAACAAAGTTTCTGTATTTTTCTCTGCCCAAGCACCAACTGGCTACACTTGAGGTTATAAGAGCAGTTAAGGAAGTCAAGAACTCTTCCATACGCATTAAAAGATTATATGAGCTCATATTATTATATTATACAAACTTATAGAACTTCTCACTCATATTAGTATAAGCTTGACTGGGCAGAGGAGTCAAGGCTGGACATTCTACCTAGCACTGAGATTTTCAGACAAAATCCTTTTTCTCACATGATCTTTCTCACCTGGGAAAAGTTCTTCCTAAATTTACATAAGTCATCTCAGTACTATCCTTTAAGTCCCTTCTTAAAAATCTCTTTTGCACACAACCTATGAAAATCTTGACTACAGATTTATAGGAATCTGGTTATATATTTGTGTGAAAATAAATAGGCTACTCTCTTGTTCTCTTCCTGAACTGGATGCAATGAAGACTTTAAAGGGCTTTTGGACAATCTTTTAAAATATGTTGATGGCCATAATTCACTCAAGGGTAAGTGACATAGAACAGAATAGAAGACACAATCCAAAGAAAATAGGGGGCTGTTAGTTAAAAATAACAAAAAAAATCTTTAAATGTCCCAATAAGATTAAAAAGAAACAGAGAAGACACATAGTGAGAAACTGATGTAGAATAGAGTAGTTTCAATTCACTATGAGCTGAGGAAGTAAGGAAATCCTGAATTACTAGAGTGTGTGTAATCTCTCCCTTGCATGAATAGATATCACATTTTGTATCTCAGAAATTCCTTACTGTTTATCATGCTAAGAAAACATTCTAAATTTACCTTATAAGAAAACAATTGCTAACTAGAAGTCAAATCTGCATGCCAGTAGTCACAGAAACGAGTTTTCCTTTATGTCCTAGGGTAGAGACTAGACTCTACCTAGATACTTTCTCCAATATATTCACTAGGAGGGAAAAAGAGAGAGAGAGAGAGCGAGAGAGATTGAGAAACGTGCTTCACTTGACTTAAAAAGAAATCGTTGACAGAAAACTTTTATCTGTGGAAAGAGCTGGAAAGCAAAGTGCAATGTCATTTTTTTAAGAACAGGGTTCAGTTTAATGTTCAGTCTTTTTGCAGCACTGTTGCCAATTGGATAAAATATTTAATGGCATCGTATTCTGAACTATATATTTTTTGACAATGTATTTCATGCCTTGTATGTCACTGAAGTTATGAGATTGGAGTGAATAATGAAAGAGTAACTCAGCATTCTTCATGCCATTGCATTCAGATGTGTTATTTTTCATTGATGTGCCACTAGCTACATCAAGCCTTGATAATCCATAACCGTTTCTTACTTTGCAGGAATTATATTAAGGTATAAGAACATCTTAACCTTCTGTCTTTTTCTATGTAATATTAAAATCATATTAATATTTGAAGCCTTGGTAACCGTTGCAGGAAATAAAATTTTAAAGAGCATGTACAAATCTGTGCTACAAAAATTTGATTTAAGAGCTTTAGTTTTCATACCAATGTTATCTGTTCATGAAACAATTCATCCAGGAAGAAAGAATAGTAAAGTTAGAAAAAGCTTTCAAAATGTTTGTTCTAGTGTTTTTAGGAATGTTATAATTTTCAAAAGCAAATTTATTGCAGAAATACAAACTTTTTCCATGATGATATAAAGAGACTTATATGAGCACATAAGGGGCTTGGAGGATTTCAATACCATTTGATTCAAAAATATAAAAGCAAAAGTTTGAAAGGAAAGGAATTTATTAAAGGGAAAAAATGTAAACTCAAGGGAAATATGCTTCCCTGTTTCTCCAAAGCATTCTGATAGTTAAAAAGATTATAGATGGGTTTTGTACTGTTTGTTAAGGTCAAATGACCTGCAGTCATCTACATCTTCATATTGAGACATTCTATCCTCCATTGGCATCCTTTCAGAATATTGTACAGTATGTCAAAATCACAGAGGCAGGATAGTAGGATCAGTTTGTAGGAGACTTTCCAGGGATGTCTAGGAATGAAAAGAAAGCACCTGGCTGTATGATTATCTTGGATCAATCCCTAGGAGTTCCTCCTGAAATTACTAGCTGGATAAATTCAAGGGTGCACATGGATATGTACTCAGGATAAGTGTCTAGGATTCTGATTCTTCTTATTCAGGGGAGTAACACATTTCACTTTTTAAGTGAAAGTCAGGCAGGTTATGTGTGGTAACTAAGAGAGGGACTGGTTAAATACTCATTTCAGTCAGCACGGGTATCACATACCTAGCAGACTTCCAGAGCTATAGAAACCAGCAAGTTGATTCAAATATTTGAAAACAGATGTTATCAACCAGGAAAATACTTATAATAAAAAACCTTCCCATAATTCACCCTTTTCCTACTTACTTTTACCTCAAATTTGTCTAGGTTTCCACTGTAGCAAGCTGCATTTCTGGTGAGGCACATATTGGTCAGGCATCCAGGAAACCAGCACTTCATCTAAAGCTTTAGGAACAGCTAAACACATGCCCTTGGTGAGCAGACACCAAGATGAGGTGAGATAACGCATGCAATGAGGACTCATGACATCCTAGAAGAGGTGAGCTCTACAAACAGAGGATGGCTGCCTGAGCCCATGGCTGCCTCTCTCTGCACAGGATGGGATGCAGCTTGCTGCATTTCTGCACCACATCAGCCCTGAGCTTGCATTGTCTTCATCCATAGTTTTTCTTCTCCCTCTTGGCAACCTCCAGGATCATCAGTAAACACACACTGCCCCAAAGACTCACAGAATGATGCTGATTATGGTAGACCAGAGTGAACTGCAAAATGCTCCCTAATCTGTATTGTAGTAACAGGACAAATGCTGAGTTTTGTCACTGAGCATGTAACAGTTTTAAGCATCATACCTATGCTGGAAAAAAAACCCCAAACAAACCATGACTGAATCCTACATTGTTAATTAAAGTAAGATATATGTAAGAAAAATATGAGAAAATATTATTAATTAGATGGTGATAAGAGGAGATGATCAATGACATGAAGTATTAACACAAATAGTGTAATTTAATTTTAAAGGAGAAATAGTTCATCTCCCAAGTTAACAAAGGAATAAAACTTTAATCTCAGAAATGCCTTTGTCATATTTCTTTTATGTACTGGATAAACCAAATTCCATTTATTTTTCCCAGTATTTAACACACTGATAAGGTTTGCTTTGCCGACTTCCTCATATGCAACCTTTGAGTGACTATGGCTAATTGTGAAGAACAAATACAAATACTAAAGAGAAAAAGTGGACAATTTCTGTGATCAACTGCCCTAGGTACACAGTTAATCAAACGACAGCTGACGTAGATCCAAAGTTGTTGGTCTGCTAAGACAAAATCATTAACAGATATTCTATCTCCCTGTAAATTTAGCATTGTAAGATATTTACTTGATCAGCTGTAAAACAATGACAGCTTGGATAAACTCAGTATGTGATGCATTCTGATGCTAAAGCCATGATAGTAATCATGGGCATGATGGATTCCACAGAGAAACATAAAGAAAGACTCACAAGTTTCCATGATATCGAAAATAATGTGAAAAATGCACCCATGCTGACACTTTTAAAGTATATCATAATTTGGGCTTTACAATTTTAAAATAACAGATTTTCAAAGGCTAGATGTTCATTAGATTCCCAGGGGAAAAAAAAAGAAGACGGAAATAACAGCTTTATGACAGTTGTTTCGTATACAGTACTCAAAATGTAGAACCAAGAAATCACTTTTGAAAATCTGCAAGATTATAAACAGAAAGACATCAGAAAGATAATGTCAAAGTGAGGGAAAAGCAATTGAGAACACACTATACTATATTCATCTTTAGTCTTATAATTTTTATTTTTAATTCCCTTTACATTTCTTTTTGGTGGAATGAAAGTCATGTTGTTGGCGGAAAAATGTTTTTAGAAAGACATTAAGTGACTCTAAAATTCTACAGTTATCATACCAACATTTGTTTGCCACATTATGGAAGGGCTATTTTACCGAGCAAAATATCCTTTTCTGACATGCTGCATCACTTTAACAGCTTCTTATTTTCACATGGTGTGAATATATATCCATTTCATTATATATATAACCTGAAAAACTTCTGTTGCATTAAGAATTACTTTAAGGTTACTATAAGAGTATGCGATAGCTTGTTCTTGAAAAAAAATTAAAACAAATTGTTGGGTAACATGAGGACTAAGTGAGTAATACCTTGTGAAGTGCCCTTGGATGTCAGTAGTTAAGGTTAATAATCCCTCCAAATAATGGGATGTAAGATGATAATTTTGCTAAGAAAATAATAGGTAGTAGATAAATAGGATTTCTACTTCAGCAACCTGCTGAGGACACATGCAGCTTAACTTCTGAGTGGAAAATATGGATTGCAAAAAGTTATGTTCAAAGACACAGTAATATTATGTTTAAATATGTTATTCCTACATTGTACCTTCGTATTCTTCATAACCACTGCATTATACTCGGACTCCTGTAGGGCTGCAGAAGACAGTGGCTTTCATTGTGACAAGTCATAAATACTCTCCTGCTGTGCAGTGCTTTACAGGGTTGAGGGTAATTGTGTGAAGCTTAAAAACACACTGGTAACATGACCTCCAGACCCTATGAGCTCAACACAGACAGAAAAAGAACAAGCTAAGTAAGAATGGTCCAAACTTTATTTACATTTTATAAAAGACAGCGAAAAGCTTTTAGACATTTAACAGATTTATAGCTGCTGTGGTCTTATGAAAAGTGATTTACACCAATTAAAAAAAAAAATCATGCTTACTGTGTTTCTGTTTCTTTCTATCTTTGTTGCAGATCATAGGTTTACTCCTATTCGGCCTCATCACCTGAATTTTGACCAACAAGAGTATATCACACTTTATTTCAACTAGTGGTAGAGACCACTTTAAAAAAAGAAATAGACTTAAAACTGAAATATGAGCTGAATACATTTGCTTGAACTGCATTGAGTGGGAACTGTGGGAGTTTTTACTTTCCCAGGGCTGTGGATTACAAGCGGATCATACTTGTTGGACACACACTAATTTTTGAGTGTCTCTGTATTAGAGACTGCCCAAGCCAGAGGTCAGCAGGACTTAGAAAGTACTCCTGACCTAGCCATGAAGATATGAGGCAGTGGCAGTGCCCTAGCCCCAGGTCTAAGCAGTGTAAATTCTAAACCCAACATGTACACATGCGATTGTATGCACATACACGACATAAACACACAGCTGGATACACAGACCAACACAGACAGAATAAAGTGTACTTTATGGCATCCTCTTAAACACAAAGAACACCCACATGAACATGAACAGTGTGAAAGGCCCAGCCCTGGCCCTTCTCCATGGCTGATCAGATCAAAATCTGTTAGTGGAATATGCACACATTAGGGGTCTTGCCAGAAGATGGTCCTGGACATTCAATCTACCCAGTAGCAGTCTCCAAGACCTAGGTCTTCCTGACTTCCCATAACCTCAGGCTTTCAAGCCTCTGATGGTCGCACTTCATTTGCTGGTTATCAGAGGTCTTAATTTATCAATGACCAGTTCAGGTTAAATTTCTGTAACATCCACATATACGTAAAAAAAAAAACCAAAAACTGATTTAGTAAGAATATAAGACAGTTTGCAGTGATAAAGCACAGGGCTTAGCCAGAGAAGTGTACTGGCCAACCCCCGTTTATAGTCAATTGGCCTTTACCCATTCTCCTTTCTTTACCCACACTCGCTTCTCCCCAGTACAGACAAGCCCCACCCTCTCCTTTCCTTTTTTTCCATTCATTAAACATCCCATTATAAAAGTGTCTCATCTCCCAAATTTAAAGCATCTGGTAATAAATATCAGAGAACCCCAAAATTCTTCTCCGCCTGCATCCCATCATAGTTCCTGTATCCTGTATTCTGCAAGGCATTCTGAAGAGGCAGTTCCTTGGGCTGACTTGTCTTGGTGGGTTCCCCATTAGCTCCCGGGGTTCATCCCTCACCATGGAATGTGCTGGGAGTGCCAAGTGAGGATAACCCATTAGTAATTATTAGATTATTGGGGTCTCTCTACCTGCCACAGTTCCCCTGGTCACCAAGAATCCTTTTGTTTATGGGCATTAGCTTTTAATCATGTAATCTAATACTCTGAGCTCTCAGTCAAGAGCAGATGAATGTCAAAAAATTTTAGGACCCTGTGTTGAAAGTGGAAATGAAGACAAATTAACTTGGAAAAGTTTTTGCCTAAAGTTATAAAACTTGGCATTGTTTCACTGTCTACAGTGACTTCATAAGGTAGAGCTGCAAAGCCAAATTAGAAACAAAAGGCCACTGGTAATCTCCAGAGGCTTTCTGACCTGCCCAAGATACAGAAGAGAAAAAACCATAACCTCCTTGAAAGAATTTCTGCTCAGCCTTTGCTAGCTCTCCCTGAATACTTTTCCCAATAAACCAGTATATCTGGGGGAAAAGGTACAGAGAGGAAAAGCAGGCTGTGCTCCAGAAGTGGCATTGCCCCTGTCAGGGTGTCTGACAAACCAGGCTGTGGGTATTCACTCATTTTCTGACTGTCAGAGGCTGCAGGTTCTGAAAGTTGAATTATGCTGTCATTAGTCCAGTCTCTCACAGCTCAACACCAAGGATGTCTTCACTTCTAACAAGGTAAGTGTAAGAATTTTTCACTGCAAATTTATTTATACACATGTCTTTTACCAACACAGAAACCTAGGGAGGGACAGGGAATTGCAATTCCACTCGGAGGTAAACTGAATAAGGTCAGCCCAGCAAGGTAGCTTGACTGCTGCTGGTATCATGCAGATATTTCATGATAAAAATACAAGTACTCAATCTTCATCTGAGTCTTTCAATGTATTGTCATGTAGCAATGTTCTCATTTGTAAAAGGCACATCTTTTTATAGACAGCAACAAACCAGCCCCCAAGTGCCACCCACAGTATGCAAGTCCAAATGAACAACAGGAACAACAGAAGATTTTAAGCTGACGGTTTTGCACTTTTTTTTCTTTCGCAGAGGCCTGTGCTAAATAACTTCTCATATAACACACACTGGGAAAAAATATCACAGATAACATATGGTAGCCTTCCTGAACAAAAATGTCAAAAGAAATACATGGGAGATGAATAAAAGGAAATGCAGAATAGTGCTCAGGGAATGTGGATGATTCTGACATACGTAACATTTGAAGTTACATTGAACACCATAGGGGTGCATCCTGAGACAGAACAAAGTGAAAATGCAACATGGTAATACACAGGGACTAGGATATGTTAGAGGTTCATGCTCTAAGACCTGTATAGAAGAAGACATGATAAACTAATGGTGAAGAAGAAGGCATAAACAAGTCATTTTCCAGACTGAGGAAAATAAAACTTAGGAAGAGACCAGAACTCACTGACAGTAATGAGGAAGGGACTGCACAGAGGAATGACGAGTTAAGTGAATTGCTTCCATCAAAATGTGTTCTCACAGAGTTTAAATAAACTCACAGCTGTAAAGCAGTCCTGAAGGAGCCTCAGTTCTCTATGTCAAGAGTTGAAAGAGACACAGCTAATGTTCACAGCCATGAATATTAACATAACATACCTACAAATATCAATGTAAAATTCTGTCATGCTACAATTACTTAATATAAAGCAAATGGCTTTTTGATAATTTAGTATCAAGGAGAAGAGATCACAAGAAAATAAATATATATCATATATAATAAATATATGATAAATATATAGTAAATATATAATATGGCAAATACATTCAGCATACATATATTTAGTACCCTCACATCAGGTTGTCACATAGCAGTGATTTATTCCTATAGATAATTCACAAAGCAGAACTCTTTCATTTCCAGAATTCTGTTTCAAGTCAGCCAGAATTTTTCTTTCAGTTGTTAAATATATAATATACCAGTAACTTTTATATTATTATATCTAACATTTCTGAAAAGGGTGTGTTGCTGATCCCACCCACTGTGCTAACTTTGAAGTTTGCTGGTTTTACTACGAATAATTTTGACTGCAACACAAACAGTTCATTTCAGGATTTCCACTCAACAGGAAGAGCAACTGGGAAATTCTCTGAGGTACTGAAGTAAAAGAAGGAAAGTAGAAAATTGAGTCATATTCTCCCATGCATATTACACCAGGAAAGTAACTGGAAGGAAGGAAGGTAAGTAGGAACTTAGGAACTTTACTCCAGGAAGTAACTGGAGTCACTGTGAATAGTATAAATTTCTCTGTGATCTGTTTCAAATATTCGGCATTACATCTCTTTTACTGCAGTAAAAAAAATTGAAGATTGACACAGTTTTAATAAAGGTTCTCTCTAGAATTAGAGTGTTTAATAATCAGTGTTTAAGTCCTTATAAACTGCTCTGAAAATGCTAGGCATTATATGATTAAAAAACTCAAATGTTGTCTTCAATTACCTCTAAGTCTAAAGGAATATGAGTAACAAACTTTGTTGACAGATGGATTGATAATTTTCTTGGAATTCATAATTTCTTCAGTTGCAATTCCAGTCTCTATGCACTTGATGTACTTAACAAAAAAGAATACAACAAAGACAAAACAATGCAAGAAATACTTGGAGTATAAAGATATGAGATGCCAATTTCTATGTACTTTCCTTGAAAGGATTATTTTTCCAGTTTTGCTTTACATAATAGACTGCAGGAGGTAGGCATCCCCGCTATGCTCGCTCCAGTTTCAAGAAATAATCAATTTTTCCAGCAGAAAACACTGGGATGGCTGAAATATTCTTTCAGAATATCTACTGAACTGAGAATCCATGGGGTTTATTTGTATAAGAATAGAACGCAAGTAAACACAATGGGCTGGGAAGTGGTTTCTGCTTTATATGTATCACGAAAAAAGATAAAAAGGAGCAAATGACATTTAGCAATTGCATTGGTCTATTAATAAATTTACTCATTGTGAGCCTCATTTCACTCATTTGTGAGCCACCTGCACTTGTCTTTTAATTGTCGGGGGGAGGGAGGGGGAAGCGGTGTTAATATTTCTCTCTGCACTGTTTTTATCAATAATTCTTGCAATGTAGACTTTCAACTGGTTTTGTTCTTATAAATCAGACAAAATTCCTAACATAATGGCTTTGATAAAATAAACAAATCACATTCTAGACTAAGTTTTATATTACTTTTCTCACTTTTCTTCAGTTCTACATCTTTTTTTTATTATATTTACAGAACTATTTCTAATTTGCTATATTAGCACATGAGTATGTGAAAATAGAGCTCAAAGCTTAGCACTCACTAAAAAGGTTCGACATATATACTTGTACTGGTTTTAAGTAGTAAGGGGAGACTACAGCAGGGATGGGCAACTGTCTGCAACAAACATTCCATCTTCTCAGTGAAGACGCCCGTGGATGGGAAAGATGACCTAGGGTCAGATTTCCAAAAAGTGTAGGAGCATATCACCATCATAGAACTCTGCAGCTGCCTGAGTTGGAAGGGACCCACAAGGGTCATTGACTCCAAGTCCTGCGTAATTGTAATATTGAAATTTGCTTGTCTACTTTGAAAAAGTTTTAAGTATAAATTAAGAGCCAGATTTCAAATTCACATTTTCTTTATGAACAGGTACAGATTTACACACTGTGCTAAGATTATTTGGCAATTCAACAATTCAACAATCCTAAACTAGGATTCTAAAGTCCAATCTCTTTAAAACGCATGAGTTTCTAAACCAAAAAAAAAAGAGGGTAAAATCATCAGTTAACTGTCTACTGGTCCTAGTACTGCTTTATAAACTATTCGTCTCAGAGACTTTTGCTCTACGTTGCACTTTACAACTTGGTCTTGCTCCTCAAATAAGACTCTCTGATGCTCCAGTCTATGCAGTGAATAATAAAGTAACGAGTCATTGTCATCAACAGCTGGGACATTATCAAGCACGGTCCTCCTAATGGAAATAGAGCTGTCGCAGGCCAATGGCATCCTGGCTTGTAACAGCAATAGTGTGGCCAGCAGGACCAGGGCAGTGACTGTCCCTCTGTACTTGGCACTGGTGAGGCCACACCTTGGATCCTGTATTCATCTTTGGGACACTCACAAGTAAAGGACATTGAGGAGCTGGGGCATGTTCAGAGAAGGGTAATGAAGCTGGTAAAGGGTCTAGAGACTAGCATTCCAAGGAAAGTACATAGAAATTGTATTTGCTTTACATGAAGGACTGCAGGAAGTTGACATCCCTGCTATACTTGCTCCAATTTCAAGAAATAATCTGTTAAAAGTGCTGAGATGAAAGTTGGACTTGATGATCTTAAAGGACTTTTCCAACAGAAATGATTCCATGATTTTCTAATAAGAACCTTAATTAATAATCTCTGGGAATTTTGACAAGAGTTTTGTCATGTGTATTTTTGGGAGCCTCATAAAGGATCAGGGTTGATAAAGATAGTTGCTGATAATTAATAAATAACATTTGGAAAACACAGTGCTTTTAGCTCACTACTAAAGCAACCGCTTTTGAAAAATTTAAAGTGGGAAGCTATTACTGTGGTCCATAAACCTCTCCTCAGCCCTGAAGGCAGAAATATCTGCTAGCTGTTGTAAACGAAGTCTACTTAAAAGAAAGCTACCAAATTATCTTTACTGCTCTTGCCTAGGGAATGTCTCTGGAGTCAGTAGCAATTACTACAATAGGTTTCACAAATGGAAACAATTTGCTTGTTAGTGCCACTTGGGTTTGCACTAGATTTGTACTGTCAGTTTTTAAAACAGTAAGTGCTTACTATAAGCGCTGAGAGCACAGGCAAGAGAAATGACTACTAAACAAGAAAGCGTTCTAATTTATTTAATATTATTATTACTAGAAAGAAGTAGAATCATTAATTACCAGACAAGATGCTTTTTGAAATAGTGCGACAACATAAACAAGTGTGCTACATTATTTGTTTAAGGTAAATGTTTCTCTAAAGAGACATTCCAAGGATAAGACAGTATTTCTGTAGAAATATCCTTTGAAAAGAATGCATGTAATCAGTCTGTACAGTTTTAAGAGGTTTTGGATTTGGAATTTTGATTCAGGGTCATCCCTAGGTATAAAAAGATTTTTTCCTTTGCCTTTCAATTACCTTTCAGAAGCTCAAACTTGTTTTAGAAGGATGGTTCTGAGTGTGCTGAGTAGACCCACAATAAATATATGTCAGCTAAAGAAATTAATTCCCCAGTGGTTGACTCTCTATTAATTGACTGACAGAGGTTAAAGGAAGGCATAGACACCAAACAACAGGCCATTATTTATAGCCCTTACATATATACTCTCAGAATAAATTATGTCTCGGATGTAGATACCACTCTCTCATCCATTCCATGGCTCTGAAAATATCAAAATCCAGTGGCTCAAAATCCAGTTAAGGACTGTGATAAAGAGCAGGATTTGGGTGATTACTATCTGGTCCAGAGGCCACATGACTCAGTATGACTCACATCCACACACCTAAAGTTTCTTCTTCTGTAAAAAAGAATGGCCACACCTGAGCAAGGAACAAAACCACTGGAAATTACTCCTGATTTGCAGTTACCCAGACCATGGCAGAGTGTTTTCTGGGATGCTGTTAGCTGTCCCAGGCAAAACAAATGCTAGAGAATTAGTTAGCAAGGATGCTAGCGGAACAAGCACATGCACACACTTGTGTTCTGTCCTTGATTATCTAATGCAGGCCTCTACTGCATTGCCCCTCAGGCCAAAATATACCAGATCATTCACTTCACAAGACTCATCTTTGACCATTTGGTTATGTTGAATCCACTTATAGTCTCCCCCTGATCCACGCCTTCCATCAATTCAGTCCGACTCTTTAACTCAGCTATAGAGCCTGTGTCTGAAAAGTACAGTTTTATTTGTATGCTTTGTCTTTGTTCAGTTTTGGGAGTATTAACAGTACGGTACAGGAATATCAACCCACAATTTGCTTTTCTTTCCATTCTGTTTTAATCAAATAAGTATACTATTAAGATTTTGACAACCACCTTCCAGTAACATCTTGTCCTAGATCAAACTGCTTCTGGCACATTATCACACAGCACATAATTTTAATGGAATATCCGGCTGTCATTGCAGATGATCCTGTTGGTCTGTGATCAAACCATCATAAAATACTCATTGCAGGTCTTATGATTCCTACAAGGTAGCTGGTAGATGAAATTTTCCAGAAAACCTTGCTAAAAGGCCTTTTTTCTGAGTTAAGATTTTATGGGGTTCTTACACAAAGAGATCTTGTTTCTGTTTCAATCGTCTCTTGTGCCAGAACCTACTCATGGATTGAAATGTAAAACTACCAAACAGATATTAAAGCACCTCAAGCAAAACACTTCATCTTCTATGATACAGACCCTCTCATGTTCCACCTTTCCTCCTCTCCATATTATCTCTCCTATTCCTCACATGAAAATATATTTCATTTTTAACGGGAGATACAACCGCACATTACCTACTCTGTTTTCATCTCTTCTGTCATTCAGGTAACCACCCATATTACTAACATAAAGGTTATGTCTGTGTACAAAATCACCCAGAGTAAAGTAAACTACTCTGATGAATTCACAACCACCACAGCTGCGACTTGAAACTCCACTGAGATAATTTCCAGAAAGTGATTACTCCAGCAATGGAAGAAAAGGGAAACAACCCCACCTAGGGTTGTCCAGCTGTGCTCCTACACTATGTTAGACTAGCTTAAAAATCTGTACCAGCCCACAGAATGATTATCCCATCTCTTCTCTTCTACCGAAGTATGTTACTCGAGGAGTGACCACTAAATAAGTTACACATGACCAACTTTGTTCTAGTTACCTGTAAGTCCCCATGACTGCACAGTGTATTACACAACTAAGAATCTACTTATCACCAATTTAGACAGCTTCTCTGGTTTTGTTCTCTACTGATGCTGCCAACAGCATTCATGTTAGCTGTTAAACTGAGTCTGCATCACATAACAGTGGCTAGAGTGTGAGCATAAAAGTCAGAAAGGGTCTCAGTCCCATCAAGAGAGCTATTATTCACACTGAAAATATTATTCTGCTGCCCTTTGACAAAACTGGTTCTGAAGCTGTCACCTTTATATGTTTTCTGTCATTTCATGTAAAAGAAAAGTAAATTTTCTTGTTCAAAATGTCCTTTCTTGTTACAGGGTCAACTATAGTTCTCAAACATTTTCGAAACAACTGCTGAGAAAGAACAGTCTTTCTTAGACAAGAATTAATTTGCACTTTTTCAATGGAGGAGAAAATATCCAAGGAAAAGTTTCTTGAAATAAAATATTTAAGTGCAGCATGGCTTATAGACCTATTTGATTGTCTGTTGATTATTTAGTAACGGAACAAAGAATATTAAATGAATATAGACATTTTCTCATTAATATATTTCTTTTTTTGTCATTGTATATTATAAAGAGCACTTGATATTGATCATATCCAGATCCTTGATAGGTTGTGCTTCATAATAACCATTGGTAACATCCTGTGATCAATTACTTAAAGTTATCCATCCATATCTACAGATGATTTCTATGAAATATCACATAAGGTCAAGAACTGCAGAACCTAATATTAATATTTGGCAGTAGAAGTTCCCATTTTTGATTTGGGGATATATTGAAGACTTTATTTTCTATATTTCTCAAATGTGCCTTGGTAATGTGACTTTATGCTAACACAAAATATGAGAAACAACTCAGCAAGTTTGCCAAGGACACCAAGCTGTAGGTGCAGTCAACACACATGCCATCAACAGGGACCTTGACAGACTTGAGAGGTGGGCAAGTGTGAACCTCATGAAGTTCAAGGCCAAGTGTAAGGTCCTACAAGTGGATCAGGGCAATCCCAAGCACAAACACAGACTGGGCAGGAAATGGATCAAGAACAGCCCTGAGGAAAAGGACTTGGGGGTGTTGGTTGACAAGAAGCCAGATGTGACCCAAAAAAGTGTGTTTGCAGCCCAAAAAGCCAACTGTGTCCTGGTCTGCATCAAAAGAATCACAACCAGCAGGTTCAGAGAGGTGAGACTGCACCTGGAGAACTGTGTCCAGTTCTGGGGCCCCAGCATAAGGAAGATATGGACCTGTTGGAGCAAGTTCAGAGGAGAGCCGTGAAGATGATCAGAGGGCAGGAGCACCTCTCCTATAAGATAGGCTGAGAGCATTGGGGTTGCCCAGCCCACAGAAGAAGAGGTTTTGGGGAGAACTCAGAGCCTTCCAATACCTAAAGGGAAGCTACAAGAGAGCTGGAGAGGGACAGGGTACAAGGACATGTGCTGATAGTACAACATAGGATGGCCTTAAAATGAAAGAGGATTAGATTGGACAGAAGGAAGAAATTCTTTACTGTGAAGGTGGTGAGACACAGGCATAGGTTGCCCAGAGAAGTTGTGAATGCTCCGTTCTTGGAAGGGTTTAAGGCCAGGTTGGATGGGGCTTTAAGCAACCTGGACTAGTGGATGATGTCTCTGTCTATGCCAGGGCGGTTGGAATGAGGTAATCTTTAGGGACCCTTTCAATCCGAAACATTCTGTGATTCTATGAATTCAAAGACATAAATGGTTAAGATGCTTTGCTTCTGGAAAATCATTAAACTTGTCTAAATAAATTCACAGGATAATAGAATCATTTAGGGTGGTAAGGCCTCTAAGATCACTATTCTGTTAACCCAGCACTGCCGTCTTTACCACTAACCAAATGCCACATCCACAAGTTTTTAAAAACTTTCCAGGGATGACGATTCCCACAGTTCCCTAGGTACCCTGTTCCATTGCCTGTCTACTCTTCCGGTGAAGAAATTTTTCCGAATATTCAACTAAATCTCCTGTGGTACAACTTGAGGCCATTTATTCTCATCCTATCATGTTACCTGTAATGTTGCCCTCATCCACTAAGTGGGTCACAGAAGGAGATCAGTTTGGTCAAGCAGGATCTGCCTTTCATAAACCCTTCATAAACCATGATGGATGGGCTCAATTCCCCAGCTGTCCCGTACATACCCCAGGATGGCACTCAGGATGATCTGCTCCATGCCCTTTCCCGGCACTGAAGTCAGTCTGAGAGTTTCCCCAGATCCTCTTTACATCCTTTCTTGTATATGAGTGGTACATTTGCTAACTTCCAGTCAACTGCGAGTCAACCAGGATTGCTGGTAAATGACAGAGCTGCCTAACCAGATGCTGGCTTAACAGTATTCCCAATATCACTTACATACAATTGTTGACATTAATCTCAAACAGGAAACATACAAAAAAACCACGGTTGGTAATAAATTTAGACGTGTTTGTCATTAAAACAAAAAACAGTGGAATAAGACAGAAATAAAAATCTTAGAACTAGTTTAATATTCCTTTTCAGATTGAAGTTCATATTTCTGTCTGAACTATCTTCAGGATCAATCTATCCTTGCTAAGATTTCTAGTTGCAGGAAAAAGTATTTTTCAACGCATAACTGATCCTTCAATTATTTTTAATCAGGTCTACATCTAGAATGGTAGCCAGTACAAAATAATACTTTGTAGGCTTCAGCAAAAATGTCAATGTATAATTGCACTACACCTACACCACACCTGCTGATGTAGTTAGTCATGTCTTACATTCCTCAAATAGAACAGCTTAACAGAAATACCATACAGAAATGTTTACACTTTTAATTGGAAATTATTCTCTTATTTTTATGTCAAAATTTTCCTCTGATACCTACACCTGATCCTACAGATACATTTTGTTGTTACTGATTATTTTTGTAATATCATATGAGATGGTGCATTATGAACAAAGATTATTTGCAAGAATTTTTCCAAAACTGTTTTAGAATTAGAAACGATACCATAATATTCTTCTCAGTATCAAAGAACCCTTTTGCAGAGATGGACAAAGTCATGCAAAGGCAAATCAAACACTTATATATAGCATTTGCAAAAGCTGTCAGTATTACTTCTGATAGCTTCCTTCCTAACAGTCCTTTCTACTGAGTTTATATAATACTAATTATATAAAACCCTTTCATAATCACTCTCTCAAGCCATAATGTTTGATCAATAGGGTTTAACCCTAGCTCATCTAAATTTAGCACAAGGCCTCTCTCTGATCTGTTTCAAACACAGTGTCCCCAATATTTTTCTCCTAGCAAATTATAATTTTGTTTTAAATCCCTCGGCTTGTTCTCTAGGAAGAGATAAGTCAGGATGTACAAATTACTTAACAGATATGATGAGGTAAGAGAGGACTAGAACTATATTAATATATATGTGACTATATCTTGCTTCCCCAAATTATATTTTGCCCACATTTGCTGATTCTTTTTTCTGTTTAAATTCTACACATTAGATGTCTCCTCGCATATTTTTTATACCAGTTTATATACATGACTTAATTACTAATTAATTTATAACACTTCTGAACTTAGTCCAGAGTGTCAAATTCAGTCTCCAACGGCTCAATGGAGATCTCATAGATTTCATCATGTATTTAAATTTAGGGGTAAGGAAAATAATTTTTAAATTTAAAAAAATATATATATAAAATAAGTTGATCAAAAACCAGTGCAAGCGGTAAATAACATGTAAACTCATCCCAATTTAACATGAGAATAAACTGAATCTGTTTTGCACACTGAGATGAAGCAGGACTGCACGTACCAGAAATCTAGGCAGAAAAATACTCGCCCGTACTACAAAATACTACCATACAAATATTCATTATACATTTTATGTTAGTTATTATACTTGCTCCACTATCCCTTCATTGTAAATTTACACCTATGGTAAAACATATAAATTATGATTGCTGTTGACACATGGGCAGATATATGTGTATTTGTCTCGAAACAGAGATGGATTTGGCCCACAAATCTCAGAAATTTTTTTGCATGTTTTAAACTTAATGAAGTAGATGCTCTTTGGATTTCTGTATATTGGATATGACTGAAGTAAATTGATATAATTGTTTCCTACTGATACAAATAACCATTTCAAAAGAAAACAGAGCTATGTACATTTAACTGCCAGAAACTATAGCATGTTTTTATTGTAGAAAATCTTAGCTAGATTAGAATTTCCCATGTTAATTATGTTCTACTAATCAGAAATAAACAAAGGCAATATATAAACTTCACTTGATATGGAAGGCTGTTTCAGTTTACATTTTTACATTCAGTGGAACAGGAACACAAAGCACATATTCAGGATATTAAATTAATTTTCAGATTATTAAAATAATAATATTCAGATTAATAAAGTCTGTTTTTCCAGAAATTTCTGGTTTAAATTCGCAACACTCTTTGTGAAAACAATTAACCAATAATAATAGAAAGTAGATTGGTTCCTGAGAACTCTGAACACTCTGGTTCGCAGTAAGGTTGCTCAGACACTTGAGACTCATGTTGTAGAATCCCTCAGAGTAGGAAATTTTCTCAGCTATAAAGGGTTTAAAATTAAAATTATTAGCTAATGAAAGAGCATTGTTTTGTTCTCCATTGGACACTACAAGTAGCCTACATGCATTTAGTGGAGCAACAGCGCAGGGTGCAGCATGCAAAGACCCTTGCTTTTTTGCCTGTGAAATCAGCAGGGTACTCTCAAGCTGGTGCATGGATAGCTGGGAGTGATGGGGAAAGGCACAGAGCTGGAGCACCCACATCCTTCACGGAAGGAGAAGTTTGCAGCTGTGGGAAGCACCCCCGAAGGGGGAAGGGCTCAGTGACCCACATGGCTGGTCAGGGGATGCAGCTAACTGTGAATACACGGTGGAGAGTATTAGACTTTCACAGATTCATTATAGAAGGTATTTGAAAAGGTGTTTATTAACATTTTTACGTGTCTAGTATTGTTGTTTATCTGTTATATTGCTCATATTGGACCTGAATTATATCTTGCTGATTCCTTATTGATTCTGTGTCATTAATAAGTCAATATACCACTTCTGTCCTTCTTTGTTTTAAACTACATGAATTTAGCAGGTTTTTTTCCCTATGGTAACCCTCAGAAATCATCTCTCAAACCTCTCTAAAAGAAATAATCACTGTGATAGTAAGAGCTGAGAAGACAAGACCTACTGCAAACAAAAGCCTGCAAAAAGGTTCATAGAGGGGCAGATTTGATTCAATTCTTGCTGGAAGAAGGTTTAGGAAGATTCACACCAGGTGCTTATGCAGTGTTTGCAGATAGACTGAGCTAAGGGAGACACAGAGATCCCAGGGAGAGCTATGACTTATGTGGATTCACCACCAGAACTTCCTCTGCTGGATCTGACACCTGGGGAAACTTTCAAAGCCTTAGACTTTTGCAGAGAAGATTCAGAGGCAGGCACTATGCCATAAAAAAAGAGACTTAACTATTATACTGAGTTGATATAGCAAACCTGAGGAGCAGCAGAATCTCCCATTCCACACCTGCGAACACTCACTCTTCTGAAATCTGCTCTAGCTGCAGGTGATAGATGAACCTTTTTTGGCAGCACACAATCAAGCATACTGCAGCAATTCAACCGTGATATCAGAAAGATCCATGTAACAGGTCAGCTTGTGAGAGAGAAATGTAAAGTTCTCATCAACCTAAAAGGTTTAAAAAACCTTTAAAAGACATTTCTGGCTGTGACTGACAGATGATTTTCTGACACTCACTTTTGATCAATCTGTGCAAATAAATTTCAAGGCCAAAATAGTATCAGAACTGCAATACTGTATTTTGTACTATATAATTCAAAGGGTATGGAGCACTGAGAGTAACTAAAAAGCAGAAGACAGGTTCTTTATAAATATCCATTTTTCCTCTCCAAAATGGCAATAGCCTAACAAGATCTGAATTAGATCATCATGGTTTTAGTTGAAAAATGAAAGATGTTTTGTTTCCAAAATTTTAAAGATCTCTCAAGCCCCTAAACATTCTGTGCACGTAGCAGAACTTGCCACTGTAAATTCCTATGAACCTGTTGATGTCTTCCCCTACTTCAAGCCATTCTAAGATGAAAATTGATACTAAGAGTCCTCACTTAGTATAAATGAAAAACAGATACTCATTCCTTCTTTAGGAAATTCCTTAGTAAACAGCAAAGTCAGAGAAAAATCAACTGAGGAGTAAAAGCAGGTTGAAAACACAGTACAGAATCCAGAACCAATAAATGATGTTATACACAGACATGCTCTTACTCTTCCCTCTCTCTTCTGTGGTCTGGTGCCTCACTTTAATCCCAAGTCATTCCCTCAGACATCTCCTGGAAAACTTGCCTGATTATGTGAAATGCATTTGTAGCAGAAGAGAATGCTGATATCCATTGAACTGTGCTATTTTTAGACCTATTTAACTTAGTAGCCATAATAAAATGTTAGGTAAAGAGAGAAGAGAGTTGAAAAATTAAAATAAATACTTTACATTAATTTATTTAGGTGTTTTCTTTGTTTGCTAGGACTTCATCCTCTGGCTGCCTTCTCCATGTACTTAACCTGCCCTTTCTGCCTCTATCTCACTCACAGCACTGTTGTTTCTAGGTGACATTTAGAATGTCTGTAAGCAAAATTTTCACACTTATTTTAATGGGGAAAAAATCAAGCATGACATATGGGTAATTCAGATAGCATTTACTTCACTGTGGGAAACTCTAACTTCACTTGTTACTTTGAACAACTGGGAATATGCTTCCTCCAAACTACCACTTTGCTAATATTACAAATTCTATACATCTACGTTTAATCCTTGCCTAGGAACAAACCTCTCTTTCTTTTTCCTTGTAATGAGGTTCATACTGAACTGTATTAGCATTAAATATGGTCTCAATAATATTGAGACTATTTTAACAGAATAAATTGACTAGCTTAGAGCAATAATGTAGTTATTTACCATACATTAATATGTCAAGAGCAGACCTAGACTCATTCTGTCTCACTTTAGAGACCTAAACAAAGTGACTAACCATGGTATGCCTATTGCCAGTGCAATGAAACAGGCAGGTTCATATGGTAAATCAGATCCTAAAGAAGGTGCCTCTTTTTCTGTCAGAAGCTTGAGTCCACAAGGCAGCTCTGTTCAGAGTGTAGGCCACTCAGTTGTATGTCTAATGATGCACAAGATGAATCTGGACTTAAGTTCCTGTAAACTTTTACGTGTTTTGGAAGGACATACCCTGTTAGTTCTTGGAACAAACACTTTCTGTGAAATGCCAGCAACTGCTGCAAGATCACTGCCAAAAAATACCGAAGCAAAAAGAATTTGGGAAAAAAAAATGGGAGGCAAAGCCATACCAAAACCTGTTTCTGGAATAGGTGGTAGGAAATTTCTTGAGGTATAGCGGGAATATAATGATGCCTTGAATAGAGAAAGAGAAGCAAATATTATAAGCAGGATCATAGAGAGCACCTTATGTAGAGAAAGGCAGAAGAGTGACTTGTAAGGACTTGAAAGTCTCTCTCTAGGGAGAGAGAAATGGAGAAAAAGCTTAAGAAATTGAGGTGTTTTCTGATTTTGGCCATAGATAGTAGGAAGAAGGCAGTGAAAAGATGGGTAACAATTATTATTTTATTTTCATTCTTTCCTTTGTTCCATGATGAGTTTTTCCAACTTCTCTTTTGTGAACTCTTTTTGTGTTGTGCCCTGGCTTTTGGAGATGAAACAAACCAAGCAACCAAAACACTGACAACATTTACAGAAGTTGATTCTGCGGGGAGAAAATCTAAATAGCTTTTTCTGACTCACTTAAGGGTAGGCAGAAATGTAATCTACATTTTTGTGTATGAACACACTTAACAAGCTGGCTTATGTACCCGAAGCAGTCAAGATCAGCCAGAGCTAATTTACTCTGTGCGTGGGACCTGGGGAAGAGGGAATTTAAAACAGAGCCTTAGTTAAAGGGAAATTTCCCTGTCAGGAAAAAATGGTCTTATCAGAGACATTTCTCAATGTTGCATTTTTGTGAATAATTTCTAGGCCCAAGAAAATGGCTTTATGTGCTGCTTTGCTTTTGCAGTCAACAAGTATTTTCTTGCATAGTTTATCAATGATAAAGATTACATATTTAGGTAAGGAATATTTCTATTATTAAGGATCAAGTCAGCAACATGGGCTAATTCATCCTGCTGCTTCATTTTCTGGCAGGCAAAAAATGCTTAAGTGCTAAGCATTTAAGGGTGAGGTAGACTTTATGATAAAGTTCTGTCCTGAAATGCTAACCTTGGTGTAGAGCCTGGTAATGAAGAGTCAGCATTAGGAGCCTGGACTTCATTCAGCATATAAGTAGAAAGGATTCTCACTTCAAACATTATATTTCTGTTTCAGTTCAGCCTAGAGTCAGCAAACAACTTTAGATGTTAAGTTAATTTCTATAAAGAGATTTATATTAAGATACTGAGAAATAGGATTTTATTCTCCAGTTGACTTCTTTTCCAGCTGTCTCCACTTATTCATGTTGCCAGGTCTGTTGGATTGCTAGGTTTACTATGGCAAGTCTTTAACAGTTCACTTTCAAGCAACCTGCTCTGATTAGATCTAAACTATCCCTTGGAAAAGAAAACTATTTACATTTTTGTTTAGGTGCACAGCATGCTAATAGATTCCAGGTGCCAGATTGAATGAGAAACATTGGTTTGAGTTTCATTTCTCACACGGCAAGTTGAAAAAGCTTCTGTAGATTGTTCTCTCCAGCACAGAGTGCAATGATATGGGATACCCAGACCGTGCATCCCCGTAGCTGTGTATAAGTTTCCCAGGTGAGAGAAACACAGTATATTATCTTTAGCTTAGCACCCTATTAAATAGCCATACCAAATCTGCAAGACAGCAGAGCATTTTGACAGTACTTAAAACACTGGTTCCCTATAGATACATATTGTATAAGGTCAGATCGCAATAGGAATTTTACTGATAAATTGAAGAGAACAAGCTCTTGGTCACCAAGATGATAAAGGCAAGTAGCAGGTGATGAAATGAAACTGCCATGTTAATTTTGGCAGGCCAAAAGGCAGAGAGCCAGAAAAAATTACTTGCATCTGAAACAAAGCACACTTTAATGAAGTTGTAGCACTGACACCATCATCTAAAGAACATCACTGAGAAAAGGTTGTTCAGATCTCTGCATCTTGTCTCATAGAGAAGAAAGGCAATTTATTTTTTTAAAAAGCAATCAACTAAAATCTTTTAAATGGGCTCCAAACCTTTTTATTGCTTAGCTATAAAGAATAATATTGAAACCGCTTTGTGAATAAAAGAGTTCTATAGGAGGTTAACAGAATATCTTGAATGGAATTGCCAGTTCCATCGATTAGATTCAATTTACGATGCCATCAGAGTAAAACCTAATTTTATTTAACTTATTTTGTCTATTGTTATTCTGCACATCAGTAGAAGACTAACCCATTTTCTCTCCTATATGATCCTATTATCAATCAATCAATAATTTTCAAGTGAAAAAGGCAGAATTTCAATATAGTTTCAATCTTGAATCTTTCAGAAATCAATCTGTTCTCCTTGGTTTTGATCAAAAGGCAAATAGTGAGGAATAAAACTTTAGAACTACTTGTGTGAGTTAAAAAATTCTGTAGCTGAAGTCAGCTGCTATTTAATACTGGGCATGTCAGACTTCAGACAAAACTTCTAAGAGTAGCACAAATGCAGCATTCATATTTTCACAATAAATGACAACAAATCATTTCCTCTTAGGTTTTAAAAGTAATGTGTGCATGAATCCCAGCTCCTTTATAAAGAAACTGGAATGAACATCTATTATTTAATCAAAATTATCACCGCTTTTCACAGTTTCAGAACTGAAAGATAGAGGAACAAGTAATTACTAACCAAATATGAGAGTTGTGGCTTTGACACTGGTTAAAGTTTGAACCAACTACTCACTGACTGCCACAATATGCTATATATTCGTAAATATTTCTGAAACAGTACCATTCAGAAGAAAAATGATGTGGTTTGTAGATGTAACATGACAGGAAACTGTCCAGAAAACATTCTTTTCATTTTCCAGCAATTCTGTCTGTTACAATTTAACATTATCTGTAGAATTATCATTAAAATGGGAGACTTATTGAGACCTGCATGTAATCTCAGATGACATTATTATAATCTCATTTTTTTCTGCTTTTCTTAGCTTCTTTATTTCTCAAATTGCAGCACACAATTATTCAACTGCTAACCTTTCAAACCTAATTGTTTTGCGTTTTTTTTCTCATAATGGTAGATCTCTTTTAGAGGACTTTCCTGCTACATGATCACCATCTTGAGTTGATACACAACAAGTTTTCCACATAAAGAGATGAAATATTCCATCATGTTATCTTTCTAGAGCGATTAAAATGTGAACACTCTGAGATTCCATTCTTTTTGTAGCTTATTCTGTTATTTTATTCTCAGCTTCATAATATTTGTCTGGACTGCAACAGATCTATTAAGAGATAAAAGTCCAACATTTTGTTAATTTTTCCACCAACAGACAAGTATCCGACTGAATGAACACCTGTTAACACTATAAAAATAGGAATGAAGAGATACAAATGTACTTTAAAATTCTGTGGTTTCAACTTCCATTTAAAATTTACTCTTCGGTAATTAATTTCCATATTTTAGTCTCTATCACTCAAGTCACTCACCCAGGTAAAGGTACTGCTTAAAGCCTGAAGTAGTAACAGTTGCAGTATCACTGACTAGTATCCAGCCATAATACCTAAATGTTTATAGTTCTAGGTAACATCACAGATATTTTATTGCATATAAATTTATTTCAATTATTATATCTTCCATTTTATACCACTACACCTCTATTGCAACCACAGAAAATGCTGATGCAAAAGAATTATGCCAGCTTTCTAAGGCAGAGTCATCCATTGTGATACAGCTGAGTTTTCAAGTGAAATTCTCATCTGATAAAATCTCAGAGAAACAGGATGATCCCTTGTGAAACTCTTTTTTTTCCTTCTTTTTGGCATTCAGGTTGTTCATTTTTCTGAAGTACATTAAATCCCTCTTTCAAAACACTGTTATCATCGTCATTATGAAACAGGTGATAGAATTGATACTGCAGAATAAAAAGATAATGGTAACATCCTTCATGACCTGAACATGCATATTCTGGGCTGCTCTTCTCTCTAGTATTTTTAAATCTATGGAAGTTTTCTATTTCCAAAGATGACCATATTATAAAAAGGAGAAGTGAGAAACAGGCAGAGCTAAAATGGTAAACTGGGATTCATCATCAGTCCAGTTTGAGCCAGGTTCAATAACTCTTTGAGTTATTGAGCCAGGTTCAATAACTCTTTGAGTTATGGCCAACTTAGTCTCTGTAAGCACGTTGTTCAAATATTAGTAATTAATTACCATATTACACATTTTGAGCCCATGGAGTGGAAACATACTGTTTCAGGCAGCAAGAAAACACAGAACAGAGGGGATGCTGTAGGTGAAGTGACAAGTATTTTAGACTTTTTTACTTTAATCTTTCATGTGACATGTGTCAACCTGACAGTGTGGTGGCTGTGGTTTTTGTAATCATCATGGCAAAAGGAGAGCAATTATGCTTGTGTATACAAGGTTCCATCTAGATTTCAATCCACCCAGAACAGGATTTTCCAACAAATCCAATTGCAAAAATAATTCATGCCAGGAATGAGTAATGTGTTCATTCTCCAGGGTAAGCATCTTGTTTCTACAGCAAGAGGAAACTTCTGTGTCTTTTCACCACATCTACAACTTTCGTACAGACTCAACCATCCTGTACTCCATCCTATACAACCGTCCTGTACTATTTTTCCTCTACAAGCTGTAATATTCCATGAGATCAGCAAAGGAGCCTTGCAACTCAAACTGTCACTTCATAGAGTCTCCTTGAATTTCTGGAGCAAACATTCAATATTTTATAATTTTAGAAAACAGATACTGTTAGAGATTCTGCTTCTAGGGACATATCTCTTCTGTGCTTAACCATATATAATTAAATTGCCCTGGTATTAAGCCTGAAGTGCTAAATATGATACTGCTTTCAAATTTTCATGAAAGCTGTTTGAAAAATCTCAAGGTCAGAAAAGTAGAGATTGTTCTTAAGCAGCAGCCTTTCTTTCCAGGCATATAGTTGAACTATTCCAGGAAAGTAGTTTATTATTTGCTAAGAAAACCAGAGAAGATAAGGATATGACAGGACCAGGATGAAATCCATCTGCCATTCAAGTGGAACAGAGGTTGCCCAGGGCTCTGCACTCCCTCAGTTTGTGCACTGGTGCATCCACAGACATTACCTGTAGAAAGTATATTTCCTTTTCCCAACAGAAATCATAAGTATATAGAAAAAGAGTGTAGAGAATACATAAAAATGAATATATGAAAGCTAGATAAGAAAGGCTGGGGCTCCATTACAAAAAAGCTTCATCTTACCAGCCGCAGCTTTTATTAATTACTGGTACAAAAGACAGCAGACACAGACACGCATTTTGTCGAGCCCTTCTTAGTGATTATCATTAGTGGCACCATTTTTTCTTGCACATTCTTGAAGTCCATTATCACCAAATTTTAGCAAGTTCCACACATTTTATTTAAACCTCTACATATACACGCATTGGGAGGGATGATTTTTTTGCTGCACTACTGTAGTGACTTGTAGCATAGCGGACAATAAAAATCATAACCTCCAAGAACCTATAAATAAGACCTCTTGAACTCAGCAACATAAACCTCACTTTTTCATGGACCTGAGGCTGCCAACTCTAGAGGCACAGTTTTGCAGTAAGCTGTAGGAATCTTGGTCTCACGAGAGTTCCTACCTGCCACACTGCTGGTCCTTTCGTGCATGGCACACTATCAATGGCACAGGCAGATGAACTTGCAGCAAATTAACCTTATAAAAACATGAATTAAAGGAGAAAGGGGACTGGATAAAGGAGGTTGCAGTTGGCTTGGCTTTTTCCTGTAATCGCAACCTTAGCAAATAGCAGATTTTAAAATCTGGGGTCAAAAGACTGAGAACATGGGTTTTGGATAAATCATCTAAACATGAACACTTTAGAAATTAAATTCTCGATACTGACTCCAGAGTTGCAACACAATATAAAGTAATTATACCCATCTTCCTCATTCATAAATCCGTTATGAAGCGTGTGTCTTAATTAGGTATAACAGCATTCATTCCATGAGGTAGCTTTTTCCCTGCTAGATAAGGTGTTCCCCTCCCTCTGTAAGGCATTGTTTGAAAGCAGTTTCTACTAGAACTAAGAGGGCATGTGACAGAGAGCTGGCTGAAATTACAGTTTCACAGCAAAGGTGTAAAAAGATTTTTTAAATTATTCCTGTGCTCTAGGACACCACATTGCTTACATTATTTACGTAAAAGATCAGGATGCTCGTAATACAATCTAATGCTACAGAGCTGAGCACGGCCAGTGACTTTTGCTGACTGCAGCAGTGGAAGATGAGCAAAGCTGACATTAAGATAAAGACAGTGAAAACTCCACTGCTGGGGAAAAATAAAGGAAAAATGTGAAGATGCAGAGAGGCAGAGAATATAGATCAGAACTGTTTAGAAGACAGCATTCTGAGTTCTAAAAACATAAAAGTGAATTTATCACATAAAACAGAATAAGCAAATGAATCTATAGGTCCACACCTTTTAATAGACTGAGCTTGAATATACCTACTGAGCAAGCTGGGAAAGGACTAAAAGGTCAGGATTGGTTCCTGAGAGAGTGGCAGAAAGGACACAAGAAGGTCAGAGACAGATTAGGACCACATGTTTGTTTTAAAGGGCCTGGTGAGGCAGCAAAAGGGAGGGCAGTAGGGACTGCAACATCCCATGAACAAGAAAGACAGAAGACATTCTGCAGTAGTTCAAGGGAGCTTGCCCTGAGCACCCTTTCAGACTGGAGTGGGGGTAGTGGAAGGTAATGACGGCAGAGGTCTTAAACTTGCATATTGGTCAGAGAAGCAGCAGAGGCACTGGCTGGCAGGGAGAGAAACTGTTTTCAAAATCTACTGAAGGGATTAGCAGACACAGCTGAAGCAGAGAGGGCCATACCAGGACTTTAGAAAGAGCAGTAGAATTATAATGAACAGCTGAATGTGTGAATGAGAGAATTCAGGTACAGACAGCTAGAAACAGTATGAGAACATTATATTCTGCCTTTCTCTCCAAATGCTTTCCAACTTCTATTCATAACTGGACAAAGCAAAAGAAAATACAATTTTTAATACCCATTAAATGGACAGATATCCAGTTTATTTCTTGTTGATTACAATAGTTTTATGCCAACATTTATCTTCAGTTTACTTTACAAAGTAATCAATACTCCAAGAGCTACAGAGGATGCACAATTATAAACCACTGTGATCCTTATTAGAAGAAACAATGTATTGCCTATTTGATAAAGATAAAACTCATAACTGAACAGTTTCGTTAGAAACTAGAAAAATCAGTATCTTGATAAAGAGAGAAATAACATGAGAGCCACACTGCAATTCTGATATTAGCTGGCAATGAGAAACAGAGTAGCAAAATTCCAATTGTATGTCAGCAAGTAGACATAAAGTTGCTTGCTGTTCTTGTTTCACCAATAAAAATAAGAGTGTGCCTTATTTGGCTGTTGACACTGTGATCATTACTCAAGATAGAAAGAAACTCAACCACTTCAAAGACAAAAATAAGCTGGTGCACAATGAAAGCTGCCAACAAAATATGAAAATATAAATACATACACATACTGGAAAGAGAAACAAAGTTATTGTTCTTGCCAATCTGAGAAGAGAAAAAATGTGTTGCTCTATATTTTCTGAGCTTAATTTTGTTTTATTCAATCCCTTGTCCTCAATTTCCTTCAAGGACTCACTTAGGTGAAGTACTGAAAGATGTGGAAGATACAGAATTCTGCAGAAATTGTCAAGAGTAAACATAAACTTGAAATCTTGTGGCCCTAAAAGTTCTCATTTTAGGTTACCAAGCCTTGCTAAACACACTGTACATTAAATTCCAGACCAACTCATCTGACACGAATGTGAATTTTATCTGAATTCTTCCAATATTCACAAGGGAAAAAAAGTTCAAAACCACAGAAGGATGGAGATTTGGTTATTTAAAAGAACAGAGTTTACAGTATAAAAAATTAATTGTCTAAACTCCCATTTTAACATTCTGTAGTGGACAAAGAAATTAAATGCTATATTTTTCAAAATCATTTATATATATAAAAGTGAATCTACAGATTGCTGGAAAAGAGACAAGACAAATTGGAAGGAAATACTGTCATAGTGTTATCCTGATGAAAATATAATAATATCCATCTAGCCTATTAAGTTACACCAGCAGGAAATATTACTAAAAGAGTGTAATTTTTGAGAGAATTTTTACTCTTTTCTAAAATTCCATTTAAAACAACTTTTTAAGTCAAAAATATGATTCTATGTATGATTCCTACCCCTCCCTTAAAAAAAATTGCCAATGATTTTTTCATTCTTTTTACAAGAGCTTAATACATTTACCAAAGCAGAAATAAACATCCAACTACAAATTTTGTTGAATTCTTCACATTGAATTCTATTTAGAAGCAGCAGAACAAACATGGCATGTTTTCTATTTTTGACATGTCTGTAATAGAATCGCTTATGTAAAACATAAAGAAAAAGAAATGTCATAATTCCAGTAAAATAAATAGTCCTATAGTAAAATCATTGCAATGTTTTCTTGACACATAGTTCTGGCTTCTATCTTTATTTTGGGGAATCGTGTCCACACGAAGGAAAAATACAACTTGTTATTTACAAACAGAAAAAGAAAAACCAAATATTTTTGTATTGACATACAAAAAGAAAATTAGGCAATCCGTCTAAGCCTTTCTCCTTTAAAAGATTTTATCCTTGAAATGAGAGTAGGATGACAGAGAAACATCTTGTTAAGAAAATGCTGCAATTATCTAAAAATGAAATAAACCTTCAGTTTTCATCACCTAGACCATATATAGGCAGTCAAGTAGAAAGTGTTGCATTTTATCTTTCCAGTATTTCCCACTGCAACAAAACCTAAGAAAATCTTGATTAGTTCTTAGGTTATACAACATTTAGAATATTTTGCAGTCATTCAGGCCTGATTCCTTACTTTCCAGTTGGAAGTCTCTGCCTCCAACCTCAAAGCTACAGACCCAATTCAAAGTGTTCCAACAAGATTCAGCATCCTTTCTAGTGGATACCTGATCCATGACATTTGTTTGAAAAGGAAGTGATTGATAGACATTGTAACCACATTCCTGTTTTAGGAGCCTGACCTTATTCTTTTCTTCAAGACTAAACCCAAAACATATGCAAACTTCTATTATTTCAGATTTTTTTATTGCAAAAGGCTAACTTACGTAGAATAGTGATCATTAACCAGTAACTACCTTTTCTACCCACTAAATGGATTCTCAGAGGGACAGCTTGGGATCTTCGCAGGCATTTATCCCCATGGGCTGAGTACTGTAAACATAGAGACTTCATCTAAGAAGGACAAAATCATCTTTTCTTCCCTCTGAGAGCTGGATGATTAAATTACAGACACAATAAAACCTACATCAGGGATATGAGATCCCAAACATCTTTCTCATCTAATTGTTCTGAGGTTAGAGAGGCTAAAAATTTCAAAGCTCTGTGGGGTTGCATTTGGAGTATGAACAAATACACCATACCTTCAATTGTTTAGGAATCACTAGGAAACTCTTCCTAAAACACTGAAGAATGAACACAGAAGCCTGCCTTGAAACCTTTCTCACTTGAGCAACACCACTTGAAAGCAGTGAAAATATTCACTTGGGCAACCTATGAGACCAACTGATGCCAATTTAGAGGAAAGAAGAAAATGCTGTGTTTAAGGAAGATGTTTACTTCCATGTGGTTCCACTAACAGGACAATATTGTTCCTCTTGCCTAAGGTATATGTGAAAATAAATCAATGTGTTTCATGAAATGCTCTTCTTATAACAAGAAGGTTTTTGTTTGTTTGCATGGTTTTGGGTTTGTCAGGCATGTAAATCTCACTCCAGTATTTTGGACTGTAAGCAGGTTTGGTCAATTTAAACAGTACTTAACATCTGTTCCTCCACCCATGTGTTGGTATTCAAATGGAATTTACAGAGAAAGCTAAAAAAGAGCAAGGCATTTTGTCTGCTCATGGTTATCTGTAATGAGATATTCTCAATGACTATTCTCAGAAGTTGGTCTTTATGTACTTGTGATTCTTAACATGTAAAATGTGTTCTAAAGGATGACTCTTAGCATAAATAATGCATAATTTAATAGAGAAAAATAGTCTCAGGTGGCTTTGATGGGGAGTTTTGTGAATATTGCAAGATAGATTTTCTTAAAGCAGACTCAGTAGCAGTAGTTAGGCAGGTTTATTTTTTAATTTATTTTGCTAGAGTTCTCTATACTTAGGGGGAAAAACGTGCACAGACAAAAACTTATTACAGTAGATGCCTTCATTTCCAAATCTAATAGAAGCAGTTTGCTCAGAGGCAGGATTCAGAGTAAAAATGTTTCGTTCTCAAAAGCCCTGAAATTCTGTTGATAGGGATTTCAATAAACAAACAAGCGTTGTTTTTTGATAACCCTCTTTCTATATGGTAGTATTTCTCTGCAGAGGCAGAGCTCTTTACAGGCTCACTGTTGTGAACGAAAAAAGACGACAGTCAGATTAAAGGCTTCCAAGGAAAGCTTTCATTTTATGTCAAGATAAAACCTGGTAAGTTTTATTTACAGTTCTGTGTCCTTATTCAGGGCATTCATGCTAATCTGGCAATATGATTAGAAATGTTGGACTGAAATAGTTGCTGTTTTTCAGACCTCAACATATCTCTAACTCATGTGCATCCTTGAAGATATTCTTCATGTTACAGAGCACCATAGGAATAAGCCTAAGGAAATCACTTCCTTTTCCTTGAAATAATATTTACAGAAAGTTCTATATCTAACGCATAAATACATCCAAGGTTTCGTCTGTTAAACAAAAGCCCTGAAACATCCACTCTGTATACTATCTCTCTCTTTGCTTTAATCTATAAATGCTTTCACGAATACAGCTTGTCCACAAGAAACGCCAGTTTTAAATAGACCATGTTTAGACAAACACATTGAATTTGCACCAGAGCATTCCTGGAAGTTTGACATACCTCCCATTTCCACAGTTTTTTTCATATATTCCCACCCTTGTGTTTTTTTTATTCACAGGCCGGCTAAGATTCATATCGCCCTTTATGGCATGACAAAAAATGGACCAATACTTTGCTGGTAATTCCCTGAGTGCAACAGATATACACAGTCACTTTTTATCCCAAGGAAACAACAGTTAATAGGTTGCAGAAGGGGTCTTCCGACAAGATTTCTCAATTTTCATTTCAAACACTGCTTAGGAACTCTTTTATAATGTGTAGTACTATAGATGCCAGCAGGATCAAGACCCTATGATTATAGTTAAATAGGGATAAGCTACTACTGCAGTATAAGACTGTAAAAACTCTGCAGGTAAACAAACATAAAAACAGTTGGATGAGAGACAAGAAAAGTAAATACATGTCATGTTAGCTTGCAGTCACTTGTATCTTGTTTCTGTTGCTACTACAGAACCTTTCAGAAACATGCAAATATGCTGTACATGTATGTAAGAGATTTGGTCATGAGAAAATGCTGTCTCTTAGTTATGTAGAAAGTAAAAGGTTTTTGTAAAAGATCTAGCTGAAATATCTGTTTCAATGAGTACTCATCCTATATTTTTAATTTCAATTTTTACATGTCTCAGAAGCCAAAAAATACATCTTCTCAATGCTTAGGGAAGTGCTGCTAACTACTGTATAACACTTAATTGGCATGAGAAGTACTGTGAGCTACGACTGTGTATTAATCAAATTTTGTAAACCATTTGTAACATATGATATTATAAGTATGTCAAATATGTTTACAAAAGATGTGAACAGGTGCTAATGCTTGTGTTCTAAGTGTTGACAGTCCTTAACAAGATGTTCTCTGGTTACCTAAGTGTGTCCCTCAGACAAGACAAGAAAAGATCTATAAACTGGGGCCAAAAATTTCTCCAGGTAACTTAAGTTTCTTACCAGACTTTTATGAAAATTGCTGTTTTCAATCTAATTTGGTGTAGACAGTAGTCAGGATTCCACACTATGCATGAAATATAAAAGCAATTTCTGAATAGTATTATTCTTTCCAGTTCATAAGGTGAATGTGGTATACATCTACTGCTAATACTGTTATCACTAATTATTATTACTAACATTGTGCTGGATTCTAGAGGCCCTGCCAGATGTGACAGTCACAAAGCATCTATCATACGTTCCTATACATAAAAGACAGAGTATGTATAGGAAAGACATGTCCACAGAGTTCAAATCCCAGAAAGATGCACAACAATGAAACACAATGAACAGGGAATATAATGAAACGATGAAACAACATTTAAAGAGAAGGAGCAATTTGGAACAGCTTTATCCAAGAACAGTGAGGGCTTATCTTTATAATATAACTCCTTTATCTTTAGTAGTGTAGCTGCCTAAAATATCTATTGAACCAAAATAGACATAACTTTCCACTAAGACAGGAAAGATTACTGTACACAAACAATTATTACAAAATTGGTTTGCTCTTATTTGTCTTTGATCTAGAAGAGTAAGCATCAGATATGGCTCAGCTACAAATAACTTTTAGTAGCACGTAACAGAATCTGTAACTATTATTTTTAAGAAGACAGAGTGTACAATGCTATTTCAGGCTGTTGAATATTTTAATTGTAAACCATTTAGATACCATGCTTATAGATACAATTACAAAGGCAAAGGAATGGGCTGGCTTCTCTCTCTTTAAAGAATTCCTTTAAATAAACTGTCATTGACTTTAAATAATTTCCATTATTTCATTCTGCTGTCATTGCTGTGCTTATATTATTACCCTTTAGAAATGATATGTGATTCCCTTGTATTAAAAGGTTCCAGGTCAGGTTAAAAAAATAATCAAGTGTTTACTGTAATTAACAGGAAGTGTAAATTCTTGATTTACACCCACATAGGTCAAACTAAAGATTTCTAATATGTTGATTGCTTCAAGTGGCATTTTTTCACTGCTTTAAAAAAGATTTTAAAGCATATCTAAAAGATATTACTCCACTCTGTGGAAACCTCTCCAGTGTGGCATTCAAACACGTCTTCTGCTCAGTATTCAGATGAAGCTGCTGTAACCCTTTGTGAAACTGGACTGACAGTACATTGTGGATTTCTGGTTTGCATTATTTAGGTGATGTAATTCATTATTTCCACTAGTTCCTAGTCGTGTTTAGGATATGGGAAAAATGTGGAGCTCAGTTCAAACATGGCCCGATGAAAAACGAACAGAGAATATCTGTAGAACATACAAATATTGCCAAGATATCTGGCTGAAGACGTTCATTTGTCATTGTTTCATAATGTACATAATTTACAGCTGGTTTTAAGCCCTTCCTGAGAAAAGTGATAGAAAATTTGTTATATCACTCTATCACCTTGTGACGTTTCTGTTTAAAATTGAATAGTAGCATATTCCTCTTTGGTCATCTCAGATTTAAGCTATTACAAAATACTCAGACCATCTTAAAACTACTTATTAATTGAAGTGTGTATAATTTCCTCAGCTACCTTTGCAATCACAGCCCCAGGAACAGACGAAACTATATTCTAAAACAACAAATGCAGGCAGTGCTCACCCATCTGAATGGCTGGACTGATTTACCACATGGTCTGCTTCTGTTTGTGCTATACTGGTACGATTGAGTGACAACATGGTTTTGTGCAGTTTCTTCCATTGTAATAGAACATTTTTAGCTAATCCACCATTCTCTACAAACATGTCTTCAGTGCAGTATTAATCTAAACTTCCCCCTAGGTGTTCCCAAAATGTTCATATCCATGAGATCTGACCCAAATGTCATGGTAATTTAAAGCGCAATCACAAAATAGAACTTTCAACCTTAATTATAGCTTAGGTATACTGGCTGAAAGATGTATGATGTTTGACAGTCTGTGAACTGCTTCTCTTAATTCAAAACACATTTCCAGATATACAGGCAATGGACTTTCTGTCAAGACTGTAAAAGGTACAAAATTTAATTCGATTTCACTTCCTTCACCTATAACTATATTACACAAAACCAGTTGCAGTAAAGGTGCATCTCTTCCAGTAACCTGTTCCATAGCTCTTGGTCACTGCTGCCATCTCTCATGTCAAGCAGCCACCCCATCCATCTCCACTGGCTGTGCTTGTGGGGACAAGGAAGAGTCCATCATCAGCAGTTTGAGTCAAGTTCTGCCCTTGCTTCGTTGTCTGTGACACCTTTGCCGTGCCGCCCGAAGCAGCAGACAAAAGGAGTTTAATGTATAGAACAATACGTTCATCGTGCCAATAAGAACTCAGAAAAGGCTGCTTAAGCTTTCAGACAGTGTAAAATTTTAAACTGGAAGCTGTTTTTAACCAGACCTGGGTAACTGAAAAAAAAGCAGGTTGTAATATTCTGTAACATTAAATATTTCAAATATTTTACAAACACAAAATGATTTATCATGATGACATCCTTTCTAAAGGTGACAGGAAATTTTAGTTGCATGCATTCACAGGAGATCATTCAGACATCATCAAAATGCATTTATTTTCTTCTGAATTTGAAAAATGTTCTTTTTTTTTAATAGAAAACAAGAACAAGGAAGAGGTAATCTACTTTTTACTAGGAATCACAAACAAAATTTAAAAAAAATAGAATGGAGAAAAATTAACTCATCTATATCTGAATCTTTCTATATTTTTTCCCTGGAAGCTCTTTCTCCTGTCAAGACAGAATATTTAATTTTAGATCAAACTAAACAAAAAAAAAGAGTTTTTTGCAGTAAAATTTAAAGTTTATTGTTTAAAATATTGTTCATTACAAAATATCATTCCACTCTTCCTACCAAGATTACTTCTTTGAGAACTGAATAGATTACAAATAAATACATTGATTAGTTCATAGCAATTACCTAAATATTTCTAAAAGACTTTACGGAGTAACTAATTTTTTTTTTTTAATTCCAAAAAGCATTGAAGGAAATGTGTATGAAAATATGCTATCAGAAATCATCCAATATTATAAAGCCAAAGTTTATTATCTATCTTCCTCTCAACAGCATTGTAAATTTTTAACGGATGACAGTATAGTAGAGGTGAAACTAAGAGTATGAAAAAAGAAAATCAGGAAGACTGAAGAGATGAAATTGCAGGATAGGTGGAGGAGCAGATAATAACTGCCTGGAATACTACAGTGGACGTGAGTATTTGCATAAACAACTAGGCATGAATATTTTGGGGGAAGACCCACAAAATTGAAATACTTTTGACTAATATTATTTTTATCATGAGTAATGTTTTGGTCAGTCCTGGGTATTTCAATAAACACCAAAATGCACACATTGCACGCTGCATTAGCACATGCTATAGATATTCTCTCCACAGCAGATAATAAACAAGGTAAACGTATACTCTAGATGTATTCTCAACTAGCTCTTGTTCAAGCCTGAATTTTATCCAAGAAGTAGCATGAGAGTTTCTCCCTGATATTTTTTTTTTTCCACAGAAATTGCCTTTAGCTTTTTACACCTCAGCCTTCACACAGACAAGTGCTCTCCCTCGCTTTCCCTCTGTCTCTCCCTCGCTCTTTCCGGCAACGTGCGTTGCAAAATAACTTCTTCAGGCTGATGTTCTTACTATATTTTACCTCTGAGGCTGCACATTAGTAGATGTCAAATGGCCCAAGTTACAAAGCATTTCTCATAGTCCTAATTGGCTGAGTCTAACCTATATCAACCCACCTTCACAGAAGCCATTTCTGAGATGATTCCTCAGACAGGCAGCCTGCATTTAAAGTGATCCCTCTGGTCAACTAGGAGAAAAAAAACAGGGAAAAAATAAACACCGTGGTTGCTCTGGCAGGCTTGTTGCCTACCACACTTATTACTTTCTGAAATTCCTTTGAGAATTGTCTTATTTTATTTTCCATTTAGCTCAAGATGAGAATTTCCCATTTTTAGAGGCTTATTTTTCACTGATATCAAAGCTTCCCTGTGCCAACAGGCTATTTTTACAGCATAATATTCCTGTAAAGAAACTTACGTATACTCTTCCCATATGTCTCCAATAACAAATTATCATTGCAAGTTAATACCTGACATTATATAAGTGTATCCTTCTTTCTCAAAAGAAAAAAGGGGTGTTTCACTGCTGTCTGAAACCTGTTGTGATCTCAGGCCATAACATGACATCCTGATCTTAAAAGTCACACACATAAAACATTAGCAGTCTACTATTCTTCCCTCCCTACCAGATGGCTGGAAGTTGCTGCAATATTAGGAATTCACACCTTGTAGCAAATAATTGTGTTCTGTTTTCACGGGAGAAATTTTTCTTATTAGATCAATTAAATTCCGCTATCAGTCTAAAAGATATGAAATTGAGGAGAAAAGAAGGTCAGAGGCCAACCAGGGCATGGCAGTGAATGCAAGCAGCTTTGCCAGTGACTTTTCTTTAAATGTCCCTTCCAGTCTTTCAGGAATGGCCAAATATCCCATGTTTCTTTGCTTTTGTATGGAGATGTAATGACTATTTTCACCTGCTTTCTCTTACAGACGAATATTTTTCAGGTTAAATTGGTGAAAGCCCAAGGGTGACAGCAAATGTAGAAACTGGATTTGTGCAAACACAAAACATTTCTTCTGGATGAACATAAAAAATTTGTAAATGTATATCTCACAATAAAAATGAGAACTGGGCAGATGGGAAACTTTTCAAAACAAAGGGTGAGAAAAATTCAGGACGATAGCACATGTGTAGAATACAGATTTCAACAAAAGACCTGTTTTTGTCTTCTTCAGGCACTCACAGTTTTGATAAAATGTCACCAGAAGAAGTTCAGTAATAGTGGCTTGTAACCAACAAAATGTCTTGTTTTCCTAAACCACTGGGCATACATCGGATTTTAAAAAAAGCTTTTTTTTTCCAATTAATCAAAAAAATTTAAATTATATGTTAATTCTATTTAGAACAACTCACATAGTTGTATGCTCAAATAAAAATATGCTAAATAAAAACTAAAATATTTAACTTTTTTTTGCTGCATGACTTCAAAAATTGTAATTATGAAGGTGAAGGAAAGAAATAGAAAGCTCTATTCAGAAAATTTCAAAGCGAAATATTTTAACTTCAACTATTTTCCTTTTCTTTTCACTATTTTCACAGTTCTAGTCTGTGATCTCACTTTGGATAAGAGCCATCCTTTCTAACTTTTCTAAGTCTACTAAATCAATTTTGAGATGGATTGACCAACGCATCACTCAATATTTTACATTTGAGTGTGTCGTTGTCTTATAAACCAATTTTCAGAACTGTGCTTTCCGCTTAATTCTCTTCCTAATGATTCCTGACACTGTATTAGATTTTTGAGGCACTGAATTTTGACCTCATGTTTTCAAAGAAGAATCTACAATAATTCTGTTAATGCTGATTTAGACAGCAGGATGTACATAAAATTAGTAGTTCAGCACTTTCATAACTGGTTCTCTTTAGCTTGCATGTCATCCACTTTTAGTGTTTTCCTACCAACCATTGTATTGATTCTTTTCTAAAAAATCTTATGTAAGATTAATTTAATATAATTTTTGATATCCATTTTCTGTACAGAATGGTTCTAGTTCAGCAGCATCTTAATTTATAGATATAATCTCCCTATCATTTAAAATAATTTAAAATTATTTTTACTCTCTCTTAAAAAAAATTTTAGGTGCAGCTTAAAATACATCTTGATTAAAAGAAAATACTTTTTTTTAACCTGTCAAAGATTGTACTCTTTTAAATTAGACAAGATTTCCACTTTTCAATAGAAGCAAAATATTTTGGCTCTGCTGTTAACCCAGTAAACACTTCTGTTCCTCAGAGAGTCTATTGATCTCTTTATACTTTTACAGTGTCTATAAAGTAGAATTTTTGAACAATGTTTTACCTTCTCAGCTCTCTATTTAATCTGTTCTCTTATGTTTTTAAGTAATTGATATAAACATTTTCCTGTAATTTTCCATTTCCATATTAAATTTGCTGCCTTGGGTTTACGTGCTTTTACATGCCTACTCAGGTGTTACAACTCTGATTCCCCAAAAGCTGCATGAAGCAATTCTAGACACGGGTCCTGTGCACAACAAAAAAGTAAATCAAGACTCGTGTCCTCTCTTGCTCACTACCTGACCAGTTTTTCCTATAAGTAAGCATTCAAGGCATCTAAAATGTAGAGTTTTCATCACACATTTTTTGTTACAGAGTCAGCATAGGAATAAGCAATGTCTCCCGGTACAATTAATTTTCTGCCTTTAACCACACTCTAAATTTCCCTTAGCGTCTCATGGTTACTGTTACTGTCAGCCCAACATAGCCTAAAACTGTACTCTTATTCCTTTGGTGGGGCATTTGAACCTACTGAGATTGTGTTAAATTTTGAGAGATTCGTCTTGCTTATTTTTCATATTATTTATGACATAATTACTCTGGGTGCTCTAACTGCTTCATTGGAACGTGTTATCATATCGCTTGTGGGCTTCATAAATATATACAGCAATCTGGCCAAATAAAAACAATATCAGCTTCTGAAGTTGAATATTTTCCCCTCTTTTGCTTCAAAGCTAACTGTTCCTGTTCCTCTTCCCAGCTGCTCAGAAAATCATCTCATCTTGGCCTTAGAGTTCTGAACTAGGTCTCCTCAGAAAAATATTGCCAAACTTGACTGCTTTGTTTCTGTGATCTTCAATAAATCAATTGCTGCAAACTATTACAAGCAAAATAGAACTGCCTTTATGAAGCAACAGGAGGCTGGATGAAATAATATGCCCAGATTTAAAGTAATTGACAAGTAAAGAAAAAACCCACAAATTAAAGTAATTAGAAAAATTTTGCTTCTTCGTGTGACAAGACAATCTTACTTATACCATCCATAGTCACAGGTATCTCTTGGGCAGGATTCCTACACAGGTAATTCCTGCTTTGTTTATTTTCTGAGTACCTCCAGGCATTAGCTATTGGCTGGACATTTGGTTACCCAAGCCGTTCTGTGCTGTAGGATGCAACGTAAGAGGCAACTGAATCAAAAATTTTTAATCACAGTTCTGGACTTCCTGCTTGAAGTACCTTTGATCCATTTCTTTCCCACCATAGAAGCCATACAGCTCTGCTCAGGTAAGTTTCTACCTTTTCCCAAAACACTAGCACAAATCTTTTAATGCCTCTAACTGGGACAATAATATTCCAGACTAAATTTTTCGGTCTATATAAAGAAAAATATTTATGTTAGTGAAGGATTCAAAAATAAGATGATCTACTAAGGCCAACTACAAACAGACAAAATACATTTTCTGTGCCATAGAAGCAGTGCAATGAAGAGTCTGGTATTTGGTCTTCTTTTGAACAGCAGTTTCTTTCTCATGTTACTTCAAAGCTAAGGAGCAATTAAAGGATATAGATTTCGCATGCCTCAGAGTAGCTCCTACACTTCAGGAAAAAAGACACCAGACATTGCAATTTCAAACTAATAAAAGAGATGTTTCAGTAGTTATAATTTAATGACGTACTTAATTCCTGAGACAAACTATTAATTCCCCGTGGAAACAACAATTCTTTTTATTATTTTTTTTACTATTAACTAAAAATGCAGGAAGTTTTAGAGGCATAATATAATACAGGGTTTACAATAAAGGTCAGATTCCAGCAGATGTCTTCCATATGCATGCAACATTCAAAATAATCAGTATACAAACACCGTCATTTTTCTAACTAGCAAATTTAAATTCGTCTTTGATACTATGTAAATTTTTACTCAGTTCTCAGAATTTATGACAGTTTAAAAAACCACTTGTTAAAAACAAGACTAGATATATTTTATGAGCCCAGAAAAAACATATCAAAAATAATGTCAAAAATTATGCTTTGAGCAGCCCTTCTTCCACTGGAGTTTCTGGTTGAACTTTAAAATGTTACAAAAAAATATGCATTTCAAGCTTTGACTTTCTATTTGACATTAAAAAAGATTATTACCTTTTCAAATTGATTTACTATTAATCAGAAAAAAACCTTTCCACACAAAGGTTCTGATAAGACTCATATTAGTCAAGCATGCACACATTTCATGCCCATTTCTTACTCTGCCAAGGACATAAAATGAGCAAAAAAGACCATTGCAAACAAACTTTGACACTCACTCCTTTTATGATTTTTTCCAGACAACAAAAAATAATAAAACAGTTTGAACTAGTTATTGAAATGATGACATGTAAATGTAAATAACTCTGTATTTGTAATAAAGACAGACTGCAGGGAGGGGTGGTGGATAGGGACAAACCAAGTTCTCTGCAAAACACATGCTGCTCGTTAAGAAACTACCTGCAAATGGCAGCTACATCTGCTGTCTGCTTTACCCTCATATGTCTGTCAATCCAAACAGGTGCATCATAAGCCCCTCTTCAATAAGGAATGTGGACTAACAATCACCAGAAATATGTCAGTGTTAAGGGTTTTTCTTTTTTGAGAGTCCTAATGTGGAATGAAAATTTGGAATGCTCTTGTTTGCCAAAGACTTGATCGCCTAAAGCTGAATTACTAACAGCTCTCAGAGCAGAGCTCACATTTGGGATTACCTGCATTCATCCACAAGACTTTTGCATTTCATAATGAAAGAAGGACATTTTCCATTTTATGTGTGGTCTAAGTTCAATACAACTATGCCAGATTCAAATAGGACATGTTGTATCCTAACCTGACCACGGTCAGAAATTTCCATAGCAAATTTATAAACTACAATAAATAAGTTAATTTCTTTATTTCTGCAACTCATTTTACCTGGATATAAAATTTTCCTTTTTGAAATATTGAGTATATTTTATGTTATACTATGCCTAATATCACAATTTGTTTTACTTCATACTCACTTCTGTTGCTAGTAAGAAAATTTCATGGTTTAAACCCAGTGAGAATTTGAGCACCACCCAGCCACTAACTTACTCCCCTTCCAGTCGAATGGGAGAGAGAATCAGAAGGGTAAAACTAAGAAAACTCATGGGTTGGGATAAAGACAATTTAACAGGTAAAGCAAAAGCTTTAATGCAAGGAAAGAAAACCAAGGAATTCTTTCAGCACTTTTCACGAGAAGGCAGGTGGCTCCATCACATGCAATCATGCCATCACTCTGACTGTTGTGCCCTTCTTTCTTCTTCCCCCAGGTTTTACAGCTGAGCATGACTCCATATGGTCTGGGATATCCCTGTGGTCAGCTGGGGCCAGCTGTCAAGGCTGTGTCTCCTCCCAGCACCCTGTGCATCCTCAGTCTCCTCGCTGGTGGGGTGGAGTGAGGACAAGAAAAGACCTCGACTCCGTGGAAGCATTGCTCAGCAGTAAGAAACATCTCTGTGTTATCAACGCTGTTTTCAGCACAAACCCAAAACAGAGCCCCATAATAACAACTATGAAGAAATTTAACTTTATCCTGCCTCAAACCAGGACAGAAGTTAATTTCTCTGGTGGATAAATTATTCTGTGCAATCTGTAGGCCTAGAAGTAATTTTGGATTTATTTGTTAATAGCGTAAAAGTGTTTGTGAATCCATGGAAGATTTATATGTATGTAATGACATGATCTGCCCAGTATTCTATAAAATGTTTGAGGAGTTATTGGGATAAAATTAAATACATAAGATTTATTTGTTTAGATGCTTAAGAATTTTAAGTGGTTTAACATTTCTCCCAGCTTCATGAGCTCATTTGATTGAAGAGTGAAAAGTTAAATATCCTGAAAAAATTCCAATAGTCTCTCTAATTAGCAAATGCTCCTTGCAGGGATGGGAGATGACTGCTGTGCTTTAAGTATTGCTATTAATTATAATGTTAGCTGAATATTTGTAATCACTTCAAAATTAACCTTTGTATCCTCAAGAGATTCTTCTTTCTAAGAGTCACTCAGAACCTGAGAGAGAAACTAATTAGTCAATGACTGATAAGTGCAGAAGGAACACAAATTAATTCTTTGTTTACTGCTTTATGGTTGTACTCTATAATTTGTATTGCATTTAAAATTGGTTTTCTATTGTAAAAAGAAAAGTGTATAATCCTTGGACAATAACATCACTTTAGTGACGCTGACGTTTCATTAGTGTTGTCTATTCCTCGGCAAGTTCAGAGGAAGCCTTTTGGTAGGTCTTTGACAAGAAATTTTCTGCGTCTCTTGACAGAGTCCAGTTTTGAAACACAAACATCATAAAGCATGGAGAAAGACACTTAACATGGAATAGCTGAGTTTCAACACAGCTTCAGACAACTCTATTTCCCAGAAACTTGTGTCCTTAACATTCACTGGCTGCATCTTGATGAACAAGGCATTGACTAATGATGTCACCCTCTCAAAAACATGCCCAAGGCCATTCCATCAATCTAATAATATTAGCATGCAACAGATTCAATTAACATCTATGAGATTGTTAAAATGTGGTATACAAAAACTTATAAAATAGATTTATACTATTTGGATTTAAAGGTCTGGGAAAAAAGCCCCACAAGTTTCTGCTAGCTGATATGACCCACAGTCCTGTGCAACATGAATTAATCCTGCAATGAGGGTTGCAGGGATGGAAATCTAAGTGCAGGACCATCTTCGCAGATCTTAAAAGATCTCAGCTGAAAGATTGTTTCACACTTTCATTCTCTTACCATGCATGCTATCATTCTCATGTGATGCTCTTTTATCAGAACTATTTCAAAATTTCTTAATATATGATAACTTATTCCAAATTATCATCTTGGTGTGATTCTTGGGGAATCTCAAGTCCTGCACAGGGACTTGATGATCCGGATGGGTCCCTTTCAACTCAGGATATTATGTAATTCTAAAAAGCAACATTTTACTAGGTCTGTTAAATCAACTTACAAAAATGTCAGAGTATCATAGTAACTATCCTAAATATTTTTTATATTACCTTTATTCTTCCTTTCTACACTAGCTCACACAAATATTTGTAATTTGATTTTGATTTTCTGATAGGAAAATTACATAAACAATTAGGTTTATGGTAGGAGGTGTAAGACTGTACATCTGCTGCCTGGACAGATAGTTTTCACTGTGATCTTTTCTGAACAGATACTAACATATTGAGTAGTCTTTACTGCAGTGAAGTTGGCGGCATAGATTTCTGCTAACTGTTCACAGGAAACAGCATTTTTTGTTGGGTGGTTTCTGATAGAGTTATACTGCCTTTCGCTCTCCACTGAGGAGCTCACAACCCTGAGGGGCTCACAACCCTTTTGCTCTCCACTGAGGAGCATACACACGCCACAGCTGGCACCCTTGGGACCAGCAGCTGATAGTCTGCCACAAGGCAAAGCAAAACTCAGCTGCTTACCTATAGAATTTAACTTAACTAATAGAATTTCACCAGGTCTACCAGAAAGGATTTTCTGCAGCTCTGAAGAAGTTAATAACCAATTAATGGCATATTACTGATCTTTTTTCCAAGTGCTGAACCTGTTCTGCTCCTTTCAGCATCTCGGCTCAGTCCTTGGCTGCTGCACAGGCCTTCACACTTCATGACTCAAATTCCAATGTCTATGGTTTGCTTTTGCACGTCTGCTTTCATACATCATGCTTCTTTTTTAATTCCTCTTTCTGTCCTGCACACCAGAACTTATCCACAGACCAGTCACGAGCAAAACACCGTGAGGGCCAGCTACTCCCTCTGCTCAGTGAAACCTGGAGCTGGGAGCAACCCTGATGCCAGCCATGCCCTTGCCAAGTGTTTCCATCCCACAGACACTGAGCATGGCAGAGAGAACCAGGGGCTACTAACATCCACCAATAGCCCCAGACAGGGCAAGGGGTGAACCAAGACTGGGGTCCAGCCAGGAGAACACAGACTATAGAGAACATCTCTCTGAGTGCCCCTCCCGGAGGGAAGACCCCATTCCATTTGCCATAAGACAGGATAGGTGGTCAGGGCTGAGATGAAAAAGGTCCCCAGGACTGTGGGAAGTGGGAGAGATGAGGTCTGCTCAGGGCCAGCCTGACCTGCGGGTGCCTTTGCCTTTCTGCATTGTTGATTCACAAAGCTCCTACTTCCTCCTATCTTAATTCCCAGTTTATATTTTCTTCAAAATAATACCTTTTAATAGCACTATGATGTTTCAGGGTGTGGGGACCATTTTTTCTTAAAAGAAACCACTAAATTTTTTTTGCAGTTGTCCAGGACTGAGTTTGTAAGAAGTAAATGCAGAAACCTTTATATCTCATTAAAAAACCCAAACAAACAAATTAAAAAAAAAAAACAAAAACAGAAATTTATTTCATTTTCTTACATATATATTTTTTAATCTACCTGACGTCATAAAATATTTTATTTCCAATGAAATCGCATTTCTCAGTCCTTTTGAGACAGAATTCATCAGATCCAACATTAACAAAACTTCCAGAACATAAAAATATAACGTCAAATCATTCATCTCAGAATAGGTCTGCTTCCTACTTCTACATCCCTGTTTTCCTTGGTCTGTAGTTCCTGATGCTTTTCTATTTATTGAAAGTTTACTGGCATGAAGAAATCCAGTCTACAAGTTAATTGTGAAAACTAGAACTTTAAGTCAACCTCCTAGATCCGAAACTAGGAACATAATAGCAATAAAATTGTCAATAGTTTCAAGTACCCAGAAGACTTACAAACACTTTGCATCCAGTTCCAAAACACTGTTTTATTTTTGCCTTAGTTCTAGTACTAGTATCTATTACCATTTCACTATAAGGATGCTAGCCTTGCCATTTAATTTCTGAGGTAGATTTTGCATGAGTAGGCTGCTGGGACCATGACCCCAGTTTTCCAGAGCTGTAGCCTATTTTGAAACAGACATTTAATGCAGAAGGTTTTGCTGAACCTCCATTCAGCAATTTTCAACTGACTACATACCAAAGGACATTTTTCCAATCACATAAAATATATTCATAACAAATTTAACTCCCAAAGCCTACAATCATTACGTCCAAAAGGAAAGAAGTGGGAGAGATCAAAAATTTTTAAGAAGTAATCATATCAGCTACCAGATACTCAGGGTTAGAAACATTTACCTTCCCAAGAGTACATCCAAAATGAATCCACTGGAGTTATTTTGAGCTGCGGCAGCAAACTGAAGAGAGTTTGACCACAAGGCCAGAGTTCAGAAACATTGTTAGAACTGTCTTATACTTCGAGAAATCAAAGTTTAAAAATGTCTGGTAGCTACAAAACATTGACATCATCTACTCAGCATGGGAATAGGTAACATGCTGATTCATTTCCAAATTTAGTAGACTTTACTGTTATTCTCTTGTAAGTACCATCCTAAAATAATCTCTTTCTACCAGTCCCTAATGTGCCTCTAACCAGCTGAAGAAACTTGTGATATTTTCTTTTAATCAAAACTACTTTCAGAATATTTTGGTTATTCTTTCTTCCCCCACATATTTGATGTTTCTAATTTAGATTGTTACACCAGGAATAAAACTAATTAGTTGGTGGAATCAACTGATATGCAACTAAAAGTAATTCATTGTTTTACTTTAAGCATATCTTCTGATATCTCGTGCACCATAATTGGGCCACTGGAGAGGTTAATTAAAACTTTGCAGATTAATTAAGCAAATTCCATCTCCTTTTCTCTAATTTAGTAATTCTCAGTTAGTTTCATTCTATTAGTTGCACTAATGTGTCTATAACATTCCAAGTATTCAAAACCTTATGCTGTTATCAGAAAAATTTCTTTTAGTCTCAAAACTAAATAGACAAAAAAATTAAAACTTTGGCTTAGTCTGAATTTTATGATGGTGATATTAAACTTTATTTTTCCTCTGTGCTTTTGCAATATTTTTAGTGTTAGAACCAAGGAATCAGTCAGAATCACAGAATCCCTTATGCTGGAAATGGCCTTTAAGATCATCAAGTCCACCTGAAATACGGTATCTTTCTTTCACTTGGCAAAGAAGTGTCACTGCCCTTACACATGACTACACAATCATTTAGTTCTTAGAAGATTTCCTGTGGACCAGGGAAGTTTTGGTTCTAGGACAACATGTTTAAACTCCTTTCCCAGAGGGGGTTCTACTTCCCAAATAATTGTCAAGCTTGAAATGAACATCAAAAGTACTTTAATAAGAATGAGGGCATTGCTGCATTACCTGAGCAAGTGAGACAGATAAATGATTCTGACCACATGCTTGAAACATGTTTCAGGGAATTGTAGAAAACAGCTTCCCTGTTCTGCCTCTGGGATGAGAGATAAGCACGCACAGATTTTCACTTAATGATAAAGCTCCATCTAAAAACTTTTTGAAACATGACAATTGTACCAGCCTTGAACGCAATACTATCAGTGCAATGTATAAATACATTATTATTCCTATACTACTTTCTCTACCAGAAATACCATGTAATAATAATAAACTGCATTTATATATTTATATCATGTTAGTGGTTCAATACCACATTTACCAATCAATAATATCCAAATCTTCTTCCCTGCCATTTTCCAAACCTGTTCATATTACAGTTAATCTTCTACAAAGACTGGATTCAAGAAAAGACTGAGGCATCTGAAAACACCCTGCAGTGAGCCACATCTCCTACTTAAAAGGTTAGATTCCTTAGTTAACACCAGGGAGTTGATGAAATGGTTAAAATGAGATCCAAAGTCCAAGACACAAGTAAGAACTGCTGAGCAAAGGGGTGTTTTTTTTTAAATCTGATGGTCCTCATGCAGGGGTGCTGGGAGGTGGTGATATCCAGCTATAAACCACTGACCTGGAATCTCTTCCTAGGAATGATGCTTATAATGTTTTTCTAAAGAGCTAAGAGACATTCAGTCAGCTGAAGCACAGCTTTGGGAGATGGTGCTCACTATTCTGAGAGCCAAGAAAGGAGGGGCCTGGATGCATCGTCCTGCTCCTGCTGAGCAAACTCTGATATCCATCGCTTCTCTCCCAGGAGAATGCCCTTGATAGCAAGACTATAAGGGGGCTTAACCCAGTATCCAGCAGTTCTGTAGAGCTGTGCAGCAAAGTGTGCACAGCTCTCTCAGTCAGAGAGGAAAAGCAGGTACTTCAGGAAAGTAAGAACGTGACATGATACAAAGTGGCATTCCCCAGGAAATTAATATAGGCCCTGCTCCCTGTATGGTTTCTATGCTTTATATTTAAATAAATAAATAGGCCAGTTTACTATTTATGTAAATTGTTTTTATTGGTGGGTCATAACAGATATGAGGTAGAAGTGTTTCAGTAAAACAATTACTGCGTGTTTACTTAATGGTGCTTCTTTCACAAAGTGGGCACAAAGATGCTCAGCAGAAGCAAAAAGAAGGCACCCTAGGGAATGGTAAGATCCTGCTATGAAATAATGAGGTAGTTAAAGTAATTCTGCAGCTAGAATTGCACCCACTGCGAGGTTAGAGTTATGTGTTTGGACATTACCTTTCACTTGACTTCCCTAACACTAGCTTAAACTCACAAGTATCAGGCACTTGGTAATTTATATTTTTTCTTTTGCCTTTTGCTAGCATTACTCTTTTAATTTCTATTTAAAAAATTGATTTCTATTGACAACGAACCAAATGTTTCTAAATCAGAATACTTAATAACACTTTTAATTTTAGTACAATTGTGAAAATATTGATCAAAATTGATCCAGAGACCAATCCTTAAAGTAGTCCCTGGCAACTTCTCTTAAGCCTGAGATTTCACCTTTTGTCACAGCATGTGCTGCATTTTTTTCTCTGCCATTTATTATACTAAGTTACTATTCTAATTTGACTAACATTTTCCAGTGAAGACACAAATCAAATATTTTGTGGCAAACAGACTTACTACCTCCCTTTACGTAAGAAGCTATTTATTTTAATCAAAGAAGGACAATCTATTAGTCAGACATGAGTTGTCTTTGATGAGCTATGCTTAGTTGTACTATGCTTTCTTTTCACATCCATGTCATCAATTCACTTTCCTGAGAAACAGTTTTTAAAAAACGCACACTCTCTTTTAAAAACGAACTGCTGAGTCACTCTAACTTCCTTTTCCAGCAGATGCAGTGTTATTAGAGATTCTTTGTAAACAAAAGTTATTCATAAGCTCATGGATTTGTTAAAAATTCTGACCTACAATTTGATTCTGCGTGAGCCAGATCCTCAGTTCTTTTTGCGTCAAGCTTTCAGAGCTTTGCTTTTCATGTGTTACTCAATTTTTTCTGTCCTTTGTTCTCATTAGCTCTGCTTTCACTCCCATGCTCAAAGTCAGTAACTGTACTGAAAACCGAAGTAGCAATTTTAGCCTATGGTTCTAACTTCCCTACATCTTTAACCTCTTGCCTGTCGTCTTTGTACTTACCTTCACCCTCATGTTTTACATGTTCAATAGTATTAGTTTGACTAAGACAAATTTACTTACTAATTTTATTTCTTTATGGAAATAGAAAATCAACATTTCCTGATACTTTTTTAATTACTATTTTACCTCCAAACTCCTAAAAAAGAAAAAGGAAAGATAGATTGCCACTCAGTTTCACTTCTCATCTGTATGGATTTCTTCCCCAATTTTTTTTAAGATAATGCTTTTGCTAGAAAAACTGGAAGTTTTTCTTTATGGTAGATAGCTTTCAAACATTTTGCTTTTAAGTTGTACATGGAAGGATGCAATTTCTTCATGTGTCTGAATCAGTGGATAGCAAGCATTTACCTTAAACTGCTAGACTTTAAATTTCAAGTATTTGATTTATTTTTAGAGATGTTTCTTGAGCCTCAAAACATTGAGGTTTTTCAAGAAGTCCTGACCTATCAAAAGTCTGTACCACAATTGTGTTACTGTTCCCCTAACAGGTTTAGAAGACAGGAAGACTATCTCAATACACACAAGGTCTTATTTTCATTAGGTCTACTTCTTTAGGTCACAATAGTTGGTGACAGAAACCTTCCAACAGCCAGTGCTAGAGCAGGGAGGTTGGCCCAGATGGGGACCACTGTGGTCCCTTCCAACCTTACCCATTTTGTGATTCTGTGATATTCAGTATAAGTCTGTCACTGTGGGAATACAGATTTTGCTGAAATAATTAGACAATGCAAAGACCAAATCTACACAGGACAGTAATTTATATATTACCTGCTAAAGGATAATGTAAATGAAGGAGATGTTTCTTGCACTTACCTTTGTGTACAGTCCCATATTACTTAATCAAGCCAAAATCCCATTCGTAGTAACACAGCTTTTACCTGAGAAATTGCCTCTTCATAAATAGGTCAGTTTAAGGAATTGCATGTTAATTTTCTTCAAAAAATCAGACAGTGCCCCATATTTCAATTCTTGATTTTTTTTCTTGTCTTCAGATATGTGTCAGAACTGCTCACATTTTATCTTTTTTTTTAAGTAAATGGATTATTCCTCTTCAACACATATTGCTCTATATATGACTCATATATCTCTGCATGAAGCCCTAATCATGTAAAAGTTTCAGCTGTCATAACATCAGCTATACTAAAAAACAACTATCAGCTGTTCTTGAACAGTTTGAACATACAAAACCAACACACGTAGTCAGTTTTTTTAATGTGTTAACCCTGGGGCAATATAATTATTTGTTTTAAGAAAAATTATTGTCAATATCAGTGCACACACAGGTGTACAGACACATATATTTTTGTATGTTGATAAGACTTTGAATTGACTATTGCTCCAAAGAACTAAAGTCCCCTACCTCTTCAGATTTTCTAGAAATATCAAAATTTGGAAATGCATTCCATGTTTGGGATATGAAAACCAGCATATTGGGCCCCTTACAAATTTTGTTATAATGAAATGGAAAATTCTAAATTTCCATTACTTTTCAACCATATTTTCACTTGGATTAGTAGTTCTTCTAATTCACTCAAATTAGGCAACATTTTCAAAAAGAGAGAGCCCAACAGGTAGTATTAAGGTAACAGGAAAATCAGATACAGTTATGTAAAATTATCCTTTTTCACAGAATCACAGGATGGCTAAAGTAGGAAGGGACATCTGGAGGTCATCTTGATGATCCTGCTCAGGCAAGGCCACAAGGAGCAGGTTGACATGGACCACGTCCAGAGATCTCCATGGTTGCAGATTCCATAGAATCTCTTGGCAATCTGTGTCTGTGCTCAGTCACGCTCACAGTGAAATTTTTTTTCTTTATGTTCAGAAAGAACCTGAGTTTCAATTTGTGCTCATTCGTTTATGCTCTGTCACTGGTAACTGCTGAAAAGAGCTTGGCTTTGCACTGTCTCTTCAGGCATTTGTACATATTGAAGGTGTCCCACCATGCTTTATCTTCTCCAGTCTTCAAAACTCTCAGCCTTTCCTTCATAGGAGAGATGTTCCAGTTTTTCATATTTGTAAGAGTAATGCTTAGGAAGGCAGAGTTCTTTTTGGAGAGAGGCAACTATGCAAAAATAATACAATCATATTTGGGAAGGCGGAGGAAGAAAGTTATTGGTCTCTTAAAAATACATTTTCAGAAAAATCCAAGCTGTTTACTGATTTGGGTTATATATTCCTAGTGGTTTTGTTTGAAAGGACGTGGCAGGATAGAAGGAATGGAGAAGTTTAAAAGCAGTTTGCTGATATTTCTTAAGCAAAATAACAATTTTAGCAATCTCTGGATCTCTTTGGCAATTTTCAAAATGGAAGTTTTAAATAAAAAATGCTACTTCAAACTGAGAAGTTACAAATTGCTTGAGGTGAAAGGAAAAAGCTGTTTGTATGTTAAAACAACCCTAACGGGATAAATAAAATGGTTAGATGAAACGTTCAGATGAAGAGCAATGAGGAAGAAAAAGAACAGTAGCTGCTGTATAAGACATTTTTTATATCATTGGGGTTTACTTTTCTTTGTTTGGTTGACTCTAAACTGATTTCTCTGTTCATATCTTTTTGGTTTTCTGCAAAAAAATTTTATAAAAATGTGTTCCTTATCCAGACCTAGAGATGATGTCCACTGCTTAACCATAATAAATTAAATTGAGCCCTCAGTATTGTAGATAGTTGTGTTTATGCCTAGCTATATTAACACGATTTAACCCATTACAAAAACTAACAAAATAGATGCATGCATCATTTAGCACCTCATAATACTATTAGAGTTCTGAGGGATAGCAAGGATCTCCTTTCCTTTATGAGACTGAGTTAAAAATTCAGCATTATAGTCCCCTGTTTACAAGTGAATACATTACTTCTGTATGTGCTATTAGAACTTAGGAATTTCTTTACTGAACTACATATATATAATTTGAGAACTGTCAAATAAAAAATATCTCATATTGTATTAGAGAACTACAAAACTAAAGCTTTGTGATTTCACACATTTTCCATGTCTATTTTGACATCTCCATACATATTTAATCATTGTTTCTTATGAAAAAAAGAATATTTTTTCCCTTAGTGTGGAAAAATACTGAAAACAATATTTCACCAGAAACAGTGCATACTACTTCTCACACCCTGCTTATGCTAATGAAGTCAAACCTGTTCATGCTTTACACGTATGACAAATAGCTACAGAAAGAAAATTAAATATTTTTCATGTTTAGAGTCTTTTCTAAAGCAAACCGTATTTCTAACTTAAGTGTGCTTAATACTGTCCCCAGATGAAATGAAAACACCCAGAACCTTGGACCTAAAGGAAGGAAGATGTCAAAAAAATGCTGTTTAAAAAGGAACTTTCTTTAAAAATTCGTACAATATATAAAAATTTAATTTAAAAAGATGTTTCGGTCAAGAAAAAAAAACAAAACCAAAAAGTCTGCATTTGCACAAGAGTCATGATTTTAAGCTGTGCAATTCTAACTCTAACTTTTCAAAGTACTGAATACTTGAAAAACTGTAAGAGAAGTATACCTTGGGGCACGGGTGGTTCCACAATGTAGTTCACAAATATATTATAAATTTCATAATTTCTGTAAAATAGTTCAGCCTGTTCAAAGTTTTCAGAATTTCTGTCACTGAACCTGATATTAATACTAACATCTGTAAAATAAATATTTACGTCAAAGATGACCTCTCAGACTAATTATATAATCTATTATAAAACAGAAATTCTAGCTCAAGGAAATAATTCTCTGATACAATAAGACAAGCTAAATTGCATTTATCTCAGTTTTGGACCTTTCTCAATTTTTCTAATCTTTTACAAGGAGACGACTCCAGATATCCATCTGTATTAAATGTCATACACTTGAAGCATATTGGTCGGCTTATGTTTAAGCAAAGACAGTAAAGAAGCCATTTATAACACTCAGTTCAGTAGTTGCATGAATCACTTAGCACTGATAAAAACATCACTGAGTTTGTTCAAAGATTGGGTTAGTTCTTACTCAAAGCACCACACATTTTTCTATGGTAGTAAATCAAATTCAGTACTGTTAACTATTATGAGGCATTGTGCTGCTCAAAGTCTCCTGTAGAACTTACATACAAGGGATAAAATCTAATTGCCTTGAAAGCTCAGATAGCTTTTACTTAATGACTTTTTAAAATAGTAATTATTGACTCAGGTAACAACAATGGCTTCAGAGGTGCTTTGACCAGATGTGTAGATATGCAGTACAGGGTTTTTAAGATGCCAAAATGGGGCTAAAGGAATCATTTTGGTCAATTGTGTAAATGTTTAGCCTACATAATATTGACTTGAGATATGTCACCTCCCTGGAGATTTAAGGCCCACATGGTATTGAATTTGCCAAGCCATTTCAGTGTAGAAATCAACAAAAAGTCATTGAAGGTAAGTACCTTTTCAAGAAAAGCATACTTGTAAAACATATAATTGCAGAGGAAATTGGAAGCAGTAAGTTTTCACCATACATAAAAAACTTCTAAGCATTTAGCATTGATTGCATACTAGAAAAATAACAATAAATATTTAAAAAAATTTAGGGTTGATAATTGCAACGGTTATTGCTATGAAATATTTTTCCCAGTTTAGAAAAATAGGAAAAAAACAGTTCTGTTTTCTTTGTGTATCCTGCAGTTAGTTCAGGTCAAATGCTCTTCCTCCTCCTGATCCTTTCCCTCTTTTTTTTCCCTTTCATTTAGTCCTTGTATACAATTACCTCAGGATCAGAGTTGTACCTGAATAGGTAGTATCCTTTAGTGCCACAAGTTTTTCAGGCTAAAGAAACTGGCAAGCAGAGCACAGCAGATACGCCACATAAGGACCAAAGTGTTTTTACATTTAAATATCTTCACAAAATAGCACTGTTTTTTAAGAGGAAGGGAATGTACTTTGTGTTTTTTCCACTTAGTGATCCCCTAAACATATTTTATAAAAACATGCACATTCCTCCGAGATAATAAAATAAATTTAGTACATTAAATAAAACCTTGAATTATCCAAAGGAGGAATATACCTTGTCTTGGTAAAGTTCTGATTTCAGGGGAGCACATGAAAGCCTCTGTTCCCATTGCTTAGCTAAGCATGCCCAACTTTGAAATCAGATAGTTGGACTTTAAAAACTGAATTTCCCATTTTCTTGAAATGACCCAAGACTCCACTGTCCAGCAGTATTGCAACTCCCAGTTACAATAATACAGATGTTGAGAATACACTTACTGCGAGAATGTCACTACAAAAATTCAGAATGCCAAGTCTTTTGAGGGAAACAGATGTAATAATACAAGACCATTAAGATCTACAAAAACCTGGATTAAGTTCCTGATTATTTCTTCATGAAGACATGATCCTCTATACAGCCAGGCTCCTGTCAGACTTAGATAATGGAGAGTGACTTCCTCACTCAAAGGTAGTGGACTGTGTATAGTTCTCTTTTGAGACTACTCATTTTGGAAAATCTCAGTACTCTCAGTGTCCAAGTGTTCACTGATCACTTGCTATGACAACTGCCCATTACAAGAAAGAACAAATCAACTTGAAAAACCAAGAAACAATGAAATTCACTGAGTAAGGGATTGAGCTCTCATCTAGGTGTCTTTGTATATAACCCTGAATAGAACAAGCCTAATATTACATCTTATAACTACTGCTCTGATGAAGAATCTGCAATTAAAATTATCTATTAAACAAAGGGTGGGTGTTACAGTCTTTTTCATATTTCGATTTCAATGTACTTTTTAAACCGAGTATCATTACTACCAGCACTATAATGCAAACATGAACTGAAATCATGCAAGAAGCTTTAATCATTCCCAGGTTGCACATTACACAGATCTTACTTGCCTAAGAAGCTTTTAGACTCTTCAGTACAAAGAGCTACAGGTGAGAGATAGGTAAATAAGCTGAGAAAAAAAACCAGATGAAATATTAAAGATGAAGGCAAAGCATGATATTGAACTTGATGTAAAAGGAAATTGGAAGACGATAAAGAAATTTAAAAAACAGGAAGAAGTATGTATAACAGTATAACAGGACAAGAGGTAATCCTGGCAGCACTATATTTGTTAAACTAGAATAGGGAAGCAAGCTGGGCTTCACACTACGTTAGAGTAAAGATAGCTGTGACTCAAAATGGTTATTCTAAAATGACTTCTGATAATTTAGCTATGGACACAGATGCAAATCTGGGGTGTCCATCCTGCAAAGAGACAGATGAGAGGAACCAATGTCAACATGTATTTTTAATGATGAAAAATGTGTACATGCTTGAGATGATTGTTGAAAAATTTGGACCAAATATATTACCTGAGCATCAGCACAAATTTTAGTTAAGAGGTAACATGACTAATGTAGGATCAGAAGTTTAGTTTGACTATACCAGGACATTTTATTCCTTGTGCTCCTAAAGAATCAAAGACAACAGAAAGCTCTATATTTCACCATCATCAGAAGGATTTTGTTGATAATAAACACTATTTTAAGCTGTTTCTAATAAAGATCTAAAGTACCTTAATCAGAAGCACTTTCTACTCAATATAGGTAGCTATAACTACTAGTACAGTGCACTATTTTTTAAGCACTATTGAGGCAGCAATACTAGAGCTAGCAAAATAATTATCAAGTAGAGATTGATGTTGCTCATCCACACCAATGACCATGGGCAGAACTCATTTGCTCAGTTTGAGGAGTAACCTTGAAGGGTGTCCCACTCAAGGGACTCATAAAATTTTCCCCGATCATAAAAATAACCTATTATCATTTTGCCATACCATTTTTCACTAACAGTGATTATTTTTTATCAGAGAACATTATTGTTTTAATTCCCAAATCAATATAATAGAGAAAACTGCATATCTGCCAATACAGAAGATGGAACCGACAGAGAAGAGTAACTTTGTGAGAGAGGATAAATAGAAGTTTGAATAAAAAAACTGACAAAGAAAGCAGGAACATTGGGGAAAAGATGGAAAAAAAGAACAAGGCACCCAAAGGGTATAAATCTGAAAACAGCCTTAGTTACCTACTTAAATTTTGTGTTCATAACAATAAAGTTATATTTGTGATTAACTTGTTTCTCCTTGCCTTCAATAAAGCCCTTCATCAGTACCATATATCAAGGAATTTCTTCTGATCATTAACTGTTAGTACAGAATTCAAGAACTGTATGTACCTTGAGGCAGGAGAGGCAATGAAGAGAAGGTACATTTCATATTACACATTTAAAACTTTCTCAGCTAAGATGGGATACCAGTAACTCCTTGTACTGCATGAATGTTTCTGAGACAAAGGCATTCTGACAGTGAAATAAGGGAAGCACAACTCTCACAGGACAACCAGCATGGCATCCAAATGATGAAAATCATTGTCAGCAAACATAGTTTAGAAACAGCTACAAAAATATCCTTCAAATTAAATAAAGCTCCCATTTCCTGTTTCCCTGGAAATGTAACAAGGGTATATTTCACAAATAAAGAATTTGGAGTAGTAGGATTTCAACACTTACCTTACACACGTCATATTTTGTATTAAATAGGTTATATTTAAATGCAACCTCAAAACCAGATAAGTACCCTATAAAGCCTTTTTAAAGATTTTGATTTTCCTAAGATTTTTTTTAAAGGTTTAAGTGTTTTTTACACAGATACTCAGGAGCTTCCCAGGCAAGCAATAGCAGTTCCAATTTCTAAGTCAGAATAGCAAATGCTGTGTAATCAGATACAAATCTGATAATAGGATTTTCTACTTAGGTCCATTATATTCAGAACAGTAAATGTACAAAAAGTGATAGGTGATGGAGGGAGTGAAGGATTTTTCATAAATGGCCTCTATGTCACAGTGCTGTGATAACTGAATGAAGTTGTGAATTGTTATCTAACCATTATATCCTGTTCTGAATTATTGACAAAGGCAGCCACAGTCATCTTCATGCACTTTTTATTTCTCTTTTTTCACACTAAATTGAAAGTAGGTAAGTGCATGGATAGGGAGAAAATAGAGAAGTACATTACCATGGACAGTACAGCTAGAGAGGGTAAAGAGAGTAGTAGCAATTCAGGGAAATAATGTTCTTGAAGACATATAAAATGACAATACCTAATGTCCAATGAATATGGAATTTCATAAATATATTAGAAAATATGTTGGCAAGTATAATAAGTAAATGTTGTGTGTCCTTAAGAGTAAGAGGGAAATTTAAGGAAAAACCTAAACAGAAGGCTACTAATGACAGCCAAACGTTGAGAGACTACTTCAGTGGCCATCTCCTGTCAAACAAACATCTGTCCACTTTTTAACTTTTTCTATGAGGTAACAAATCTGTTGTTGGAACTAAACAGCAGCTATCTACACAGGATATTCATGGTGCAAATGGTAATCGTTTGTGTTATCACTTCTTTTTCCCATGCTTATTCACTTATTCTTTTGTTGGTGTTTGGTTTGTTGGTGTTTTGTTTGCTTTTTTCTAAACATAAATATCTGCATCAATTTCAATAATTTAAATTACTAATGTAAATCTACATCATTTTGAACTGAAAGCTGAAAATTAACCTAAACAAGGATGAGATAAAATAAACTTCAATACTTTGTGTAGGTGTCTGAAGTGGGATTGCTGGTTCAGATTACACTGCTAGATTACCTGACTGATGTTTATATTGCTAAAATTAAAAGAGAAAAATCAGAATTTCAAATCCTCCTAGTACCGTAAATGGTTCCCTGTAGTCTGTGTACTCAGGACATGGATCTGCAACATTTACTCCTGCAATAATCCCTAAAATTGCTATCACAACCTACTTTTTACTTCTGACCCTCTGCAAAAGGTAGCTTGGAGTGGTAGCGCTTAGCAGTTTACCAAGAAATTCCTTATACCGAAAGAATGTACTTATAATTTGTAACCCAGGTGGGTCATGCCTGAATTGCATTACTGGTTGAATCAGAATCATGGATACTAAAGGACTGAGGTCCACACTGATGTATTTCAGGATGTTTTACTTGAGACCTTTTTTTTTTAGTGTGGTCCTGTGCATTGAATTGCCCGTAGTGGCTTGGGTGCTGGAAAATGAGCTTCAATCTGATTAACCAGAAAGGCATTCAAAATTCTAATCACTTACAGTCTGCAGTCTTAGTAAGAGGATTGCCTCAGAACTGAAGAATTTCGTGACGTTAGGGTTTTCTGTCACAAATAGGAGCTGTGCAACTTTGACATCTTGAGCTTGGAGCTAGCAGCACACTCAGCAGTGCTCATCATGCAACAGGACGTGCACGACACGTGGCAGCCCTTAGCTTGGTGTGCAGAGGCTTGGACTTTGAATGCACCCATCTAGAGACTTGGGATCCCACACACAGCTAGGATTTAGCAGTCCTGGACTAGGGTCTTAAAACTGTGCTCTTCAAGGTACATAAATTCCCAGCTTCATGCACACCTACTGCTGTCCCTTACTTTGGGGCATTTGCCACGAATTTGAGGCAGACTAGTAAGTCTTTGGGGATTTGGTGACTCATTAGGCATTACACAAGAAGCTACATCCTTTTTTTTTTTTTTTTGTTGAAAGGTAAACCCAGGTGATTCTCTTTTTCTAATACGCTTTTAATGTCTCAATTTTTTTCACGGCTGAAAAGACTAATTTTCCTTAAGAATCAGAATAAAAAATTTTTCAAAGTCTAATTTTCCTGCAACACAGAAATTAAATTTCACCCTCTCCACAGGATTTAATTGGTAATTGCAAGCCAAAGGCAGAGGTGTCTGTCGCATTCTTCGCAGTAGCAGCTCTACATGCATTTATCTATATTTCACACACACACCTACCAAATACTAATGAATACTCAAGAATTTATCTGTGATCTTTAAGACATATTCCACAGACAGTGCAAGGACAGAGCAAGTCTAGCTTGAAAGGAACATGAAGAAACTGGGAAGCTTCACTTCTTTTTCTATCGAAATTAAAATCTACAGAGCAAGAGTAAAGGGAAGCAAAAACTCACAGGGAAATTAAGTTCATAGAAGTAAAAATATAAAAGCTATTATTTTAAGCCCAGCAAAGGATGTATGAGAGTATATTAAGTAGGAATTATGTTTTTCAAACTTATTTCCTGTTGACAAAAAAAAGTTTGTCAGCAGATCAAGGGCTCCCTAGATGAATTCATTTATTAAAATAATATTTCATACAACTATGTTCTGCCCTGTGGATTGATTACCAACATCACATTTTGAATATCTCATATCTCCACAGAGAAGGCTTAATTGGATATATCAGTCATTTGGTACATTCTTCTTTCCTGTCTAGATTATTTTTGCTTTTCAGCAGACAAGTTATAGTGAAAGTGAATAAATTCAGAGAAGAGTTGAAATCAAAGTCGATGTTGAGAATGAACGAGAACAGAAGGTAATATATCTATACTGAGAAAGAGAGAGACACATACATTGATAAAAATAACATTCATGCACGCAGTACCAGATCCCTAATATTTCCTTCCTGTTGGAACAGTCTTCTTCTTATACTGCCTTGAAACTGTCCTAAAATACTCATGGATTTTCTGCAATCAGCTGCAGAGTCAACCTCTCTCCCCAGCACTCAGTAGCCACAAACCTCTAGTTTGATTCAAACCAAATCAGTCTCTCAAATGCAGTTATTCAGGCAGGATGACTAGTAAAAAATTTATCAGTGTCTACCACTGGTTAGACTGTATACAGGACCATGAGGCCTGGATTAGGAATGCAACCAGAGAGAAAATAGCAATCTGATATTTCCAACTATTCAATGACTGAAGTAAACAGTGTGTTGAAAAGGATTATCCAACAAGTGTAATAAACTTCCAGTTGAGAAAAGATCTGTATTCCAGGCTTAAATGTGTATTTAACTTACACTAAAGCAAAAGTGGATGTGCTCCACTGTCTTACATGCTTTCTTAATGACAGACAACTCACCATTGCACTTGAAGAGCAGTAATCCTTCTGCTCCCCTAGCAGGTGTCTCCCTTCTAATGAAGCTCCTCTCATGGTGTAAGAAGAAATAGAACTCATTTCTGGCCTTCTTTGTAAGTACTTTTTTATTCATCAGGGTTGGTGTTACAGCCTTGTGGTGGAATGGAAATCACCATTAATTAAGGTTCTGGAGACTCGAGGCATCTACATCCTCCTAAACATTCTTTCGCCTGGCGGTATGTAAAATGTCAGCATCCCAATTAATATTTAGTTTGTAACTGGAATTTTAAGGTACAGTTACAAGAATTATGTGAGAGAAATATGCCAAATAATCAAGTTGTGCAGACCTTAAAAATAGGCTTAATGGAACTTGTTACTCTAAGCCTTATACAACTGAACTTCAACATTCGAGTGTTATGTGCAAGCTTCCTAACGGACTTGCATCACACTTTGAAAGGACTCAGGCAACGTTTTGTATGAAGTATAAATGAATTACCAGTAATGACAACCATAATTATATTAGACACTATTAAGAAGGTCAGTGGCGATTATGAACGACTATGGTGAATGCAAAGTGCGTTGAATCAAATCTTAACAGGTGAGTGTCACCATCAAGGCTGTCACACAGGTCAGTTCTTGGCTTTGTTGGTGGCAGTGAATGACAATTTCACCCACAGTCCTTAGATTTTCTATTAAGATTGTCACTGCACTTATTTCCTTAGAACACCCCCACGGAAAGTGAGTAACTTCTTTTTGAGGTCTTTCAGCCATAAAATCCTTGTTGATTCATTGATGTTTTCCTGATTTACAAAGTACCACAGAGGTTTGATCCTCTCAGAATCAATACTTCATTCACACCTCAGACAACAAAAGTCTATTGGTCTTCCAGGAAGATAGGTGGTCTGCCATGGAAAGCCTTAAAACATCTCAGCCTGACCCTGTCTGAGGTATTTACATGGACTGAGAAAAGCATATATAACCACAGAGAACTATCTAAGCCTGTGATTAAAATCTTTTTCTAAATGAAAACCAGATTCTGCACAATTTTTACAGTGTGATCTGCTACAGGACAAACATTAAGATGAAGATAAACTTTGTATTAGGGTAATTTTTTTCTTCAGTTAAGAGAAGTGGAAATATTTACGCTCTCTTTTAGTATCTGACAGTTGCACACCCTACTTGCGCAAAATGAAAATAAGGACACATTGATCAAGTTCTTTGCTTGAAAACCTGATTTTCAAGCCCTGTGGTGTAAGCAGAGCCTTAGCAGATTCATTCCAGCATTGTTACTGTTGACAGTAAAGTGGATTAAGTTTTTCTGGCAGCAGTCAACGATATTTTGCTTTCCCCACTAATCAGCTACTCCTCCTTTCACTACGAAGCTCTCACAAATCTGCAGGGTGATTTGGCACTCGGCTCGCTTCCGCTAAGGGAGTTAAGAACTCAGGTCCAATCCCCCACTTAAGAGCTGCTGGAGGGTTTACACAGGCTCTGGAGTGATCCTAAGACCAGGACTGAATTTCATTAAAGGCTGTTGACAACCACCAGGTTCCAATTTGTAGCAGATTGGGAAGAAAATGCAACTCATTCTGAAAATACATACTAAACCTTCATACAAGTAAAATCAAACACACATACATAAAATATAGTTATCTTTTATTGGATTTTTTTATCTATATTGAGTTAAGGTATTATGCTATATTTATGTATATGTATATCATAATGTGAAAAACACATGGGTTTAGTAGGCTATATAAAATTATGGTTATAGCCTCTTCATGTCAAATCTGCAAAATATTTTTAGGTCTTAACATTTTGGAAATCTTAGCTAAAGACTTAAGGATTTGAACTGCTTAGATACATACTAGAGAACAAGTCCCTGCAGCTGGAGTTTGGGATTTAGTGTTAGAGGAATGCTGAAAAATTATGTGTACTAAACTCTTATCAATGGATAAACAGAAGTTCAAAGATGCTAATCTGTGTGCTTTAGCTCATAAATAGGATTTTCCTGCGCATGCAAAGCAGAAAGACAGAACCCAGACCCACAGGTTAACCAGAGTGTCAACAATGCAACCTCTTGATTACTCCACATATACAAGATGTAAGATATGCCTACAAGGTATACTACAAAAATAACACAATATTAGGTATAATAGAGACATAGAGACACGCTTTAAACTAATTCTTTACCAGAAAACGCATATAGACCAAACCAGAGGCCCCTTTCAAAAGAAATAAAGAGGGTCTCTATGAATGCTGTTTGAATATATCGCAGACAAATAGAAAGAAATTAAAATCTTCCCAAAACTAAATTAGGATCAGTGTGTAATGTTTATCACACTGAACACATAGAGCTAATGAAAAAGAATCATGCATCAAAATGTCTGATTTTTAAAAAATGTAACTATTATCAGTTTTTTTAGTATTCTGAACCATATCGTGTGCAATCACATAACCTGATGCAGAGTAACTGAAAACGTATGGACTGGCTAGCTGAGGACACTATGCTGTTAGGGTCATCCTCCAAGTATCAATGATCTGCATTAGGTAAGGGAGATAGAAGCCTGAAGCCCAGCAGTTATGCAGCCTATGAGAGCCAGACCAAGATCCTTAGCAGAGGTGTAGTATTGTTTTGGAATCACATTTTCAATTTTTACTCACTCAACAGATGAAGATTGTGTCTACAACTGAGTACCTGGAATTTCACACTCAAGTAGCTCAAACATTCAGTATGGTTTTGTTGGGTTCACTATTTCTTTCTTTCTGTACCCCACCCCTCTTCTTCCTTCTCCTCTTTCTTCCCTGTCACTTCTTTCTCATACTGCAGTTAAAAGGAGCAGAAAAAAAAAAAGTTCAGTTTTCAGTTTGGCTTATTACATTTTCTTCAACCTTTAAGCCAGCTCATTGAGGCTCACATCATTATGAACTCAATTTCTGCCACAGTGCTTAATACACACACCCACATTACCACTCTAACATCTTGTTTAAAATTACATCCTGCTGAAGGGTACCTTTTAGACTATGGATAGTCTCTTCATTATGCCCTTTTCCATATTTCACTGATACCTGTTCTCATAAGTGACTGTTTAAAGCAATTTTGATTAACAATTCCTGATTCACCACTGCACACATCTAATCATATTTGAAGAATGTTATAATTTGTGGAAAAACTAAGCATGTCATAAAGGTAAAATGTCAAAAATGACGACATATAGCTTTTGTCTAGAGTTATTATTCCATAGTTAGACAGGGGGCTCTAGGGGAAAATAGTGTTTATTTGCATTCTAATAGAAGAAGAATCCTTTTCTGAAACCTGACAGTATTTCATTGTAAAGTAAGACATGCCTGAAAAGACTCTTTTCAGCACTTCTCAGACACCTTTAAATTACCATATCCATTTAATTTTCTCAACTGAAACTCCAGTAGGATAGCAATGTATAGCATGGGGTTAACACACTGGGATGTTCAGCAAGGAAGATAAGAGCAGTGTGGCAATATGGTTCCATTGCACCACTCAGAGAGGTTTTAGCAGGCAAGATAGACTCTTATTCTTCTAAATGGTCAGACCCCAGTGAGCTGTGATAGGGCTGACTACAGCACATTGCTCCTCTTTGGAAAAGGAGGGGAGGAAGAATGAGACAGGGAATGTTGATTACATCTGCATCCTTCTGACTGGCATATCTGAACTAAAATGAATTGATTCTGTTAAATATTTCATTTTTTGAAAAGGCTGAGTAAAGAATATTCAAATGAAAAGTACACAAACTGTGTAGGCAAGGTACTATCTTTATAGCAACAGTACCAGAGAGTTTAAAACTATATTCATTCCTGCGAGAAAGAAACCAGAATACTGAAATTTAGTATTGCTCCTGGAAATATCGCATCAGTAAGAGTCTAAAAATGCTTACTTCAGATATTTTTTAGTGCTATTTTCTCTTCTGTGGAAAAAAAAAACCCAAACAAACAAACAAAAACCCCCAAAGAAAACAAAACAAAAAACCCAAATGAACAAACAAAAAAGCCCCACCCAAAAACACACACACAATCCCACCGCCGCACACATAATAGAGAGATCATTTCTGTTCCTGCAATTCATCAGGTGTAATTGCAACATGCTATTACTGGTTATTGATCTACTTCCATGTCACATGTCGCTTTTCCTCATGCCAACAGGTAAAGCAATCTCACAGTAAGCTACATCTCAATAGGATGGGTCCTAGGAATTCTGTAGCATCTAATATTTTTTCCCTGTGAAAATCTTGCAGCACAGCAGAGTGCAATCCCAAGGAAGATTCAGAGAATGATTCAGAGAAAAGATTTCATGTCTGTCCCTTGCCCACAGAGCAGCAATCTGAGTTCTCACCAGGTCTTCGCTCACAGGATGTTACTAACCTAAAGGGACAACCCAGTGATGTGTGCAGGAACAAAATATTCTGAGGACATTTCACAATTTAATAAACCTCCGGAGTATGACTATCGGAAGTCATTTGTAACCTCCAGCATGATGTTACCAATACATAGTGAAATTCAGGTGCTAACTGAAACTAACACAATTTTCTCATTAAATTTTTAACCTGCCTTTCACGGGTTTCCCAAAGGTTGTATTATACAACAAGGGACTACCTCATCCCTGAAAAATCATCGCCTAATTCTTACTAACTACAATTTATTCAGGGTACTCTTCTTCTTGAACCAGGATCATACTCTGTTACACACTGCAAAAAAGAAACTAGAAGACAGTCACTGTCCTTGCATCAACTAAATGCAAGAGATAAATATAAATATAAACTGGCAGGGATATCACAGGAAACAACGAGATATTATTGGTCAGGACATTAGGGGATGATCTCAGTATAATATCCTGAAATGCCATACTTTTAAAAGTATCCTTAGGCCTTATTGTCAAGAGCATTTTTAGGATTCAAAATCCTAGTGGTCAGTCTGAAAAAGCTCAAGAGTGGAAACTGCAGAGACCAATAAATACACAGCTTTACGCAGCTTAGTGGATAATGACTGAACATATTGCTTGGTGCTCAGCAGAAGTAAGCAGGCCAATTTAGTGTTCAAACTCTATGACTGGTCACCAAAATCTCATTATATGACTTTTTAATTAAAGCTTTCTAATCAGAAAACGTGATAAACTCACCAGGACTTTTGATTTTTTAAATAAGAAGTGTAAGTAGGTAGAATAGCAGATCTAGTGAATGCAATTAGACACTCAAAGTTTCCTTTTATTTTTTTTTTAAATCAGGAAGGTATTTTGGTGATGTATATAGACATCAGATTTTTCCAGCATGAACAAACAAAAGAAAGGATAAGCTCACTAGAAACTAGCTCTATTGACATTGTGTAGCACATAATATTCTACTTTCTCCTGCCACATTCATGAAAAGTAATTGCATTTTCATATACATGCAAAATTCTTTTCACCATATTTGAGTTCCATTTATTCTGCCTACACACCATACCTTTTTCAGAAATAGTACACTCACAGAGCATTTTATCTAGTAAGAACGTAGGCCTTTCTGTAGCTGAACAGGCCTGCCCATACAATTCAGCCAATGTTATCTCATCCTCACTGATTCAGCTCTTTCATCCATTTTATCCTTTACCTAAAATTATCATCACAGAAGAAAAACAGAATTTACAAAGAGTAGTTTTTCAAAGAAGAGACTGCAGATTTGGGGAGAACTGTTCATCATGATCTTCTAGGAACTTTGACTGATGTAAGCACTAATGGAATCAGGAGTCTAAATAACAGCTTTTGAATTGACCTAGGAAGACTTAATGGACAATCTCTCTCCTGCAATAAATAACACAGAGACAAAAAGGCTTCACAAACATCAGAGGAAGCATACATACAGCAAGGAGAGGAAACACTCACTCATATCAAGAAATAAAAAGATTGGTTTTTTTCATGTGACTTTATATACCTAATACGCACTCAGAAACATTAAAAATTACACATTAATATGTAAAGAGCATATTGAAATAAATGAGGGTATACAAATACTCTCAGATCAGAAATCTTTTCTTACCTAGAATCAGAGAATGGTTTGGGTTGGAAGAGACCTTAATCATCATCTGGTTCTAACCCCCCTGCTACGAGCAAGGACAACTTCCATTAGGCCAGGTTTGTCAAACCCCTGTCCAACCTACCTGATTCAAAACGTAGCAAACAGGTCTTGGTATGACAAGAACCTGATTTATCACTAAACTCATTGAGCTAAAGTCCACCTTTTGCTCAACATCCTTACACCTTTCCTTGTCTGGAGACTTCTTCGCCACACAGAGCCAGCACACCCATGCTGGGCGTGCTCCTAGCAGGGTATCCTATGACAAGAAGAGAGTGAGATGAGAGCTGTGCAGAGGTAATGGGGGTACAGACACCATTGCAATTCAATTCATGCCTAATTAAGTCTGAAGGACTGTGTGGAGAGCTAGACTATCAGTTTAGAGAAGCTGATTGATACATTTATTGACTTCTAAGGCTCTGACTCAGCACAGAATCAGATCCTGGAGTTTTAACTCAAACAATGTACTCAAGAATATGTACTACTGCAGCAGGGCCTTTTTCCTTAAGCCTGCACATCAGCATAACACTGAAGCTCTCCGTATACCTGTGTTTTGCTGATGTGCATGAAAAAGCTGATATCATGACCGAGCAATTTTAGTGAATGGAAATATTAGCTTAATGATAGTTCTCCATTATATAGTTTCATCATGCAGCTGGACTTAGCTTTTAAAGGGTATATGTTCTCACCGATTTCAGTGTAGAAACACAGTTAGGATTTAGTGCACCTGAGATTCTACAAGATTTGAGCAGATTAATTACAATCTCCTTTTATATTCTCTTATTTTAAGAGCAATTACAGGTATAGCAAGCTGCTGTCTATGTCTCCTTGTATCCATAATATCAGGTGTATTTTGAAAGCAGACAATTTACATTAATATTAGGTTTTGAGAAGCCAAGTATATTTAGATATTTTCATTACGAGTGCAATATAGCAAATATCAAGGAAGGACAAACATAGGAAATGCAGAGTGCTTGAAAATTTGTTGCTTTTCATATGAATGCACAGTATCAGGGCTCAGGTCTTGTAGCTGAATACATTATCATGTATTACACTGCTCGCATGCACACTCCTAGTTTACAGCAAATGCAACATAATTCACCTCAGCCTTCTTTCATTGCAGACTCCTGCATTTATTGTGTTTTAAACCATGTGCACTCAGTCCTACTAAGGTCACCAGACTAGTTCTTTTGCCTCTAATGGTGAGTGAGAAACTCCGGCATAGGAATCTTTGCAGTAGCCAAGGAAGAAGTCTTGCCTATGAAGGATGTCTATTTTCCTCTCCCCCCTCCCCTACTATGACCACACCACAGCAAATGTCATCTGTATTCTCCTTTGGGGTCTCAGTAATCCAGATTTTATAGGAGTGTATTTAGAATTAGTCCATATTTGAAATTGCTTACAGAACGCTATACAAATCAATGAAAGGTGGTAACACGACTCATCAACAAGAATATAGATGAGTCACGAGAGTTCTCTTCAATATTGGAGGTTAGATTTAAACTTCAGTTTGAAAACATCAGATAATTAGTAAAATCACTGAGTAGAATTCTTCAAGAAATATTTGTATTACTCTCAACCATTAAAATAATTATCACAGACTACGGGAATAGAAAAGACAGAAAGTGAAAAGAAAAAAGAGAAAAGACAGTGGAAGGGGATGATTTGAATCACATCATACAGAGAATGAGACCCTTATCTGAAAAACAAGAAAAAATAGTTAATGGAAATCTCCAGTCATCTTATTTGGTACTTAAACAGAAAACCCAAACTTTTTCCGATTCTATTGCCGTGCAGACTTTAAGAGGCTTAAGGCTCCTAAACAGCAGTTCTTCAGATGGAGTTCCAAAGGATTTTGAAATGTCAGTACAATTTTTCTAGGACTGAAAAAACAAGACTGAAAAAATCCCATATCAGCACTCGTAAATTCAAATATTTATTTTGTTTTTAAAACACCAAAGACACTAAGGCAGAGGCAGAATAACCTGGCAGCATTTTTCATTCAGCTGCTTTATTTTTAAGCATACTAAGGAGGGCTCAAGAAAAGAAAGCATTATCAGCATTTTAAGGATTAAGTGTCATTCACTAGGGAAACTGGCTTGAATTTCCCCCTCCCCATGTTCCTCCAATTCAAGATTTATTTAACGTGATCAGACTGAGATTGATCAAGGCAGAACACAGAACTGCTTGCATGCATACCTGGTCCCAAATTCCAGTGACTCACAAGAGAGTCTCACAGTAAAATGAAATTCATTAAATACACTTACATATCTTACACATCTTCTGCTTTTATGACCAATCTTTATCCCACAGTATTCATGCCTTTCAATATTAAGCAAAAAGTATGCAAGCAGGACACCAGAAAAAAAAACATTTCTGCAGCTGTTCAGTTACTTTCTATAGCCAGTCACTGAAGAGCTGTCATGGAAACTAATTATGAGCAGTAATTTATACTTTATGAGCAGTAGTTCATTTCCCATGAACCTTTCACAGGAGGGCATAGCTGAATTTGTTAAACCTTGGGCAAACCTGGTACATAAGATCAGTACTGGGAGGATGAACTGTTGAACTCCTTTGATGTTCCGAGAGAAATTTATTTTATCCCTTTCAAGTCTCTCTTCCTGTGTTAAAAAACAGAGCGGAAGATGTTCTCTCTCTTCACAAGACATCTGTCGTCTGTTCTGTTATCATCCTATCTTCCTTCTTCCAGATCCTAAATACAGCAGAATTCCTCTTCTGTGAGAGAAGTATAGCTACGATGTTTCCAAATCCCAGCTACTGTACAGTACATTCAATACTTCCGTACCTCTCAGGGTGAAATCCTCTGCAATACACACTCTAGGATGACATTTGAAGAAATATTCTTGAAGAAGACATGAGAAATCAGTAAAGCAAAGATGTAGGCCTTAGTCTCTGAAAGTTCATAGAGAGATTCAGAATAGTTTCTTGTCTTCTTCCCTCATAATTAAGAACAATATTCAGAATGTCTAGTTATAGACAGTTTGATCACTAATATTTTAGAAAATAGCAACTACAGAAATCACTAGTGAGTCCAGTTACAGGGTTGAAGAACAAACATCTACTGTCAGTATTCTTGATTTGTGCGACATTAAGAACTAAGAACTGATTTTTGAATTAATAAATAAATAGCAGATGTTCGAATGGGTGAATATATTATGTAGATGAGCAGAAAAGATTTTTCAGTATGGCATATTTATTAATCCAAGAGTAAGTATGCTTTGATGACTGCATTGGCTTGATCACACTGTAATTTCACAAGCTGTCAATCACCTAGTTATAGACTGCAAACTCCTTTTTTAATTTAGGGCAAAAATTAAGCATTGCATCATCGCTGTCTTGCCAAGACGAGACAAAACCCATCTGTAACAGCTGAATCAGCAGGGTCATTACAAAATCCAAAACTATGGCAAAGTTAAAGTGGAGTAATTAACTTAATTTCTGCCTCGTGAGCTAACATTGCCATCTTCATTGTCTCATATCTGCATCCATGCCATATATTCACAGCAGGCTCAATCTGTCACCAATACAAACAGAAGTGCTAATGTAACCAGAAAGAATGTCCACAGCTTAGTCACAGTCTGTTGCACATTTTATATGCAAGAAAATCCCCAGTACCATCTATTTTTACCCTCCTCAACTCAGAAATGCTTTTTCCTTCTATTACTTTTTGACACTTCACATGCTATTTTACGGTGGGAGAGGACATACATAGTCACCTGGAGTATTAATTCAGAGGAATACTCTAATTAAAATTCTCTGTTAAATAATTTTTATTGTGGTTGCAAACCTAAATTATGGCGGGCAAGGGGGTGGTGGGGGGGTAGGATTTTTTATATAGTTTAGTTACTTTTCAGAATAAGAACTTATGGGCAACTTTCACTTTGTAATCTCTGTACACTAAAGCAGACCTGTCATCAGTTTGAAAGTTTTATCCCTTGAAACAGGAATCCTCTGATATAAAATAAACCATTCTTGTAGAGCTAAAGAAAATTATGTTCTGTTCTTCTCTTACTGTAAATTTTCCCTTATGAGATTTTCTCCTCAATTACTAAAACACTACAAAAATATACCTGAATTATTAGAGAGATTAATCAGAATTCACCTCGGTTTTATTTTGAAAAATTCTTAGAATTTTTAACATTTTTAATTAGAATAACAAAAATTAATTTTGGATATTACTATGTTTTAATATTTAGAAGTGTCTAAGTCTAAAGTTATTTAAAGACATTAATGCATTTTTAAGAGTATCTTAACAGACATGTTTAACTCAACAGATTTTTCTAAACCCATGCCTAAACATAATAAATTGGAAGTTAATTCTAATATCATTCCAGATTCTCAAGCTTTTAGTCAAATATTAAGTTTTAGGTAATATTCTACATGCCTCCAGTTGCAATTACATATAAACAGATGTTAGCAGGTTTTTTTTAATATAAAAGAAAATTAGTTACAGATGGTTGGAGAGTTAAAAATGGCTATAATATATTAAAATGCTAATGTGAAAGAAACCATAGCATCAAATATCAAGATCTTCAAAATCTGACGGCAGAGACTAAAGACCGTATTTTCTGATACTAACTTCTCCAGTTTCACAAGCAAAATATGCATCACTCACTTCTTCATCCCACCATCAAGTAACCCTAGCTCAAAAATGAACGGAAAATGCTTTTAACTTTTCTGTTGAAAAATATATATTTATTATCATTTTCTGAAAGACTCCTTAAAATATGTTAAAAAATGAGATGAACACACCATTCAGACAGCATTCTTTCTTACTAGGTTCAAATAAATCTTTGTACCAAGGAGGCAATACATATTCCCTCTATTCAGTGAAGTTACCTACCCCATCAAAAATGAATGGTACCAATGATAGCTTAGTACTATTGCTACTAAGAAACACGCTACTAACCTGAGACTGGGTGGATAATTTATTTCAAGTTTCTTTGTTGGAAAAGCTTGCCCAAAGAAGAAAAGTTCAAAGTGTTGTTTTTTTAAAAAAAACACTTTCACCCAGAGGGTGGTTGGGCACTGGAACAGGATCCCCAGGAAAGTGGTCACAGCACCAAGCCTGACAGAATTCAGAAGGCATTTTGACAATGCTCTCGGGGACATGGTGTGATTCCTGGGGTGTTCTGCACAGGGCCAGGAGCTGGGCTCAGTGAATCTTGTGGGTTCCTTCCAACTCAGCATATCCTATGATTCTATGATACACCTCCTTGCCAAGCTTTGCATCTCTGTTCATTCCTACTGGTGGCTTTAACTCATTTGAGTCTAAGTACATCAATTTTATGGTTGGTAAACCATTTCTATGTAAAAGTTACTTACCTGGAAAAGAAGAAATAAACCTAGATTATGCTTCTAGGAGGCTTCTACTCAAATAATACTTTCCTTTTTCTTTTTTTTTTCAGAGAAATAGGCATTAGCTCTTTGACACAAGTTTTCATCTTTCCCTAGAGGTGTTACACTTTCTCAAATTCCTACCACCATATTGCTCTTGGTGCTTGAGTTCCAGTGAAAGTTAAAGTTACAGCATTAATTACTCTTAAAATTAAATAAACAAAAAGGTTGTGCTTCAAAACACCATGCTCCACCAAACAAATTTACCTGTGTTTTGAAAGTTCTGGTTAGAGTTAAGGTACTCTGTGAAGAGCTTGTACCATAGCTGCAGTGTTGTGGGGTCCTCCATGGGCTGCAGGGGAATCTCTGCTCCAACACCTGGAGCACCCGCTCCTTTTTCTCTGACCTCAGTGCCTGCAGGGCTGTTTCTCTTACATATCCTCTATACCAACTGCTGCACAGTAATTTTTACCCTTTCCTTTCCTAGATATTGTCACAGACATGCCACCAGCATCACTGGTGGACTCAGCCTTTGCCAACAGTGAGTCCATTTTGGAACCAACTATAACTGGCTCTGCCCTACTTGGGAGCAGCTCCTAGTGTCTTCCCACAGAAGCCACCCACAAAACTCTCCTGCTACCCAAAGTTCACCACATATACAAAACAGACTCAGTTTAATAGTGATTAAATTTGAAATTTTTTTAAAGCAGATGGTGACCTGTCCCCTGTAATACCTAGGAGAATAAACATGCCTTTTTACAAGGGCATGTAGTGATAGGACGAGCAGGAATGTCTTTAAACTGAAAGAAGGTAGGTTTATATCGGCTATTAGGAAGAAATTCTTTACTGTGGGTGTGGTGAGACACTGAAGCGGGTTACCCAGAGAACTTGGGGATGCCCCATCCCTGGAAGTGTTCAAGGCCAGGTTGAAAGGGACTCTTAGCAACCTGATCTAGTGGAAGGTGTCCTTGTCCACGGCAGCAGGATTAGAACCAGGTAATCTTTAAAGTCCCTTCCAACCCAAACCATTCTGTGATGCTGTGTTTGAAATAGTGCTTGAAAGTAGAAGCGTGTCGCACACAGACTTCTGTATAACACCTAGCCTGAATAACAAAAGTAATTATAACGCATCGTCTTTCTACACTCAAGATTATATATGCATCAGTGACTGGCAAAAAGTTCTTTTAATTTCCCATCTCTATACAGTGAGACAGCCTTAACAGTGTTTTCTCTACAAAATTACAGAAACTTTGAATTTGTACTAACTTTTCCAAATAGTACTGTAGTTTATAGGCTGGGTCATCCTCATCCTCTCAGAGGAACCTACTAAAGTTGTGTTTCAAGTACTGCACATGTATGTGATGAAAGTACCACCAGGTACTAACCAGTATTTGCTCAATACCAAGCAGATCTCTAACTAGTGTTTTCTTGTGCATAAGGATACTACAATTATCTCTTTACTCTTTTTGTAAATATATATCATTCTTTAATTTCCAATGCTTTTTCTTCATTTAAAACTCCTAAAAGACAGATGATATATTTTTCTGCAATCTCACTGAAATTAGTCTTTCCAGATTTTAGATTATGAGAACTAGAAATAAAAATAAAATCAGTTCATACAGAACTAGATTTTTTGCATTTGAATTTTTTATTACAGTTGTCATTCATAGAACCACATTTGTGAAAACCTTCCATGTTTGTAAGTCCTTGCAGGCCTGAAAGCCACCTTTACAGCATACTAGCAAAAAAATTCCAGAAACTATGCTCTCTGCCACTGAACAGCTTATAACCTAAGATACTGTCAACATCAACAAAAAAAGATTCAAGAGCACTGCAGAAGAGAAGAGAGGATAGCAAGCTTCTAACAAGGGAAATAAATGATGTAGGGTGGATTTTAACAAGAACAGGGTCTTAATTAATGGAGGGATTTGGAGAGAGAGAGAGAAAAAATTCTTGTAATAAGATAATCAGTGGCAGTAGTTTACATCAGCACAAATTAGGACAGGCAGTTGGCAATTAGAAAATACTGCTTCCTTGGTGGTGTCAGTCCAGTGGCACAGAGCAGCAAACATTTCTAAATTCAGTAAAGTGCCAGATATCAGCTGGAAACACAGTCATCTTCTCTCTTTTTGTCACCACAGTTTTGACACCCTGTACTACACCTTTCCTTTAAGTACTTTGAAAATGAAATGGAATATTTGAAAACAAAATACTAGATGCTCTCTAAAAAGGAGACAAAATATGAATAGGCAGAGAGAAGGGTAAAGGGAAGCTGTCAGATTTTCAGTTTAGACGTCTACCATATATGTTCAGATAAGAAAAATTTTATGCCCAGGAAGGGGTTAAGTCACAAACAACACAGTTGAAAACAGATTAGTTAGATTATGCATAAAAGGCTTACTATCTTTGATCTTAGAAGAACTTAGGCAGCTCCTGCATTTTTGTCTTATTGAGATATATACTAACATATTTGCCAAAGAAATGAAAAGATAATTTACAACCAGCTAAGCATACCCTGTCTGTCCTCTGGCTCCCTTCTGAAATGGCTTTAGAGACTTGGAAGCTACAGCAAAGCATCCTCTTGTCTAACCTGTCAGAGACAGCAGAAATATTCACTATGGACTGTACCGTTTACTCTTTATTCTTGGCACTTTGTAAATACAAGATTTTTTTTTTTTTTTTACAACCTGTGTCTGTGGGTCTCTATAATTTCTCTGACACAGTGACTACCTTGCATCACAGTGAGTCTACTTTGGATGAGTGCTCTGGGTGCTCTGAGGTGTGTTCTGACTGACATACAGCGCTTTGACAGACCTTTCTAGAAGCCAGTGCCCCAGAGCATCTTGTGGTGCATCCTACACCAGCCCTACAAGAGTTGTTACCAGCACTGTGTTTAGTTGCAAAAGAAGCATCTACAATTTCTTGCTCTTGATGAAAATCATGCATTAGTTCTAGGCCGGTAAAGGAAATCCACAAATATTAAACCAACAACTTCAATTGCTTCAACCCTCTGTTACCTAATTGCATTTCTCTAATATGCCTCTTTCACCATCATTTCCTTTTTCCCTTTCCTCACTCTGCTGAGAACTCCCCACAGAAATTCTGAAGTGACCTTTCTCTCTATCTCTTGTTCATCCCTCCCAACTGCAGCCGTGTACTCCTACAGACCATGAGTCTTGTCTGAGCAGGAAGAGCTTGAGCAGGGGCCGTGTAGAACTGTGTTGCTGAGCCGAGTCTGCCGGTGAGGACCTTCATCTGCATGGTACCAGTTACAGCTCTTAGGCCTAAGGAATAACTGGGATAAATACTGTCAATTATTAATGTCGTACTCCTGGTCACGCAGAGACAGCGTTACTGGTTGGCACTACATATTTTGGGGCTTTTCAGATGCTGGGACATTCCAGCAGTTGGGGATGACTGAGGACAAAAATGACATGGAAATCATTCCTACATTTACGGTAATGGGATAACATGGAAAAGAATCTATCAGTGGCACAGCTTGTGTTTCTAAGTGGGTAAATGGGATGGTTCAAGGGCAAAGGGGCAACCAAGGGTTATAAACGTCAGGGAATTTCTTGAACATTGTGTTAATTGAGTCCATCAGTGATTTTGTGTGCTCAGTTGTCTGGTTTTGTTGTATAGCGATCCTGAGGTAGAAAATATATCCCAAAAAAGGGCAGCTAAAACTCCTGGTCCCAGAAGAGTTCAGTTTAAAAGGAATTCTGTGTTAGTGAAAGCCAGTGTCACACACTGAAGAGAAAGTAGGTACTCTTATGAAATACATCCTGTTCTGGGCAGCAGCAATTGGTCCTCCTGAAAGTAAACCACCAAGTCCCTAATCACTTCTGAAATTTAGGCCACTGCGTTTAACTTACTCTTCTGGGAGCAGTCAAAGATTATGGAAGCAGCAGAAAGAATAACAAAAGAAATTCATTTTAATCTGGAAACGGCACAAGGGTTTTATCTTAATACCATTTCCGTTTGCAGTTTCTATTCACAAGGGGATCTGCTGTAGTGTTTAGCATATTTGATACCAATGGCACTGATGACTCCAGGAGCTGAGTCAAATGACATAGCGAACTGCCACCACAGCACTTTGCTGGAATGAGGAAAGCTTCTGAGACTCAAATATCTGATGGGCTTTACTTGTGACAACAGTAAGACTTTATTATGCATTAATGTTTCAAATACTCAGTCTACTAAGCTTTTGAAAGTTAACAGCACACAGAAAATCATTTATTCTGGCATAGTAAGATAATCTTTGAGACACATAAATCCTCACACACTCTCTTCCATTCTTGTCTCCTATGTTTCTCTTGGACTATACCAATCTTACATGGGGGTGGGGGGGGAAAAAGGGCTAAAATTTATTTAGAGCTATTTTTTCTAGCAGGTAGGAAGAAGCAGCGCTCATCTGCAAAGCCTGCATAGGCACATGAAAGTAATTTACTTTTACAAACAAATGTTATGCTACCTATCTGTTAAAATTTCCTTCCACTGTAATGACTGTTTTCAACTGTAATAACCAAAGTTTAGATTCTTTCTTAAAATTACAGTCAACTGAGAATTAGAAAAGAGAAAATTTGTCTTACCGTGGAAATAGATGTGTCTGGGAACTTCAAAGGAGAATAATTTTATACAAATATTTTGTCCATCAAGCCAAAAATCTCTTTTTGTAAATGTCTCCGTGACAAGTAATTTTCACTGCACTGAAGGCAAGGTTTCAATGCAACATTGTCTGTATTTACCATCCCTGTGCTACAAAGATGAGTAATGTGGAAGTGGTGGCTTTCTGACTGTCATAAAGAAAGTAACAATATAGAACAAGCCTCAAAACTTTAGCTTAGTGAACACATGCTCTGTCAAATGCATCCCAAGCCAGAAGGCTCTAATACCTCCTATATGACTTTGTCAAAAAATCAAAACATTTCAAAATATGCAGAGTGCACCAGGGGCTCCTCAGACCATCAAACTTCCCTGAGAAAACAGCATGACATCGGCCTTAATACTGAATAATCCCTCCCATTTCCCAGAAGAGAAGAGAAGGTCAAAGATTTGGAGGAGATTTAAATTTTTTCTTATTTCCTCTAATTCAAAGTGAATACAAAACAAACAGAACAAAAGAAAATGCCATGGAAAACTAAATATTGCTCACTGGCCACCCGTGTAAGGAAAGAGACATGAAGTGCAGCAGGCAGTGGACATAGGGACAATGACATGACAGAGCTGAGTGGGTGCCTTGGTTACCTTGGGCCATCTCTAAAGACACAGACTCTATACATAGGCAACATATCTATATGCTGAAATAACCCCAAATTAAAAGATATAAATGTTAATCTCTACAAATTCAATGTCTAAATGCCCATTTTCATGGATACAACAAGTGGAACACTTCAGCTAGTCATAAAGTTCTTATTTAGTATATGGTGAACTAATTATCTCTCTAGACTCCAGTGGTTGGCTTGACTGGGTGTTTGTTTGCCATAGCAGAAGTTTGGACCTCACTGACCTGTATACACATAATTTTAAGTGTTTTAATCGCTAATTTTAATCTCACACCAGTGATTAATGCCTTGTCCCTTCAGAGAAGCAGTTCTAATTCTTCCAGTTGAAAGCACCTTTTCCCATAGATGCAGGTCTCTCCTACTACTTTCAAAGTTAGGGACCCACATGATCCATACCAAAGGTTGACCAGCACCTGATTTATTTCTCAGTCCAGTTAAAAACACGTGGATTGAACATCCTCAGTTTATTAGGATGGAAAAAGTTACAGGAAATGAAAATAATCAGCATCAGTTAAAAACAGTTTGCATGAAGCAGAAATAAGCAGATTAAAGTTCAGGCAAGATCTCAGAAACCACAGGGCAGTTTGCAGAACTAACTCAGGAGCAACGGCAATCTGCACATTTCAAGGTGAGCTTGTACATAACAATCTGGTGTTCACAGAAAGATATGTCTACGTGGCGGTGACAAAGATTCATGTTGAAGGGCACACTAGTGCTGTGTTACAGCTAGAGTATGTTTCATATTAAAGGTCAGCACTTTCAAATGTTCCACTTACTTTGCTACACAATCCTCATTCTGAGAAAGCAGAGAAATACTATTTTTAGCACTTTTCATGTATAGATTATACCTGGTAGTCTATTGGGAAAAAACAAAAAGCACACAAAAACCTACTAAATAAAATCTCTCTTGCAACACAGAGGGAAGTACTACGAGAACTCAGCTCACAGTGAAGGCCTGTAACTTGAGCAGGCCAACAAACATCAATTAGAGTGCCAAGCACTGTTCAAGGTGAGCAAAAAAAAATTGAATTTGAGCTACAGGAGTAGAAAAGAGCAGAAAGAGACAGAGGGAAAGAGAGAAACAGAAACCACACGTTCAAAAGCACTTTACCTGTTTCTGCATCAGATTCTAATGCACCTGCTCAGGTATTCTGAGTTCCCAAAAACACTGAAATAAATTCTGTCACAAGAAGCACCTAAGAATAATAAATCCACATTTTAATGGGACATATAAGTGACTGCTAATGAAAACTAGTGCCAAATAAAAAAAAAAATTTACTTCCTGGTATGCACCACTTGCAATGAAAAATCCATCTTTGGAAGACTGAATGCCCCAAAAGAGAGCAAAGTAAACAAGCAAAGCCTTCATGTAACATGTCTTCAGACTAATCTTTGGACAGGGTAACATCACACTTGGGCATATGCTTTCCAATTTGATTTTAAAAAAAGTTTCCAATGTGAATAATCTATATCTGGTTTATCTTTTCCTCCTCTACACTTCCTTCAACACTAGGCACCTCTTGTGGTAGTTTGACCCTGGCTGGATGCCGGGTACCCACCAAAGCTGCTCTATCATTCCTCTTCTCAACTGAGAAGGGGAGGGAAAATATCACAAAAGCTTCACAAATTAAGGGCAGGGAGAGAACACTCAGCAATTAGCATCAGGGGCAAAACAGTCTCCACTTAGGGAAACTAGCTGAATTTATTACCAATTAAAATTGGAGCAGGATAGTGAGATGCAAAACAAATCCTAAAAACACCTTTGTCACACCCCTCCCTCCTTCCCAAGCTTAGTTTTGTTCCTGATTCTCTATCTTCTCCACCCCACTGGTGCAGGGAGATATGGAAAGGGTGTTGCAGTTAGTTCATCACACATTGTTTGTCTACTCCTGCTTCTGCCTCAGAGAGAGGAATCCTTCTCCTGTTCCAGCATGGGGCCTCTCCCACAGCAGACAGTCCTCCACAAACTTCTCCAATGTAATTCACTCCCACAGGCTGCAGTTCTTTCAGGGTGGGTCCCTTCCCATTCCTTCAGGAACAGGCTGCTCCAGTGTGGATCTCTCACACGGTCACAAGTTTATCAACAAACCTGCTGCAGTGTGGGCTCCTCTCTCCATGGGTCCACAGGCCCCTGGCAGGAGCCCGCTGCAGTGTGGGCTTCCCACAGTGTCACGGATGTCTTTCAGGCAACCACCTGCTCCAGAGTGGGGCTCCTCCCCAGTCAGCCGGTGGATATCTACTCCCCCACGGCCCTCCAGGGGCTGCAGGGGCACAGCTGCCTCACCACGGTCTGCACCATGGGCTACAGGGGAATCTCAGCTCCAGTACATGGAGCATCTCCTTCTCCTCCTTCCTCACCTGATGTCAGCAGAGCTGTTACTCTCACAAATTCTCACTCCTCTCTTCTCTGGCCGCAACTGTGTATGCAGAATAATTTGGTTTGGTTGGGGTTTTTTCCCCTTTCTTAAATATTTGATCACAGATGCATTTGGGTGATCTGGCTATCAAGTTTGTCCTCAGTTTTAATCAGCAGCCACCTGTGGAACTTATTATAGCGATCTACCTCAGTCTGACCTCCCTGACTTCAGGTTTTACTGTTTATTTTTTGCGTCTTAGATCTGTTGGACTGTTAAGTTTGCAAAGACTTCAAAGAGCTATATAAGGTTAATCTACAATTATGAGGATTCTGCTGATATCTCTATATTTGAAGTGCTACTGTAGTTTATACAGTCACAGAAACAGTATTTCCTATTTGAGGGCAATGAAATCTGCCCAGAAACAGGTTTACAAACTATTTTAAACAGTGACATTGGAAAATACACCAGGCATGTACACTGCAATTATACAATTGCCAAGAGGAGATAGTAATATTTCACTTATCCAATGGCTAACAAATAATCTCAAAGCCTAAACTCTCTTTCCAGAAACATAAATGATCCTGGAGGAACAGTGCTTGTCCATGACACTGACTTTATCTACACTCCCAGCACAGTTATATGTCAGCTAAAGTCTATGCCAGAAAAATTTTGAAGCACAAAGAAACCTGAAATGTAGCTATTACTATATAAGTCATTAGTGCTCAGGTTGCTCCCAAGATTGATCCAGCCCTAGCACAAGCAGATATCACTCAGTTTAGATCCTGCAGCCTAAATGTCCTGCTGCATCTCGTGGCAGATGCAGGCAGATGTGTCAGTGTTGTCCTCTGCAGCCTTCACAGCAGCTGCTGGAGCTCTTCTCGTGGCAGATGCGACTGCAGCATGCTGGACGCACCTAGGATTCCATCCCAGAAGACAAAGAGGAATACCCCATCACAGGTCTCGAGACTGATGCTGTCAGCATATGATTTGCTGTTTTGCACCAAGGCCAAATTGAGAATGTTCTAAACAGGAGTGTAAATGTAAACAATCGATCCGAAAAGACCTGACCAAATGTCAAAGTATTTTGCTGTTTTTGTAGATTGAATGAATACAGTCTTACACTACACAGCTTCCCCAAGGGATTACTGTAGCAGAGAAGAGTAGCATTGGCTGAAATAAAAGAGGCTTTTTAAGAAGCCACAGAAGACTCTTGGTGTTATATAACAGTAGATACTTGATACTTAGCTAATATTGTTTTGGTAGAGATCAGATTACTTGTGAAACACATAAGGTTCTATTATAAAAGAAAGTTGAGAATTTGTTTTTTCTTTTGTGCTTATTATATCTTCTTGTTTTGACATTGACAGCACAACAAAGACTACCTGTGCCTTCTCTGGGCAACTGAGTTCATAAAGGTGTCACTTGCATGCTCTAAGAAACAAATCAGTTATATTGTTTAGTTCATACATGACTTTAGACTTAGGGCGTTTGAAACAAGAGATCTCCTTATCATTGCTCCTATCTAAATATCTTTATCAGACTCCTCAACCCTCTCTGTGTTACCACCCTCCCCTCCATGTCTGTTTTTCCCCTAAAAACAAAACAAA
>VZTF01009713.1:1339939-1717379 GCA_013397755.1 Cnemophilus loriae
CCCCCACGATGCAGAGGCATCAGCCTATACTTTAAGATAATGGGTTTTTAGACAATGTAAAGTAAGATACCCTTCAGTCCTGCACCTGCCACCATGTTTGATTTCGGAGGTGAAAACTTGTTACATTTGGTCAAAGCAGACTGGTGACACCAGGAGGGTGAAAGTCAAATTTTCCTGTGCTGAGACCAATAGGGACCATTCACAAGCCCAATTGTCTGTTCTCACCAACAGCAAACGAACTGCATGAAAATATCTAAATTTGAGATCAGTATTTTTACACTGATTTAACAGAGCTCAGACAACTGAAAGGAATCAATTGCAGTTTTCAGAACTAGATCTGTGATGAAAAAATGGTAGAGACAAAAAGCATGATGAGAAGGTGGAATAGCCTGAGACCTGTTGGTGAGGCAGGAGGGACCCTAGCATGTTTCTTTAGCCATTTCCCATTTCACCAGCAGCATTTTAGGAACTAGGTCAGAGTGAAATTGTCAATATTATTGCAGCTTGTTCTCCGCTGTGGTTTGATCATAGGTAGCAGCTAAGAATGCACTCAGCTGTTCATGCACTTCCTGCCCCTAGCAAGAGCAGGAGAGAATAGGAAGGGTGAGAGCAAAAAAACTTGTTAGTTGAGATAAAGACAGTTTAATAAGTGAAGAAAGGAGGGCAAAAAACAAGTGATGCAAAGGCAACTCTCCACAACCCACAAGCAGATCAATGTCCAGGAAGTTTCTGAGCAACAATTAGAAGATAAATCCCACGATTTTTCTTCCTACCCATTTTATTGCTGAGCACGAAATTTATGATAAGAAGTATCTTTTCAGTGGTTGGGATCATCTGTTCCAGCTGTGTCTCCTCCCAGTTTCTTGCCCACCCCCAGCTACTCACTGGGGTGGGAGGAAGCAGAGAGGAAGAAAGAAAAAGCCTCCAATGCTCTGCAGGTACTGTTTGGCAGCAGCCAAACATCAGGTGGTTTTAATCACAAATCCAAACCAGCACTGTGTGAAGAAATTTGACTCCATTGCTGACAAGCACAGTGCACTATCTGTGGGGATTAGAGACAAAGGACAAGAATGCATGTTCCACCTCCCCTCAGGAGGATTCCCACGCTGGAATAGGAGTGATTTGCTCTTCACTCTCTCATTTCTTTCACTGTTCACCAGCTACGCTGTATTTTCAGACCACTCTACAGTAGGGTGTCGTTAACCATCAAACTGGCACCACCATTTCAAGGTTTCAGCCCAGCAGAGGACAGCTAGTCTTTACTTATTCTGCTGTTTGATTATTAAAGTACACATAACTTCTGGTCCCACATTCAGTTGCCATTCATTCAGTTCCCTTTCTAGGATCTACAATGAATCAGCACGCCCCTAGAAATATAAAATAAATTACTTTACAGCTCTTAACATCACTACACCATTTGCAAATAAATGTGAAGTGGCTAAAAGTCACTCTAAACAATCCTGCTGAAGTGCAAGGAGCAGGAAGAAAAATATTTTTCTCCTATATCTTTTTATGAGTATTTTTACTATTCTTACAGTACTTATATTCTTTCCTTGCAATTCGAAATGACTGAACAAACTTTGAAAAGGTAATTGCATTCCAGGTTTTAATCTGAACCTGTGTGCAGAGAAGGGTAAATTATAGTTTTCATCTTCATACAATTCCAAAACTTTTTGAAAACTGAGGTATTACTTTGGTTGTCTAATGAAATTAGTAAATTTAAGGTTAGATATTGTGACAGACAGTACTACAAGAAAACCTGAAAAATTAGTTCTGAATATGTTTCACTGTCTGGACCCTCTTACTGTATCACACCTTTAGGATTCTATGAACTACACCAGACTTTGAATGAATTTGCAGTCAGTGAATCTCTGCAAATTTACAGCAACTAGGGAGCTGGACCATTACTTTGAGAACACTTTCTGTTGCTGAATACCAGAGTGACTGTTTCTATAGGAAGAAGCGTTCAGCAGCAGAAATGAATGTGAAATCACCTCACCTCATACTATTTATTGCATTTCTTTATCACTTGAAATAGAGAATAAGCTACCACACTATGTGATCCTTTGTGGAAAAGCTTTGTGACAGATGCTCCCAAGCATGCCGCTAAATCTTAGGAAGGGCATTTCAATGAATTGAATTGTGAATATTTTAAAACTGCTGACAAACACTTTTAAGCTGAAATGCTTATTAGCATATGCAAGTCTGTTCAAAAGGCATATCTCGAGAGCTGTTTGAAGGGGAAGCTTTAACAGAACAGTCAGGCATGTAGTTTCAGAGGTACTTGATGGTTCCTCAAAATGACCTAATTTCTTTTAGCTGACTATCAGATTGTGCTTTCAATCCCACTTTAGCATTCGCAAAAATCTGCTCTTAATCCTTACCCACTATTCCAAACAGAAGTGTAATTGACATTTCTCTAATATACAAGTAATCCCCACTTTTCATATTCTATTAAATGCTTCTACATCTTGCAAAAGGTGATGTTGAGGATGCTTTTGGAAAACGGATGATGCTTCTGTTAAATTATCTAAATAGAAACATACATTTTGAAAATTAAAGATGCCATAACTTTACTCCCTAATCTCTGCAACTTTGCAGGTGAATTAAAGGACAAAACTTGAAAATGATACAGCATCCTGCTACTACAGAATGGTGTTTTTCAACTTAGGTTCAGAAACACCTGCAGGACTGTTATCCTTACATATATCTTAGGTGTTAATGGACCAAGCTTCACTTCGAAAACCTAATGAGTCATAAACCTCAGATGCCAGGCACTGTTCTCACTGAGTGGCACTGTTTAACTTCCCATAGTCCATATAAAATTTCACCAGAGCAAATGTACTAATAGGAGTGGAGATGCCCACGAACAACCTGCAGCAGACACAATGTCCCCTTTTAACATTTGATTTCACTGATCTTCTATCACTTTTTTCCTCATAAATGAAGCTCTGTAAGGCATTTCGATAACAATCTTTTTTGCCAGCATCAATGTGACATTTGATTAAACCAGTCCTTCCGGGCTTTATCTTTGAAGTTACTGGATTTTTCAGTGTTAAGAACTTAATCACTTTGTTTCTGATGTGAGTCCATTTGTAGATTCAACTATCATTTTCTGTTCTCTGGATTACTTTAACGGAAAGCCTTCTCACAGCTAGTTAATGCTCATACTTTTTCATAAGCTGACTCTACTTATGACACTGAATCTGAGAGCTAATCTTATATTGTATTTTTTTAAATCCCATTAATTTACTATGAGTCTAGGTATATTGTTAAATACAGTGTTTGCTAGAGGTATAGTGCAATGCCCACATGATTTACTATAGCTGCTAGACTTTATGCCCATTATAAAACAAAATGGGCTTTTTAAGGATAACATCTTTGATAGGGTCTAGTTTTGAATAGCACTGTGAAACATCTGCTTGATTTTCTGTCCAAAGCCTAAAAATGCCTAGGGTAGATACAGAAACCTAGACACCATATGTAATTACCTGCATCCCTTCACAATAACCAAAACAGGAACAGGCATTCAGCTCAGCAACCTTGACTGGTAAGTGTCTGTAGGAAATGAAATCATCTCAAATCTCAGCATGGGCCAGATGAATTTGGAAAAGCATGGCTTTGAAGCATTTTTTATCAGTGTCTGTCATCTCTGATTCTCAGAAAGACAGCAAACTCTTTACATTTGTCCTTCCTCTCTAGGTTCACTGTGTGCAGCAGGCTGCTTAGGAACAGTCTTCTAATTTCTCATATTCTATGTCCAACAGAAAATTTAGGCTAGTTGTTTCTCATCTTTTTTGGCACATATAATTAGTACACTAGTTTTCTCATGAAAGAGATCTGCAAGGGGGAAGCTTCACAAGAGAGAGGATAAAGATGTAAAGGAAACAACCCAAAGCAGTGGTTTGTTACTGCAAGAGAACTCACAGTGCCATAAACTGACATCATCAAAATACTCTAAAGGCACCGTCATGGTGAGGGAATCAAAAACTAAGCTTTGCAACAGAAGAGCTGAACTACCTAAGCATCCATCTTGATTTACTTATTAAGAGAAAACTGACAACTGCAAAATAAGTATGTTGACAAATAAGGAACAGAAATACAAGATAATAAGGAGGTGGTCAATTAGGAAATCCATGAGTTACCCAGTTAGCAAATGAATACCCTATCCTACTAGAAGGCATTGAAGGACGTGTAGAAAAGTGCAGGTGCTGAGTTCTGAGATACAGCTAATAGAGAACAAGTGTTCAAAAATATACACATGAACCCAACAGTTATTGCCTAGCAAACTTCACTGCAGGTTGAGAAAATTAAGTAGGTAACCTAAAAAAATGCCTGCATTCCAGACGTTAACTGAACTTAATAAACTCTTGCTTTATTAAGAGTCTATTATGCTGGATGAAATTAGTATGTTATGGGAATACAAACACATGGAGGCAATTTTCAGTTTTACAAAAGTTTTGCTAGTATTTTTCGGCTATCTGTTGATGTTCAACCAATCTGTCCTGGAAATAAACAGGTCATCATCAGAAAACCAAATGAAGAAAACACAAGCAGAAAAGTAATTATATAATAATAAATAGCAGTAAAAGGAACTAGAGGGTTTTTTGCCAGATCTGTAAGTGTTGGATTTGTACTCTTTTAACATACCATTATTCACCGGCATTGAAAATGGAAAAAATGTAAGACATTCATCTTCATTAGCAATCAGGAAGAGGTTAAACAGCACAATAATTAAATTAGCAGATGATAATAAATTAGGAAGTGTAGTAAATGACCTTTCTACAATAAAGGCACAGAAATGCAGTATAGAATTTCCTTAGGTTCAACTAAATATGTAGAAGATGAAGAAATCAGATGAGGTTGTTTTTCAAAACACGAGAAAAGAAACTGGACCACCAATATTACTTCACTGCAGTAAAGTGTGAATTACACAATAGCATATTGCACAGAAAGGACTGTGCGACTTTGAGCAGCAGGAAAAGAACCACCTTGACTTATGGGAAAGAAGAAATATTTAATTCTACAAAGTCAGTAAAATTTAGACTAATGTATTCAATTCTAAACACAGCCCAATAGACGTTGAAAAGCTGAGGGAACCAAAAGCATGAAGGCAATAAGAGTGATTGGAGAGAACAACCTAACAGAAGACTTAGAGCATGAAAGATCTATAGATTGATTAAGAGAAAATGCCTAAATAAGTTAAATGAGTTGAGAACTTATTGAGGTCAAATTAAGCAAAATAAGTAGGTTGGGTTGCAAGTGTTTAAAAGAATTTTTGGAAGAAATGAGATCTTTCAAGTTGTGTTTTGTTGGAAACCCTTTCTGAAGTTTAGAAAATAAATTGTTGAAGTCCATCTTACCTTTGCAAAGATGTTAATTGCTTGTTACCTCATATCTAAATCCACCCACACTGAGCAATTTCTCCATAGCCTTCAAAAACAAACCAAGGAAAGGCAGCCAAGCAAAGAACCCTGAGGGAAAGAAGTGGAATTAACTGAATGTCTAGCAAAAGTACTAGATTTGCAAATATGTAGTAATGCCCATTGAGTTCAGAGGTGTTCAGCTTCCTTGCTCTAAAAAGTAATTTAAGTAGCCTAGCTGACTCTTTGACTCCTTACATGTATCTTGAAAATTATTATCCTAAAAAGCTGCATTGGTTTGGTTTTCTTCAAACATGAAACTTCACTGCTTTCATTTTTTCAAAACGCTATTTTATATCAAAGTGCAGGCACCCATACTACAGACTGACTTGACAAAAAGGTCACAAACTCATCATGCTGATCCAACAGTGATCAAAAAAAACCCTTTTTTTTCTCCAAATTATCCATAAGCTAGTCTATGGGCCAAATTCCAGGAATTCCCTATTCCTTCAACTTTTCATAATAACTTACAATTTTAAAACTTTTAAAACAGAGCATGCTTTTGTTACATTGTTTCCATTTCTCCTACTAGATCAGATATGGTACTTTGAATAATAAAACTCTTGCATGTCTACTGTAATAAGTAAGAGTTTCAGATAAGAAAATACTGTTTAGGTACATTAAAACTATAAAATATGCATTTGATTATGTGTTCTAAGAGCATTAGTAATATTGTGCAATCATTGCACTTGTAGCTTAATGTAAATTAAGATGTTTTATGTTTAGAAACTAGCAAAAACACATTTTTCTGAAAACCTTCAAGATAAAGTCGAGACATTTACACCAAATACACTGCATGGTTGAGTCTCTTAAAATTTTCATTGCAGTTTAGGATGCAAACAAAGTTAGCAGGAGTTTGTTTTACTACTGTAACAACTAAGCACTCATACTCTAAGTAAATAGTCAAGGAAAATTCATGCAGTAAAATGCCAACGTCAAACATATTTCTGAAAAGTCACCCACATTTCAACCCTTCCTTTCTCCTCTGTTCAGTACCACGTCCACCAAAAACATGTCTAAACTTAGCAGGTTTTATTTTACGAGCACAGCAGGTGCCTGTAACAACAGGATCACCATCAGCTGCATAGGCTCAGCTGACTCATTAAGCCACACTAATTCAATCACTTTCAATCATGATCAACTACGTTCAAATGGGCTCCAAAACAAGCACAATGATTTTCATATCTGTACAAAGAGGCACAAGACAGCACACTTTGAGAAGGCATATTATATAGTATTTCTAGGGTAATGTAAAGTCTCCATAATTTTAAAAAGACATTTAGTTTAGTTGATTTAAACTGAAGTGTATGAGGGCATTTTCCAGTGGAGAATCAATTGAAGTTCATGTTCCTGTTTTAAATTTAATTCTATGCTTCCTCTGCTTTGTATTGCTTAAGTGCCACATTCGGGAAGCACAGCCTTACCCAGCCCACCCTGCTGGCCTGGCTACGGCACTCTGGCTTCTGTTGCCCTTGATACACAAAGGACTGACGTGTTGGAGTGCTCCTGTCTGTTTCTAACTACCAAGCCCTCATTAGATACATTCACAATGAGGTTGGTTGGAATGATTTGCTCTCCAAGTGGTGTCTTTATTTCTTTCCAATGATTCATCAAAGGTAAGGGAATTACCACTGCCCAGGGCCACACGCCTTTTGGGTAGGAGCCCCATATTTACATAGGTCCTTTACCAATTTGGAGCCACATTCAACTGCTTATAGCATTCTAAAATGGAGTTAGCTTGCTACAAAACCCCAATAGACCAGAGTCACTGCAGGCTTAATTGACTTTTGTACAACTGACAAGCAATATTCTCATAGAAGTCTTTTCCCGCCCAAAATGGGATGAATTTTTACATAATATCAGACTTAACAATACAAGGTTAAGAATTCCTCTCCCCTCCTAGAACAAGGATCTTTTGCTATACAATGAGAGATTTTATATTTGAGAACAAAAGTTTCTGACCTTCATGCTTGCTAAGAAAACAGCAAACACACGGGTGAACTGCCCCATTTTTTCCAGCTCTGAAATCTGAAGATGACGATTTAAAATGTCAGCATTGTTAGCTACTCTAGTGCACAAAGTTCTATAGATTCAAGGGTATTAAAGCCAACAGGCATTAATGGGTAACATAATCTGACCTGCATAATATATGTCACTGAATTCTACCCATCCTTTCCTGCACCAAATCAGTAACCCCAGGCAGGCTGGTGCCTGTACCTTTACAGGTGGTGCCTTTACCTTTAGAAAGATGTTGAATTTTGACCCGAAAATTTTCCATGATAAACAAGCCATCATATTCCAGACAAAGTTATCCTTGACACTAAATAAAAATAAACCCACTTGTGTTTCTATTAATTTTCCTGCCTCTATCCTTTAATTATTGATGGATTTCAATTACTTCCTTTATAAAGATTTTTTCACCACCCAGGAAGCTACAGGATGTGTGTGCACCACACAGCAGAGTTCAGTGCAAATATTCCCAAGTTAATGGACAGCCAGCAAATCCACATGGTTCAGCTTATCAGTTGGGCTTTTAAAATGCAGATCAAGAACCATATGAACACAGCATAAAGGCCAGAAGCATTCTCCTGCCTTACACATATTTCATGAGTCTTTGGATCTGTCAAGTCACCCTGCAGCTACAGAATTCCAGTGGAAAAAAGCCATTGTCTCAGTTATTACATCAATTTCCTCTATTTGTTATGAAGTTGCTGCAATACTGGGAGATTAAAATTAAAGAGAGTTTATATCCCATAATCCTGGCAATATTAGTCCTCTTTGTTCCTTTCATGAAAAACTGCAGTGATAACATTCTCACAGTCTTTCCCTGCTCTGAATCCAAGGATTCTTTCAAGAGACCCAGGGATCTCCACTCCTGGCTATCATTGCCCTAATCCTTTCACTGAGCAGTTCAAAAACCTACTTGGAGTCAGTTGCCCAGGTTTAGCTCTACACCTCTATGTAGTTTTCCACAATTGAACCTCTTTCTAATTAAGGAATTACAGAGTAGGAGGTTTCAGAGCAGGTAAATACGCCAGAATGCTTAGTTCTGTAATGCATCCATTCATTATTCTGCTTCCAGGTTTCAGATTAAAATAAATGAAAATCCAAGTAACCTCCCTCTCTCTCCAGTCTCATTCCAATACACACATGCTGCTATCAGCCTTTCCCACAGCAGCAGCACTGTCCCTGCAATGATAACTTGCTTTTCTCTCCCCTCTTCTTTATTTTCAATGGCCAGTTCTGAAAATTGATGGAGTTTTTGCTTCCATTGTTTTAAAAATGTGTGTGGGACTTTCTGTCCAGAAATCTGTCTTTTCCTAAGTATCACTCCTCCATTGATTCAGGCTTGTTCTGTTTGCAGCTGCTGTTTTCTCTCACACCTCTCTCCCGCCTGCTGTGAGTCTCCACTGACTCACTGTTGCTACATTTCATATACATGCAGACTAATCAAAGAAAAGGTCTCCTAATCTAAACTGACTCCCTAGTATGAGAATGATTTGCTGTAATTGCTGGCAGTATTCAACCCATGCATGAACATACTAGCTTTATATTCCTTTTCTAAAATCTACCTTCTAGACATACTTTTCCTACTTTAAGTCACTGCTGAGTACAAAAGAGACTAGCCCCACCCTTGCTAGAAATTAAGACTATAAAGGCAAAAAAAGCTGGGTTTTGTCTCTGAAGAAATGTTATGTTAGAATTTACCTACCAAGCTGGGCTAAATGATATTATGCCAACACCAAGAGCCTGCCATTCATAGTTTAACAGTAATGCAGCTTGAATAGTCATTTACTATAAAAAGATAGCGCTGTCAATGAAGCTCAAGCCAGTGGAAAGGAAAATTAGCTCAGACAACAGCAGTTTTAATAAATCTCATATTCACTATGGTCTAGGTTTGCTTCTTTCAGCAAATCTTTTTCATAATATCCAAATGACATTGGACCATGAGACAGGACTTCAGTGGAGACAAAGCTTTGAGATTAATTTTCCTACATGTTATTTTCTACATGTTATAGCACACACACTTAGGTCCTGCAAATCTGAATCTTAAAAAATTCATTTTACTTGAACTCAAGTTAGCGAAATCTATCATTTAAAGCAGAAAAACTGATCTACTTAGTGAGAAAAAAAAAAAAAACACCTAAGTCCCTTTAGTCTTTTGTACTTCCTAGATCAGTTTTTTTCTCAGTCCAGCAACTTGCAAATGCTTTCTACAATACGTTGCCCCATCCCTGGTAACATTCAAGGCCAGGCTGGAGAGAGCTCTGAGCAACCTATTTTAGCTGAAGATGTCCCTGTTCATTGCAGGGGTTTGGACTAGGTGATCCTTAGAGTTCCCTTCCAACCCAAACCATTCTATGATTCTAGGATTTTCCTCTGTTCCATGGGGAAAAAAAACTACTTTCCATCACAGCTTTGGCCATGCTTTGGTCTACCTCGCTTTTCTGTAACCTTCCAGTCTGTCTGTCACTGGAGCATCCTGCAGAGTATGCCTTTCTCTCTGCCAGCTGCCTCTGCTCTCCTCCATATCCATCTGCCCAGATAAAGGCTCTCATCTTCTGCCTTGAAAGGACTCCGCCTGATAAAGGAAAAAAGCAGCCTTCCTCTCTTCTCCTAAATCACTGCCTTTAAGGCAAGGTATTCAACAATTACATACAGCACATGGTGAAGGAAGATGTTTAAACACAGGATGTCACAAGCCAGGTAAACATTATCCCTTGGCAAAAGACCTGGAGGATACATCTGTTTTCAGTACTGGAGGACTGTATTGGAAGCTTTTATAGCAGTACTCAGGGCAAGTCAAGGTTAGTGCTCAGGCCTTAGGGCATAAAAATTGCCAGACTCGGTCAGTCCTGCTTCCAGTAGTAGTTTGCTAACAGATGCTTTAGGAAAGATTATATCAGGAAGACTAGGAAAAGTGTGATCCAAGCATAGCCTCACAGCTTCCAGCAATGTGTGTTTGGGGATTTCATGAGCTGGACATTGCATCTGTCCATCACATTTAATAGCTACCAGGGGAACTGCCTTCCACGAACTTGTCTAACTTGTCTTTGAATCCATTTTTGCACCTGGCCTCCACAGATTCTTGTGACAACAAATGCAATAATTTCATCATGAGTTATATGAAAGAGGTGAAGACAGACACCTGTCTTGACCAAGCTCTTTGCTTCTTATATGATGAAGCTATCATCTCCCATTCACCTTCTCAAAACCATTCATGGGTTTATAATCCTCCACAACATATCTTTTCCAAACTGGAGATATCCTATATCTTACCCTTATTTAAAAGCTTTTTTTGTGGTTCTTAAGGAATGTTAGGAGCAACTGCTCCCTCCAGCAGCTGTGGACCAGGACTCTTCCTGCTTGACCACTGGACTCCAGCCTGGTATGCCTGTGCCTCCAGGGTTTCTACCCAGGTTTTCAGGTTCAGCAGGTAGTGAAGGCGAGCGCATACCCCAGGTACACACACACACACACACACACACACACACACACGAAGGCACACACAGGACACTGTGGATTTACACAAACACGCATAGATTTTCAGGTCCTCTGAATACCTGCACAGCCCCCTGCCAGCAGCCTGATCCCCTGCCTAAACTCAGGCCCCCATGATTGCTGGCTGCTCCAGCCTGAGGTTTTCTGGCGAATGACACAGTTGCACCACACCCATCCCAGTCTGGAGATGATGCAGACACTGGCTCCCCTAGAAGCTGACATGAGGCACATGGGCTGTCCCACTCCAGTTGCCAGCACTGAGCTCCTCAGTGACTTCATTTACATTGGTCACCCACAGTAGCTGGGTTTTTTTGGAATGCAATGGAGAGAGGCAGAAATGCCCCACCCACTGAGGCAGCTGATGCTGAGATACCACTTGCTCCAATAGTTGACACCACAGACTGGGGCACCCACACCCCCAGTCTGGCTCCAGCTGGCACCAAATCTGCTCACAGTGACTGCCCCAGTAATTGGCACCTAGTCTTTGCAGGACATGTGGGGTAGAGAATGAGATGACAGAGAGATAGTTAAGAAAGGATTAATATAATGTTCCATCAATTACTTTGTCTGAGGAGGTGTGCTCTGCTCTTTGCCTCCCTTATTTTCATCTGTCAGGTTTGTATCTGTATATTCTTCTTAATGGCTTCTTCCTTTTCTTATTATCCCCTTTTGTATTGAAAAAGCCCTTGACCAGATATCCTCAAGAGAGTATCTACTCTCTCATAAAAGAAAATGAACCCGCTTATGTATTTTTTTACATTTTAAATGGCATTGTTTGGGAGACCCATATATGACTGCCTAAATTAGGCATCACGATTGCATTTCCAGTGACACCATTTCTACCAATTTGTGTTTGTTCTAATTTGACTGCTTATGGGTAGAGGTCTTGGCTATCCTTTTTGTGACTTGAGAACAGTCATATGTTGGTGAATGAGATACTGAGGAATTTCGGTCACAAGGGCTTTTCATATATCTAAAATTTTGGGAGTCTGGCAAGAGAGAGACGGCTGCAGTACTAAAATTTAGTTACTTTTCCACATCATCAATGGTAGAATTTCAAGATAACTACTTAAGCAGCATGATGATGAAAAACTAGACTAAGAAAGAGATCAGTAACTAATGAAGGTTTTGGTCACGCATGACAGAATTAGGAAACAAAGGCATTATAAGATAAATTCAGGGCAGTCAGAAATGTTCATGTTATTCCTATATTAACATCCATTTTATTGATTATTATCACTAGAGAACGATGACATTATGTCAAAGATTTTTACAAAAAAATACCATGAGAAGTCCTCCTCAAAAGATCTTCTAGTTCATGCCAAACACGATGGTTCATCAAGTGGAAGGTATGGGAAGCTATAAGAACGGAGGCCAATGTGTTGATTTGCAAACACCACAAATATTTTCTGTACTGTCTTCTGGAGCATGTTACAGGCGTATCAAGTCTCACACTTCCTGCAATAAGTGCAGTTGATCACGCTTATGTTCTCCTATGACACACTGATATTCCACGTATGGTACTAAGGCATGACAATGTTTCATTCAGCACCTGTATCTTGTAGAACAATAGAGAAGCTGTGGTGCTGTATTGCATTTGGGAAACTTTCCTAGCACGGCTACCAATCAAACAAAAGCTCTGCTAAAAGACACATTATCCATCAGCAGCTTTTTTTTCCTGAGAAATGACGAGCATAGGCTGGCGCCTGTGTGGTCTGACAAGCAGTATTTCCTACAGTGATGTTCAGAGACCCAGACGACTGAAAAAATAGAGAAAGGGGGAAGAAAACATCCTAGAGGTGGATGTTTTGTGGCTGGAAAGAGAGAAACACCCCTGCTCTTTCTTAAGCAGAAGCAGGACAAAATTACAAGCAGTAGAGAAGGCTCTCCAAGGAAATTCTAGTTTAATGCAATCTGGAAAAGCGCTTTGCCAGTCTCATCATCTGTCATCAATATAAACATATTCACATTTTTTGGAAGCCATATAAAATACTATCTATTTTTAAAAATCAGAATTTGCAAGCATAAATCATTTGGCCAGTTTGCACAGAATGTTTTTATAAAGCTGCTTTAGCATAAAAAATAAAGTGAAAATAGTAAATTATTCAAAAGGCAAAATGACTAAAAGGCACAACAAACTTGCATACATAATAACAAAGTACTTCCTAATTACAGTTATCATATAGTCATTAAACCTTATGTTAAGATTATTAGTCATAGAATCATAGAATCCCAGATTGGAAGGGATGTCAAACATTTTCCGGTCCAATTTTTCTTGGTAAACTCATGTTCTAGATAAGATTAAATTGTGCCCATTACACCTCCTCTTTTCCATGTGACTCCACATTTGTCTCTATTTTCTTTGAAGACATCCTTTAAATACTGGAACACCGTGATAAGGTATCTCTTAAGCCTTCTTTTCTCAAGTTGAACAAACCCTGTTTTCTCAGCCTTTCTTCATATGGCAGGCTTTCCAGTCCATTGATCATATTTGTGGCCCTTGCCTGGACCCCCTCCAGCCAATCCACATCTTTTTAGCATAGCAGAGACCAAAACTAAACACTATGTGGCCTGATAGGTGCTAAGTGAGATAACATCTTTATCTCTTGGTGATGTTTTCATTAATGTAACCCAGCATCCTGTTGGATTTCTCTGCTGCAGAGCACACTGTTCACTCATACCGAGCATGCTGCCCACAAGGGCCCCTGGGTCCCTTTCTACAGAGCTGCTCCCCAGTCAGGTAGATCCCAGTCTGTGCTTTATTCCTGGATTATGACTCCTATATTGAAAGCCTTGGGAAAATCCAGGTAGACAATGCCCACCCTCACCCAACATCAGCTGAGCAGGTTATCTGTCCTAGAAGATGATCACATTTGTCGAGCATGATTTGCCCTTGATGAATCCATGCTAGCTCTTCCCAATCATGTTCTTCATCTGACTTGTCATAGCCCTTAGGAGAATTCAACCCATAACTTAATTCAGTGTTAGGTAACATAAAATTAACAGGCCACTAATGAAGGTAACTGAAAAACCAGCAGCCTGGAAAAACGAGTATTAAGATTGGCTGTAAAAGTTAAGTTTTTTTCCTTCTAGAAGAGTGTCTTATTTACAGAACACTTTCCTGACATCGATACTTACACAGGTGCACCTACAAAGTTTTAATATTTGTTCTCATTTTAATAAACTCAAAGAAAAGAGCAAGAATTAAAAAACTGCCTAGTAATATATTAAAGGTGAAAATTGCTTGCTGTTAATAATTAGTGGTTCCAATTTCAAACAGAAATGTATTTTATTCTGTTAGAACAAATAGTTACAGAATTTTATTCTTTCTTGTAATTTAGTCAAGTTATTCTATTTACACTTTTAGAACAGTGTAGGAGAATGACAGCATATCTTCCCATGACATTTTTGAACAGAGCAACATATAATATGGTCTGTTCACTTACACAAACTGACAAAGTTCAAGCTTCACTGGAATAAGAATGTTTTTTCCACACAAAGGCAGCAAAAAACATAAAAGCGTCTGATGTGGATTGAAGTAGCAAAAACCTACTACTCAACTTCGTAACTATTTAAGTGATAAAATAAAATGTTGACATTCACAGAGGAATATACTCAAACAAATTATAAGCATATACCAAACAATCATTTCATTACTGTCCTTTGGAGAACAACTTTAAATAGTTTATTAATATGTCAGTCACTGGAAAATAACAGACTGCTGTAGACAGGCAGCAGAGGGAGTTCAGGTTTTAGCTGCTTCTCAAAATAAACACAGTACTTGGAGTTTCACAAGGGAAGGGGAACATGAAAAGGCAGTTTCTAAATCAGTTGCACTTTTTAAAATTGTTACAGCAGATTTTCAGGATTTACACTTACAGTCTTCCAGATTCTTAGTCCCTTGTGCAGGAAGATTTCCTACATGATGGTAATGCTGAAGCTGTAATGCCTCATATTTTGCTCTTCTGAGGGAGCAAGTGGTAGACATGTGGCTAACCAGTTTCCATAGCAGAAGTCCTCCTGTCCTGGCCCACCTCACCTTCCTTGTGTTAGTCCCCCTCCCATGGTGGTAACTGCTTCAATGCCCCAGTTCAATATCTGCCAGGCTGGACCACAAATCTTGATAAATGGCCACACCTTTCACAGAGCCACTTCGGAAAAAAAAGAGGTTCACAGTCTCTAATACATTTCTGTCTTTGATCCTGGTTTACTACAAAACATGCTAAGTCATTTTAAAAAGCATGGCATGAATAGTAAGGTCAGAGCAAGTTTACCTTCACCCTGTTAAACGTGGTTTTTCACCAAATATGGATTTGTTGAATATAGAGGGTTTCCCCCAGCCTTTTTGAGTTTGATGACTTTTCTGGAGACACTGTTGCATGGCAACTTGAAAAGCAGTCTGCTGATTTGTTACCATTTTAGCTTTTTGACTAGCTGTGTGGCTTTGTTTCCACCAGAGGATAGAATAGTTAATTTAAGTTCCACATCACCCCATTCATTATCTCCTTGGGTAAGCTTGGTTTCAGTTTGGACCAGCTCAGGGTAGGCACTTTGAGCCGTACTCCAGGACACACTTCAAATAGGCCAATTAAGCTTTTCTGAAGCTAAGCTGGTCCTTATCTCAATATCATGTGGTTACATCTTCAGTGAAAAAACCAGAAAGAGCAAGTTATAGGCATAATTCTTCCAGCATTTCAGAACAGTGCAAGGTTTCCCGTTTCTTCCTCTTGTAGGAAGCAGCAGCATGCGACACCTGCATAATCTAAATTCCCCTTCTCCATTTTTCTTCTTCAGTTTTAAAAAACTGAGGGGAAAAACAGAGTGAAACAAAATTTCTTTTGAAATCAAAAGAGGGAATGTGGACCTTCCAGTCAATCTGGACAGCTTTGCCTTGTTCCTGCAACCAATCTTGGGAGCCACAGAGTAACGGCCTTTATGAACTACAGTCTTCTAAAAGCATGAAAAGGAAGGAAATGTTGGGGGGAAAGGCTCTTTCTGTAAAATGAATTCCAGAGAAGAAACCAGAAGAAATTACTTTACCTGAACTGTGATTTGAGTACAAAAGCTAGTGACAATAATGAAACATGAAAGAAAACAATACAGGCACAATTTATGAAGAAACTTAACAAGATGGCTTCTTTCACCACTTGTTATCCAATGACTACCAGTTTTCAAAAATGTGAGTCTCAATTCTGCAAGAACTGAGGCTCTTTCTTGGTGCTCTGAAGGAAAAGGAAGATATTTTCTTACTTTTCTCACTGAAATCAGGTGTCTGCACTGGGAAGTGACAAGACATGAGCGTTGCTGAACGATGAAATATGAAGTACTCAGTCACAGGGAGGAACACTAAAGGCTGATGGTTTACATTCCTTTCCGAAGATACAGGCACTGGCACTATTGTGCTGAGGTGTATTTTTCACCAGTGGAAGTGTATTTTTCAGAGAAGACACTGTCAGTGACTGACTCAGATTGACTTTGTCAATATCAGCTCAAGCGCTGCGTTTATCGTCTCCCAACGCCTTTGCACGCCACCGGGCACTTACAGAGCAGACATCTTAGTTCAACAGAGACCACACACTGCAAGAGACACATTCATATCCAATTAATTTCTGCTTTATGAATTAATAATATTCCAGCAAAACTCACATGCAAGGGTGGACATCCAATCCAGCAAATCTCAAACACGAGGTGGAGCACAAGGGGGGAACATCATCAGCTCCCAGTTTGAAAATTCTGAGGCTATGTAAAAGAAGGAAAATAAATTTATTTTTCCCCCATTCTTTCCCTTCTTTTTCTTCTTCAACCCTATTTAATCCAGTCAATTTGTCTAAAACAATGAAGACTACTCTTCATTATCTCACCCTTAATAAAACTGCTCTTAATCTCCTTTTAGCAGATGCTTCTTGCTATTTCAAAACACATCCTACTGCTTTTTCTCATTCTTTCCTACAATATCAATCTTGGTGATTTTGAAATCATGTAGCAAAGGTACCTTTTCTTTTTTTATTGATTTGTCAATTCTTCAAAGCATACGCTGTGTTACTTCTACGTCTGAGGAGGCAACTTTCAGAGAAAATTATTTTAAAAGGATCAAAAGTCATTAAACATAGATCTTGACATTTCATTACAAAGAAAATATATCTCCCAGGATGGTTTTCTTGTTTCTGGAGATGGTATAATGGTCAACAACTTTCTCAGTGTACAACTTATCTTCCAAGAATTTTTCAACTGGTTTTTTGCACCCATTTGTCAGAAAAACCTTCTTTATAGATATTCAATTTCAAATAATGGAGGATAGCAATTTATTTACTTGGTTTCAATGATTCAGAATTGTCATCACCACTGCAGTTGTATGTTCTGGGAATTCACCTGCTCAGAAGGGAGATAGCATTAGACTAATTACGTATGAAGAAGAGGCATATGTCTTCCCTCTTTACTTTTTCCCCCTAAACAAATAAAGCAGTCTGGGTTGCTTCTTATCCTGTGAGACTCATTTCACTAAAAAGTCTCCATCTAGATTTTGTCATAACTCTGTCCCAATTAGTCTGGACTGAGAGAGAATCTCCTCTATTCTATTCTAGGCACAAAGGCAGAATTCACAGAGGACATGAGGAAAGTGTGTGAAGTGTAGGAATAAAGGATGAATGTTATATTTTATGTTAGAAAACCAGATCCAACATGTGGTCTAATAGCTGGGAGTATGAATTCCAAGTGAGGAAACACAGGAAAGTAAATTAGCCTAACATACAACATCATAAATAATAATTAAATAATAACACATAAACTTGTTGGTTTACTATGTATGTGTATTTATATCGATATATATATATATTATGCAAAGAAGAAGATATCTGACTCTGCTGTTAAGTGCTCTCAAGTAGAGGTTGAATGTTCGTGGAGCAAGCACGTTCCTGGGCCAAAACCCATCATGTCTATAACACAGTTGTCCAGCTCCTTTTTTCCTCATTTTAACAGTCATTGTCCATCCCAGCCAAGGTTTTGAATATAAATTTCGCCATAACAAGAGTTAAATCTTCAGTTTACCACTCAACTATGTCACCGTGGTCCAATAAAATTACAGCAAATATTACCAAGAGGCGCCATCCTAATTCAGGCCAGAAAAAGTCAAATGTTTTTATTTCACAGTGTCAGTGTAATGTGAGAGAAGGCACTGTTTTGATTTAAGCCATTAAGCTGTAAGTTAACTAAGTCATTAGTTCCAAAACATGGGGTTCCTATTTTCTCTTTTTTATCTGCCATTTCCAAGTTTCAAGCTACATGATGTTATTAACAAAGAAAGAATTCCATTATTTATCCAGAAGACAATATATTTAAAAACAAAAGACTTTATTAATGAGGTATATACATCAATTATTTAAACAGACACAGCAGCTTAGAGTATCAGGAACTGAGGGCCACTGAGTACTTAAGCTGACACCATTTCTGAGAGATCACAGAGCAAATTCTGGGAGCTTCCTGAAGAAAATATCTTTAAGATCTGTTTCTCAGGCTGCATTATCTAAATTTTGGAGGACTCCAAATTATTACCATGTACAAGATTAGATATATTGAGCCAGTTAAATTTTAATTAGGGAAACAAAATTAAAATAGAAATCTGGATTCTCAGTATAATTGTAATCAGCTGTGCTTAAGAGAAATACACTCAAACTAGAACTGTTGCAGAGCATGGTACTATGATGATGAGGGAAAAGGAGACTTATTTAGCCCAACAGAGTTTATAATGATACGCATTAGCAGAATAGAGGGACAACAAATTAGTACAAAGTGACTGTGACTAAATTTAGGGTGGAAAGAAAAAAAAAGAAATAGGCTGTTACAAAGTACAGGGCTATGGCGGAAAACTGTAGAGTTAATTAAATCTACTACATGATAGACTGCAATAGCAGTAACTTCTGAATTAATTTGCCTGCATCCAGATACAATTCCTCCTTTTCTTTTTCCTAAAGGAAAATTCACCTGCCACTCGAAAGGAACTCTTAAACTTTCAAATCTTCACCAGCTGGATTATGTGGATGAAGGCCTTTTTGGTCATCCATATCCAGAGTTTTTCTGTATTCACAGGACTAGGAAATCCATTGAAAGTAATTGTTTGTGATGCAATTTGGTATTATTCCTGAATTGTCTTTGGAAGATTTTGATCATGTAGGTGAATTCCTACAATCCTGAGATTGAGATGCATTCCTTGGACAAAGGAGGCAGTCATGGGGAGTCATGTAAAAATCATGGGAGGAAATAATTTAGTTAAGCCTAATTTAGTTTCTGCTTCAAAACTGTTAATACTGAGCTTCCTTTATGACTTCTCTGCTACTTAAATATATTGCTTGTTACTATAAATATGACAACATTTCAAAAAGCGTTCATTTATGGCTGACTGCTTTAGTGGCTTAGTGAAAGTCAAGTGGATTATTTTTGCAATATATTCCCCGCAATTAAGCCTTCTGTCCCAGCCTGACAGGAACCAAGAGTGCCCCAGAAGAATCTAAACTGTAGTTTAAGGAAACCAGTAATGCTGCTGTGCTTATTTTTATTAATCATCTTCACTAGATAGCAACATTGGCAAAGAACTAGCTTTTTGTTCTTGACTGCAATTGTGACAATTGTTTCCAGCCTAGGGCATTAATTTTTGACCTGTTAAACCAGAAGAATTCCCTTGGTGGCAAAAGGGCAAATTCAGCCTGCCATATGTGAAGCTTCATTTAGTTCTCTCCTAAATGTTGTCCAGAAAGGAGTTGGAAAGGTCAAGAGAAACCCAGAAAACAGAGAAGTGTGTTCTTTCCTCAGTTAAAATCTGTATGGTGAACTGAAAAAACAGCAGTAAACCTTCCTCTGCACTCTGGTTTTAATCAAGGGTTGTCAGTGATCCTGGTTTCAGTGTAGTCCAGGATGTAACTGGCAGCTGTTAAGGAGTGAATGTACCACCTGTGGCCATCTTCTTTAGTCTTCAGGCTGTTATGGATAAAGATGGTGGTAACGCCAACTTTTGCTAGACATCATCCTGGCACCTACAGATACCACAGAGCTCCCTAAGGCATTGCAGCCACATGAGAGTTAACTCACTGTACACTGAGTTAGTGCTTCTTATTAACTCTGTGCTGATTGATACGAGCTTTGCATGACCTGGCATAGGATACAATTTATTTGTAAAAGAATTATAGTAGAAATATATAGAATGGGAAACAGAAAAGTAGCCATCTTATTCTTCAATGATATTCATGGCCAAAGGCAAAATGAGAAATCATGACAAACTCCTCAGTAAATTAGGATTTAGGGTTTTTCATCATATTCTCTTTAGTGAATATTTTAGAAATGTATTTTGCTGCCACAAAAAACCGCAGCATGTGCTAAAATTTCCAGCTCTATTGCTGCAGCAAGTAGAGAATAAAATAGAAAAATCAAAAAAAATTGCCCATGACATGACACAGTATTTACCTCTCACCCTGAGTCAGCATGTGTAGGTCTGTGGCAAGCAGTCAGAGTTTTTGGGGGGTTTCCATATCCATGCATATAGGTGCTAATAACGTTCTAACCTCTGACTTCTTAATTATTACCTTCTACTTACAGCATTCAGCAACTAGGTGCTAAGACCTTGTTAACATATTATAAGACATTAATAGATTTTTTTATTACCAATTATATTTCAGGATTGCTTTTCATATAAATGCCCCACTGCTAAGTGCATGTCATCTCCTTGATTCTACTCTGATGTACCAACACAGTAGTTAAAAATGGCAAGTAACTCACTCACGTAACATTGCAGGTACATTTGGTACCTTTCTCTCCTCTGATTATAGACATATCAGCTCATTAAACACTAATATAAGAGCACCAGCTGAACCCTTCTTTTTAACAAACTACCAGTGTGAAATTAGAAGCTAAGCCCTTCTCTTTTAAAGAATAAGTAGCACTGCCTTCATAATCAGGGGAGGCTAGGAAGTGAAGCTAAGGAGAGCACACCGTGTTTCAGCCAGCATTTATTGCTACAGAGGTGGTGTTTTTTTCATGTGTGATTCCAAGCATGTCTTTAAATGTCTTTGTGTGCCCTTTTCAGGTTGCTTCTTTTATTAAAAATGTTGATGTTCATTCTCAGAAAGGTTACTGTATTTGTGTAGGTGCCACATTGAAGAGAATTACTCCATGCAATCATTTGGAAGCCGTATAGTGCTACAGATACAATGAAAAACTAGTATAGCTCGTCAACCTGGGTATACTAAATAATATAATATATAAGTATGTACAACAATATATGTTGTAACACTAAGTCAGACTCTAAATTGGAATCTTTAGAGGTCCCCAACAAAGACCCATTTTTTTCTACAGAGAATATGAAAGTATTTCATGTGATTGCTTTAATAAATAAAATCAGTCATTTTTTGCTCCCAGTCCAATTGCATAACTGTAACTTTTGTCATGGCTCTCATGGGTTTCCTCTCCTGAAGATTTAAAAGTGTAAAAAGGTTTAATCTTCACTCAGAATTGAGCCTGTAGCCTCTGGAAGGTCCTCTACCCTCACCATTGGAAACAGCCTTCTAGCTATTGACATGGAAGTCCTTCCTTTCTGGGTTTGTCAGTGCTCAGAAGGAAAAACAGATGCAGAAATAAACACAAAGTGAAACACTCTTCCCTTAGAGATTCTTGTCCCTTAGATATTACAAGGGCATGCAGTGATAGGACAAGGAGGAATAGCTTAAAACAAAAGGAGGGCAGGTTTAGATTAGATACTAGGAGGAAGGTGAGGGTGGTGAGGCATTGGAGCAGGTTGACCAGAGAAGTTGTGGACACACAATCCCTGGAAGTGTTCAAGGCCAGACTGGATGGGGCTTTGAACAAACTGGTCTAGTGGAAGTTGTCCCTGCCCATGGCAGAGGGGCTGGAACCAGATGATATATAAGGTCCCTTCAAAGCCAAATTATTCTATGATTCTGTGATGTTCTCTGGTCAAACTTTCCACCCAAGACATGGATCATGTCACAGGGCCCCTCCTCTATCTGCAGAAGCACACAAGAAAAGAGTCACTGCAGAGACAGTTGTACACAGTCCTCCCCAGGCACAGCAGACTCTCCATGAGCCTATGCCCTCCCATTTTACACTTGCTCATGATTTCTGTTTTCCTTTTCCTTCACTGAAGTCTGATTTTCATACTGGTATGTTGGGGTAGAACTCCTTGATCTCATCACAGCTCATCAACCCCTTGTTTGGCAGTAGCATACCTGCATAACTGCTCACATGGTGCCATTGAAAGGTATAAAAAACATTTCATCAGAAATATATGCTGCAGCCATATAACAGTGCCCATCGGACTCTTGGCTGATTTTCATGGCCAAAGGCAAGATGAGAAGTAATAACTAATTCTACAGTAGATGAGGATTTAAGGTTTCTCATCTTTTCTTTGCTGAATATTTAGATAAAATGCATTTTAAAGCTGCCAAAAAATTAGAGCACATACAACAATTTACAGTTCCATTACCCAAGATAAATTAATACAGTATGACGAAGTGATTCAGCAGACTCGCTCTGTTATTATTACCTGTTTCAGAACTCCCAAATAAAATCAGTCAGCTGCAATGTATGCTGTCCTTCCCAGAGCTCCATTAGTTGTTCTGGTACCTTAAACATGAGTAACTGCTGGAAAGGGAAAGGTTATATTAATGTCTCTAAATACTGTACCAAATAATTAAGTTGTCAAAAACAGAAGTAACAAACTTATTTTAGGACCTTCTCTATATTAACAATTTGGTAATATTAGTAGTTAATGACACACATATCCTCAAGGGCTATTAAATTACTTTACAAATGAAATAGGAACAGGAAATAGCATTATTTGCATTTTAAACTGAGGAAATTGAGGAACAGAAATGCTATTAGACAAAACATAAATGGTGAATCACATTGAAACCATAAAAAACTGAAATGGAGACACAGATTAATTTAGCTGCATTTAACTGGGTCAGCCTAGGAGTGTAGTAACACCGCACTCCCTTCGTCAAGACAGAGTAGCCCAGCAAATACATTTTTGTTGTTATTAACAAAAGGCTTCGTATTGCCCTTACAGTACAAGGGTCTGAGAACTTATCAGGGACTATCTTGGCATGGCTTAGCCATGATATCAATTGTCTAGAAGTGAGGCAACTATTGTTATACGTTTCTTCATCTTAGTTCTAGTTTGTAACAACCAGTGGGTTAAAAAATCTAGAACTCTAGAGCAAAAATTGAAAGGTTTATCTGAGGTACCAGACTGCAAATGCCAATGACAATCAACAAGCAGCCAGCAACTGGTCACTATATAAGTGCAGCCTCATGAGTAATGTGACACTAGTTGTAAAGGAAAAACCAAACAGAAAAACTGAATAATCTGGAAACTATTAAAATAAGCAATATACAAGAAGTCTGTGTGAAGAAAACATACAAAAGTAAATTTAAGCAGATTCAAGACTGAAGAAATCTGTGTCATGAACATCATGCTCCATCTGACAAGGACTTCAGGAGTCTGATGACTTTTTATAGTTCCCTTCTCCATTCTACTTCAGAAGTATTGAAGGGTCAACCTTGGACCCAGAGGGATGCTGAAAGGGTGAGGACAACACCATTGAACAAGGGAGAAATACTAGGAAGGTTTAGAATAAAAATGTTAATACTGTGGATGAAGATCCTCTGTGTTAGTTTGCGTTACTAGCCTGCTAAAACATTAACTGTGCTAGCAATAAATTCTTATCTCCATATATATGATATTATTTGTTCATATCTAAATTTTGAGCATAGTGAGACACAAAGCCTGGTCAGATCCTAAGGCACACATACTGCCATAAGGTACATGGGCCTTTCATTCCCAGAGTGAAGCACTGTAAATTCTCCAGGAGCTCATACTTTCCCATCCAGCAATAATAACCTATTTATAGACTCAGCGATGAATTCTTCCTCTATATTTAGAAGAAGTGACACTACTTTCAACATATAATAATTATGGAACATATGAATGCAAAACTCATTTTCTAATATGAATTACCAATAAATAATATCCATTTTCAGAAGGAGCAACTGAACTCCTGGTCAGTTTCAAAGATAGTAATCTGTGAATTTCAAATAAGGCTTTTTCACAAAAAGGATTTCATCCTTCCTGATAATGGCTCTACTGCTTTCAGTCTTATAATACCTGGTATTGTTATATTCTGCCTGCACTGGAATGGTTGCATTTCAATAGGAGTTGAAATAACATTCTTCCTAATACATATGCCAAAAAAGCCCCTACCACGTAAATAAAATGCCATATTTATTATTAGCTCCTTTCCAGTCCATTCTTTTTAATGCAAAATTAGTATTTTTCAGCAGACTATCACATTGTGAAATATTTTCTTTCTGTCTTACATTTGGTATCACAAAACACCATGGCAGATTAGTCCTGTTCAGCAGCATGATGCTCCAGCAGGAATATAGAAAAAAAGATACCCCAGCTTTTTCAAAACCATAGTTCCTGCAACAGGAACTTTAGCTTTCATTTCCCTAGAATTCATGATTTCTCAGTGGACAAGAATAAGAGTAGGAAATTATTGTTGATGAGTCTAAAAAAAACCCACACAAATAAAATCAGTATTTGGTAAAGTTCTGGGCAAGGGAATAATGGGGAAAATTATTTTGGTACTGTAACCAGTGCAAAACCAAACAATATCGAAGTTAAACAATTCTACATAGGAAATGTGGTAAGACTAATTTGGGCTCACATGGAGCTTTCTGAGTATTTCAGAGTCAAATAAGGATTGTCCAAAAGTATAAACAGGGGAAAATTGCTTAGGATGATTGAGAAAGCAGTACAGAAGTACAAACAGACAAAACAAGGAGTGATAAGTGTAAATGCGTAAAATCCAGCAATGGGTAATACGCTTGCAAATGATAGCCACTTACCGCCCCCTGAAAAAAGAAAGAGATAAAGACAATATATAAAAGCTTTAGAGGGCATGGCAAAATGAAGTAAAACGTCTTGAGCCTTATGGAGAAAGTGAGATATTAACAGGTAACATATCAGAGGCAAAAATGTCCCAGGGTGTTTCACTTCCTTTGTCATGAAAAGGTTAATAGTGATCAAACGATTAATAAGATTGCTGTTAACAACAAAGGGATGTGAACATAGGCTAGACTAGAATAAAAATAAATCAGAGAATATTTAGGTATTCAGGAAAGATATATATTCAAGTCACAAGACTTGAGAAAATTTATTGTTAGTGATTATCTTCTAGACTTCATGGAGAATAGATGAAATCTGAAAGGGATGGAGAAGGACAAATATTGATCTTAACTTTAAGAAAAGGAAAAATAAACACCTGGGGAATTAGAGATCAGTAAACATAACTTTATATTCATAGAACGATACTGAAGTAAATGATTAAATAATCAATTTATAAGCTCCTAAAAGCAATGAAGTAGCTTTAAGCATCCACTATCCATTTCTTGAGACAAAACCTTTTAAATGATCAACCTGTTTGTCTTTACTGGCTGTCTCTCTCTCAGGAAACAGAGTAGAAGCACAGGCCAGACTGTGATGAAACTGGGAAATGGTTTTGGCACAGTCACTCTCAGGAGAAAAAGCTGTGCCTGGTATTTTGGTTCTGGCTGAACACAGGTGCCTAGCAGGTAAAAGAGTCAATTTAAACATAATTTTCACTAGGTTGCATCTCACTATAAGATCATATTTGGTGGGAACAAGGTAAGGCTGCATTACACATAATTCTAGTCAGTGTTTTCATTAACATTATGAATAGTGGAAAAGCTCCTTATAATATTTGTAGATAATTGAGCTGGGAGGGGCAGCAAGCACTTCGGAGTGTAGGTTTAGAACTCAAAATAGTTTTGATAAATTGGTGAAATGAGCTCGGATCAGTACAGCAAAATTCAATAACAACACCTATGAAGCACTGCAGGAAACTCAAGTGCATGCATATAACAAGGCAAACAAGTACTAGATAGCTACTCTGCAAAAAAGGGTCTGAGGTATATAAAGGCTGTAGAACTGGATACAAGCCAACAGTGTGCTGCCCTTGCAAAGAAAGGTTATATTACTAAGAGTATAGCATATAAGAAACAGAAGGCAACCATCCTGCTGTCCAAGCAGTTGCAGGCACTGGAGTCCAGTTTTCAGCAGCACACTTTCAGAAATATACAAGTAAATAAAAGAACAGAGTACTTTTAGGTTGAAAAAATCAAAAGGTCAGGCAAGATCCAATCTGTCACTGCTACTCCATGGTCTGTCACAATCTTCATGGCTCAGCTGACTCGTCCTGAGTAGGTCTTTTCCTTGACAGTTGGTTAAAAAAAATGATCTAAACTAAATTCTTTCATATTATCAGCAAAATAATAGCTGGGTGAATTAAAACTGAAACAGCCTACTTCTCCACCTAAATCCTGATTTCTTACAGCTTTTCTTAATAATTCTGTGACTGTAGTATGTAAATTAATCCGCCTTTGAAAAAGCGCAACTAGACATTACTGACTAGATTTAGTTCAGTGCATGATTTATTCACTGATACATTTATGAGCATAAATTGATCTGCCACTTTTAGGACCAGATACTTGATAGTATGTATAATCCTTAAAATATGCAAGATACAGATAAAAATACAGTCTGTTATCAGGAAGCTATTCTAAATCAGCTCCAAAATCATATCAGTTGAACTCCTACTTCTCAGCTGATTTCTGCTTTTTTAATGCTACCTCACTCCCAGAGTACCATAAACAAGTGATGCATTCTCACAGAAGAAACTTAGCTCATTTATGGCACTTGAGTAGAGTGAAGTTTCTTACAAGACTTCGGGTAGATGGCAATAACAGTTAGATTCTATCAGCTGGCTCAGTAAGTAGAGAATTTCAGCTGGAAGATCATACATGCTTCTTTACTTCGGAAAATGAAGCTGAAGGAACAGTATCCATCACATCACCCTGTATGCCATGAACTACATGAAGCATTGAACCTTTATTTGAGTGAAGAGAATGTCAAAAAGAACATTCAATTTCTTTGTCAGGTACGAATCAAATAAATGTTGGGAAATTTTCACACCAAACCCCACCAGATATAGAAAACCTGCAAAGCTGACTGTTCAGTCAGACAATAGCATTTGTTTTCAGAGACTTTAGGGTAAGCTTGTATTTCCTCTTCCCTTTTGGTTTTCCATTGCTGGAGACAGCATTTCCACATTCCACAGCATATTTCCATTGCAGACAAGTATTATTTCTACTTTTTAAATTTTTTTTTTAAATATTCTCTCCTAACATCTGACTAGGACAGAGTGATGACCCACTAAAACTCCTAAATAAGAACTAGAATGTTTCTCAGGAGTTTTAGCAGTGACTTTATCTTTTCCACTATTTTTTTCTACTTTGGGCTGCAATCTGACATGACAGCATAAGGTCTTAATTACTTGCTAAGGATTCACAGATAGATGGATAGATAAATAGAGAGAGAAAAGCAGTAAGGTAATTGCTTCTAATGGAGGGGGCGGGAGTGGTGGCAGAGAAGGCAGAGATTATAAGTGCTCCTAAATCAGACTGTTTCTTTTCTTATATCAGGGCTTGTTCTATTTATAGTTACCCATGGAGAAAGACCCGCATTTTAAAGAATTTTAAACACATCATCACAATGAAGGAACGAAAAAGTTCTCAGAAAAATGCAGTTATCAGCTCCCAAGTTAAGCCCAGAGTAAAAGGCAGAATGTCAGGAGGAATCAGGCCAGATTCAGCAGCTCAAGGGCTGTGAGGATGCTGCATGAGCAAAACCCGGGTTCAGCCAGTAACGAGGCTGAGCATGGGTTCTCAGCAGGCATACGCAGAGCACATGTATGCATTGTACATACTACGAAATGTATGCAACTGGCCATTCAGAGAATATACATGACACACACATGCAGCACAACAGCCTCGTCCTGCTGCCCCCTCCGACTGAGCAGAATGGAATACCAATAATGAAAATGTACATTTATCTCTCTATCTCCGACAGAAAGAGAGAGAGAGAGATTCTTGCCTCCCATGGTCCCCTGCAGCCAACCCTGCTGTGCTTTGACCCTCTGTGCTCCTTTTGGCTGTGTAGACCATCTTTAACCACACAGGTTAGCAAAGACAAGGCAGTCAGTGACTGGAAATTACGTTCAGAGATGAGAAGGAGGTAGTTAATTAGGCAGGAGAGAAGCCCATCCAGTATAGTCAGGAGGGAAATCTGCAGAAAATTGAGGCAAATTCTGAAATTGCGGGAGAGGGTTCTTCAGCAAAACCGTAAGAAAACAGATGAATATTTAGAGACTTGCTTTGGTTCTGAAAAACGTATCTCACTGAGAACAGTTATAGAATCATAGAAAAGAATGTTTGGGTTGAAAAGGACCTAACAGGTTACCTAATTCCAGCTCCACTGCCATGGGCAGAGATATGTTCCACTAGATCAGGTTGTTCAAAGCTCATTCCAACAAGGCCTTGAACACTTCCAGGGATGCAACATCCACAAGCTCTCTGGAAAATCTGTTCCCATGTCTCACCACCCTCACTGTAAAGATTTTCTTCCTTATATCTAAAAAATATCTAATAAAATGTTGCCAAAACACACAGTGGGCAGAAGCTCAAATTAGTGTTTGGGAGTGTCACTTACTCATCACATATTTGATTGGGACTGGCAAAACAACGTTGGGTAAAATAAAATTTTTCAAGCATTACTTGCAAAGAAACCAAAAGACTGTGATATCTGTACAAGAGGGGAGGTGTCCTACAGTTCATAACAAAGAAAGCCTGCCAGATGTTTGCCAATTTATGCATGCTTCATGCCATGGCCCTTCACAGAATTTTGTATGTAATGGAAGAGAAGTCTGCACAAGAGGAAGACAAACAACATGAAGGAGTAATAGAAACGGACGTTTTGAGCAACAGAATAGGGAAAAGACGTCAAGTCCATTTTATCAGACACTTTCCCAATACTAATCTTCCCTGATTAAGATACCCCTTTTTTTCTAATTAGATTCCTTATGAAAACACCACTGAAAGCTTTATTTAAAAAGTGCAGTATCCATCCTTGGAGATTTTTAAAACTAATCTGGATGAAGCCCTGAATAACCTGGTCTGATCTGAGAGACAACTTGGCTTTGTGTCAGAGAACTAGAGAACTCCTGAAGTTTCTTTCAGCCTGAACTGTTCTGTGATTCTGCGATCCTAAGAAACTTTGTACATCAAAAAGTTCATTTGCATATCTGAAAGCAGCCAAGGCAGTGGGCATGTTCCAATAAGTTTGCAAACATGTCATATCTGCAGATGTCTCTTTCTGCAGGCTATCAGTTTCAACTGCGGATAAATGCACAGCATAGAAGTTTGGGGTGGTTTTACCTCAAAAACCTTTCAGTTCAAACCAAATATTCCATTGAGCCTGAACCCAAATCATCTTAGAATGTCATTTTGTGACATCTGTCAGCATAAATATCATCAAACTATGGCACAAGAAGAGGGTGAGTTTCAGGGAGGAGTCATCCACTCGGAGGAGCTGTCAGCCTCTTTAGCCTGCAGGGATGAGACAACAGATCTTGGACTTGTACCAATAGCTCCTTTCTTGACAATTGTCTCTAAGCAGACTCTTGATGTACTTGGTTTTTCTAGGTTGCCATAACAGAGTTGCTGCAAGATGACGTTTGCATTATATTCTTTAAAATTCATTGTGACTTTCTGAGATGGACTTTTCTGTCAGCAGAACCTGCTTTCCCCTGTTCAAGCTGCATGAAGGGTATAATTGATAACTGATGAGAATTATGCCTCTGCCAAGGAGTTTTACATTGGCAGAAAGATGTGAAGCCAGAACTGTCACCTCTCATGGCACTCTATTTCATGTAATGGATAGAAAGGAAAGTTCACAGTAATGGTTCTGAAACAGTGCATAAAGTCAGCTGATAAATACAAACTGCAGGTGTGCTTGGAAGCTTCCGGCAACAGAACGTAAAAATTAAAATTTGTAAACATCTCGTTGCACCTGAATAAAGCTCTGACGTAGTTTAAACTCTCTTCCCGCTGTCTCTGTTTAATTTGGGTAACTGCCTGTGAGTGGTTCATATTTTCATTCCAAGTTCCTTGACCCCTACCTTAAAATTGTCTGTAAATAGGGAAGAGAATGCAAAAGATACCTAATAATGCAAGAATTGGAAGAAATCAGAACAATTACTGGAAAGAAAGATGTCCCTTCCATAAATAGGGTGTTAAAAGTGTTGGCATGAACAACAAGAAAACTTAACTACGAACAAGATTGCAATTTCCATTCAGGCGAGCAGCTGATGCCCTTTAAAAGTGGTTGTTCATAACACTGGGGGAAATTCTCACTATGCTGAACATGCAGCAACTGGTGGGATGTTCAAATGTCATGCTTGTTCTGTGAGGGCAGGAAACTATTGAAGAGTAAATATGTTAAAAGTAAAATACAGTTAAGCAGGGTTTTATGGGCGTGGGAGATTTGTCCTGAGAACAGGGTTGTTCTTTCCACTTGAGTTATGGCCATGCAATTAAGAACTATGAAACATTTTTTACTGCATGCCGGACATGCATGAACCAAGAGAAGGTAAATACACTACCTTACCTGAAAAGTCATATAAAAATTTGTATAAACTCTTCCTTATAATCTTAGTTGCCATCTCAGTAAGACAGTTATAGTGTTAAAGAATTTTCTCATTATGGTATGGAATGTTATTATGGTATACGCATTCATGTTTTTATACCAGTGAGTGATTCTTATTTCCCTTCTTCTGAGCATATTATATATTACTACGTATAATATATTACTACAATTTGGTTTTCAAAAACAAATACAGAATAGAGATCTAAAAATATTAGAACACACACACACACACACTGAACAATAAATACGGGCAGATGTTGATCATGCGCTTATTTTTCGCACTGGTTTCTGGACTTTGTATGCTAACGTCCAATCAGAATATGCTGCACGTGTCTCAAATCCTGTCAAATTAAACAACTTGTCATCTTTCTGAAAGCTAATCTTCAACTAATATAAAATTTGTATTTCATAAAAGTGGATCAAATAATGGCACATATTTTGGTTTTTGCTCAGATGTGATAATTGTTAATACCTTTCACTAGTATTTTCCATTTCTAACATATATTAGATTACACTGGTTAATTTCATTTTGTAGACTGAGGAGATTAAACATTGCAGGGGCAAACGAATCCACTTTGAGCCTCATTTCTTATGGTTCCATGAAGGATAGATGAACCATCACCACATGGTGATGTAACCATAAAAAAATACCCATTTGTTTGCTGAGCATATTAAGCCATTCTGCCTTCATGCTTTTAGTTATACAGCTGATTATTAACAGTTCTGGAATCTAAAAAGGTCTCCCAATTCACTAAGGAGCTAAGTGAAATTTAGTGCTTGAAAAATAGTATCCACGGATTATGCTGCATACTTCTATCCTACAATAAAGGGTCATCTTGAAAGTGAGGATCAAATACTTTGTGATCATTCTACCCTTATCTGTTTTGATAAAGCTGTCAACACAACATGTTTAATGATGATGACTTTGAAATACAAACATTCATCCAATAGAAATGAGTGAAAGACTGAACAGATTTGCAAGATCCACTGGGGAAAAAAATCCCCATGAAATGGAAACCACTTCCTGATTCAGCACCAAACTGCAAGGAATTAGTCTAATTTGTATTGGTTATTAACTCTACGGTAGGATTTTCTCTGACCCAGGAAAGGCTTACTGGAACTACATCCAGCACAGAGACAGTGAGCAAAACAGTTCTATCTCCTCCTCATAAATTTGTCTCAAAAAACCCATAACACTGAGTACCTGCATCCAAATATCCCTACTGATTCTTAAAAGAATCTTGTGCAGGAATGCCTTCAGAACCATCTCAGATTTGCCAACAATTTATGGAATTGTACAAAGAATAGTTACACAATGCACAGTGGAAAAGACTCCTGTTAGTGTGACAGGGATTTTTACTAGCTAACCACACTCATCAGTTCTGTGTCTCTGCTGTCAAAAGCAGGATCCATTGGAAGAGTTTTCTGTAAGCTCCAATGTTAATCATAGCCGAACACCTTTCAGATAGTCTGCACGTGTTCTTCGGCACCAAACAAGCACCTGCATCACCAAGGATAGCAAATTTCCTTGCGAAGTGGGCTTCATGTAATTCAGTGCAGTCCACAGCGCATTCACAGCCCCTACAACGAGTCCTAGAAGCAGTACAGCCCCAGCATGAACGCAGGCAAGAAAACTCTGGCACCCCTCTGAACGCTGATATCTGTGGCACACATGGTGCGACCATCAATTGCAAATGCATATATTTTAATGGAAATAACTTAAAACCTGCAGTATTGCTAACAGGTTTTTAAAGAATTGTATGGTTTTTTTATTGCTGTGGTGAAAGAACTGCTAATCTGCACTTAGTACATTGCATCTGATAAATTTTATGGGTTTGACTCCATAAGAGTCGATTTCCTTGTCAAAGAAAGTATCAATTTCAGTGCAAGCCTCTATGCTTTCTATTTTAGGGACATAGAGTGCTATTTAATTGGCTTGTGTATATTGCTTGCTGATTTTTGATACTTCAATAAAACCCTTTGGCATTGCTGTGGTTTCTCATTTCCTTACAATTAAGCAGCAAACAAGTCCTTAATAAAAATGCAGAACTTTATTAGACTTAGAATTATATGCAATAAAAAAATTCCAGAGCACTGCAGTCCAACTTGTGATTGCTAACAAGATATGAAAGTGCTTTTTTAAATTATCAAACAATGCTTAATCTAAAAATAAGTAAGAAATAAAGGAAAAAAAAAAGTTAATTAAAACTAAAGCACCAAACCACAGCTTGTAGATAACATTGTAAAACATCCTACAGGCAGACTGAATGACACTGATATCTATTTTCTTCCCTACACCTACCTTTTCTGCTATGCATGGTGTAGAGCCGTAGCACAGCTGAACAAGTAGGGAGTATCTGCTCTCTTCCTCCTACAATTACTCCAGCTGTGCATCCCCCTAAGATCTGTGAATGTAGCTAGTAAATCCCACGTTTGGGTACTTGCTTGTTCCCTACCTGATGGATTGCCAATATCATGCTCCCTGCTTCTCTCAGCTCTTATTTTGAAACTTTGTGAGGAACCCAGAGCTGGGGAAAATTGAATGTATCTGCAATAGCTGACATTTCATGATGTCATGCAGCCAGAAAGACCATAGCAGAATCTCAGTGTGAAGCAGAAATTAACCACATTTTGTTGCACATTTCAGCTGCAGCAAACTGAGTTGGTGCATAGGTTTTAATCCTGATTAGCCAGAGAAGAGGACGTGACTGGGCAGTCTGTGTTGCTTGTGGCCCCGTGCAAGCTTTGTGTGCTTAAGTGGGTGCTGATAACAGTGCTAGTCTCTCGCCTGTGTTGGTCTGTTTTGCACTGTGTGTACATTTATATATTCAAAGTACATGCCCAGCCTTGCTACAGCCTGGACTTGGGATTGAGACCATCAGTGGCCATGTCTGGCAGAGTAGGAGCAGAAACCTTTTGTGTGTTAAAGCCCTCAGGATCTAGCTTACCCATTCTTACTAGATCCTCAACTTCAACATATCTGCCAAAGGCCAGTTTTTTATGCATACACCAATGTGACATTGTGATAACGAGAAACCTGGTACAGCTGGGAATACTTTAGCATAAACTTGATTAACTATAAGTTCCCAATCCACAGGAAAGCTATTTTGTACTGGCTTGTCTGTGTGTGGTGAGAAATGTTCTTCACTGACAGCAAGGCTGGTCATCTGTCCCTGTAGTGATTGGCTCATAATAAGGAACATGCATGCTGCTGCAATTCAACCCCAGCCAACAACTAAGTACCATGCAGCTGCTCACTCACCTCCCCAGGGAAGTGGGATGAGAGTCAAAAAAAAGGGTGGGTTAAGATAAGAACAGTTTAATAGTTGAAACAAATTTAGATGATGGTAATGATGATAATGATAATAACAATAACAGTAATAGTAATTTAAAAAAAGAGAGAAAGAGGAAAATAAAACCCAAGAGAAATCAGTGGGCCGAAATACAGTTGCTCACCACCCTCTTGCCAGTGCCCAACCCAGTGATCACCCCTCTCAGCCAATTCCCCCCAGTTTATATACTGAGCTTGATATTCTGTGGTATGGAATACTCCTTTGGCCAGTTAGGGTCCGCTGTCCTGGCCATGCTCTCTCCCAGCTTCTCACTGGCAGAGCACGGGACACTGAAAAGTGTCCTTGACTTACAAACCACTTATACACGAGCAAAATACCAGTGTGATATCAATATAATTCTCATTCTAGATACAAAACACAGCACTGTACCGGCTACCTAGAAGAAAATGAACTCTATCCCAGGACAGATGTAAACAGATGTCCTTCAAATTCTGCTGGTAACATCAGGTCTCCTTCCCTTCCTCACAGAAGAAAAAGCAGCAGTGTCTAGTTTTGTTAAAATGGCAAAGCATTCATAAGTCTGTGAAAGGTTTACTGCAATGAAAATATGATTCCTCTGTTACAAAAAAAAATTAAAAACCCAAAACAAAACACAACAAAAACAATCAAAAGCAAATGAGAACTCGGCACAGAGGCAGATCTCAGGCTGGATTTCAAAAAAGTGGGATTGCACATTACCATATTGTTAACAGAAGTACAGCATCGCATGGCACTGCAACTCCTTCATCCTGTAGTCTGGACCACAAACCCCATTAGACCTACTCCAGTTCAAATCTCTGAAAAGTGAGTCAGCTCATGCTGCTGGGCAGATTATTGCTCCTGCTCACACCAGCTCGTTGCGAGCTGGCTCAGGCATCTCTTCAGCCTGCCACGTGGATGCCCCACAGTGCCACAGATCAGCACGCTCTGCAACATTAAACTCCTCAGCTCAGACACTTAGGCATTCACACAGCATTTTTTGTTCTAACTGTGAATGAAGCATGTTGAAATTCTAAGCAAGCACCATTCTACAAGCACCAATATTTCAACCAAACCCATTTGTGCACTTAGTGGTTGATCCACAGCCCACTAGAGACAATGGGAAGACTGCCATTAACTTCACATCAGGCTCATAAAAAATGAGGCAGATAACTTCCATTAATGTTAATGAGAGTCATGTATATAAATCACCTAACCGCTGACGGAAAAAGAAACCTTCTTCTGTTCTGCTTTTTACACAGCTCTCACAGTCTGTGATGTCCATCCTCCTCCAATAGTATTGTGATGACAAAAGGTTTTTCAGCAGCCACATCTTTCTAATAATTTTGCTTTCTGTCAACCAAAATCAAGCTTCATGTAGACAGAATACATTTAATCATAAAGTCATTAAACAATTACATTTTAACATTGTAATGGACAGATTTTTACTATTATTACTATTTTTTTCTAATTACTTCTATTTGTATAAATATGTATATAAAAATTTTAAAACAAACAGAAGTTAATTTTCTCCTTTTAAAATAGAAAGTAATTATATAAAATTGCATTTATGTAATTAATATTTAAATTCGGGAGGAGTTTTAATAGCAATACAGAAGCTGCATTTTTCATGTGCATTTCAACAATGGATGGTCAAGACACAGCGCAGGAAAAATGACTTATTGTTAATGACTTGACACCAGCAGCAGATATTAAGATTCTAGAAAGCATTGCAAATGGATTTTTAGTTTTCAAGACTAGACTGCAGCTGCTTTGCTCCACCAGGTTTAGTCTTTCTTTGGCTGCTTATCTTTAACTCCTTAATGTGGCACATTAATTATAGCCTCTCAATTGTTCCATTCCTTCAGGTCCCCATGTCTAGAAATGTTGCCACTCAAATAGCAAAGTGCAAGCTTTCCATCATTCTAATAGTTAAATAATGGCAAGGCTATGCAATTGAAACAGCATGAAAGGTCACCTTGACAATATTCTGACTGGTAAAAAGTAGCTTAAGGCATCACAGTTCTTTATTGTGAATGAGTTGACTGAGTTTATTACTATTTGTGATATTTGAATCATTTACAAGTTTGAAATAAAGTAAGAAATACCATTTTGGAATTGCTGCAAATTATCAGATACATCAAACTTAAAGACAATATTTACAAAGCATATTTTTTATGATCAACAAAATATTGATCAACAAAAAAGTGAGGAGACGCAGGACTTTGAACCAATGATACAGTTTTTGGAACAGCTGGCACAGGTAGTCAGTATGAAATGTAAACCTCGGCAGAAGTCCATAAGAAGCTTTAGCCATGAGCAAAGTTCCCAGAAAGCCCTATTTTCAGGATTTAAGGCGCAGAGGCATGGAACAGAGACCTTACACTGGGGTTTTGAGAAGAAAAGTTTTGTTCCAAATGACATTCATAAACTGCCTTTGGTATGTATTTTACAGCAGGAATAAGAGCAGGACCAAATTTCACATATTGCTCTGTTGGAGGTGGGACCAGAACCATAATTCCCACAATTATATAGCGATATGATATCTGGTGAAACAGCAAAAAAAACCTAAATTTTCTGTCATCTTCATATTATTCTTATCCAAGCCCTTGAAGTTTCATGTGCCCTTTAATGTAGGTCTTCAAATTAACTGCAGCTTAATTTTCTGAACTATTTATCTAGAATGTTAAGACTAGATTTACCTGGAGAATAACTTCACTAAAGACAGTGGAGTTAACCCAGGCATAAATGGCCTTGAACTTGCCTTTGTGTTTCCTTTCAGAACTGCTAATTGCAGAAATCGATCCGTTTAAGGTCCTTCTGTTACATGCTTTAACAAAAGGTGAGGTAAGATCCAAGCTATATGGACTTGAGCAATAAACACATCGTTAACTGAAGTACAGTAAGCACTTCAGCTGCCAATCTTCTGGTATGTCTGCATTTCCTTCCAAGGACATTAAAATGTGGAAAATACTTGCTATTTTCCTTATCCATTTAGGAGCATTAGGTAAAGCCCAGGATTTAATATGTGCTGGATACTTGATCTCACACATCAATATTTAAGGATCCATCTTTCAAGTTGCTATTAATCTTTTATATCAATATTACTACTGCCCAAATTTCTGTATAATCAAATTTGAATCAAAGTAGAGGGCTGGATACTCTGAATGATGGAACACAATCTTACACATAGGAGCTATAATTTCCTTCACTAATCAAGGTCTATTTGCCTGAGATTAATTAAATCAGTACATCTTCAAGGCTCCTTTACTAGTTCATCATCCAGTTTCTCATGCATGTACTGAGAGAATGGAAAAACCACAACATGCTGATGAAAGACTTACCACCCAATGACCATTTTCCTGCAGTGACTAAAAAAATCACTAATGGATGACACTATTTTAAAAGGTGCCACCAGCAGCTGACAGAGAGACTAATACATATATAGCACAAATAAATAAATAAATCGTAATAGGATAAAAATATAAGAAGCTGCAAAATATATCTTTTAAGTGTAATGTTCAGACTTGTGCAAATTAAAAATGCTAGATTTTCACATAATAATAAACATTTTTCCTGTAGCTGTCAGGAAAAAAAACCCCAAACATAGAGAACAATCAAGATTGTCAGTATTAAGACAAAGCATGTGTGGTAACACACGTTTTGCTTCCTGCTGAGGCTTGTCAGAGTAACTATTCTGCTCTGAAAGGTGCAGGGCAAGTGGTGCAGCTTGCCAGCAGCATACTGCGTGACTCTGGCTTAGAAGAACGGTGTAATAACACAGTCCATTTCCAGCAGCAAAGGAGGAGGGTTGGATCTGAACTCCTGGAAGCCCTCTCTCACAACGTGACACCAAATCTTGGCTTTAGGAAGACATATCGGCCGGCAAATACACAAACAACTCTACTGTAAATGCTACCTAAACAGCTATGTTCTGTCTTCTTTTAAAAGGCAGCAACCCAGATGGACATCCTGTGGACGTAGCAGACATTTTTAAGGCCTGTAGAGCCACGCTGTACTAGATGCCCACACAGTTTCTCTAGGTCCTTTTCTATTGATTTAGGTATAACATTTGATTCGGCTCCATGTAATAAGTGTAACCAAAAAAGCATCACAAACGTCCACGTGTAATACGTTGAATTCATGTATGATTAGCTTATTTTTTGCTGTATTTAACTATTGTAGAGGATAAATAATTAATTAATAGTATTCAGTAGTCATTAAAACTGCTCTGCACTGCATACGATCCCCACCCATTAGTCAGCTGAGCTGGATGAAAGAAACTTTAACAATTTTTTTGTGAAACAGAAACATGGTATTCATCAAAGACATTATGCTGACACTGAAATCACAGACCCATAGCCAAAGGCCTGATCCCGCCAACAGACTTGTATGGGTGGAACTTCTGGTCATTCCTATTAGTAAAAAGATCTTAATTAAAATTTAACCAAATATTTGGAAAAATGTACAAAATACAGAGTTGACCTCAAAATAGCAGCAAAATTCCCACTATTATCCCTAAAGACAGATTTTAATCCACCATCTAGAAGTGGATTTGAACACACTGAGATAACAGCTCCATAAATGTCAGTTTTCTTATGGAGTGGAAAGAAAGAGTTTGAACTTTCTCTGCTAAGTTTGCCTGTGCACGGAGGTCTTTTATAATATAAATTTAAATACACAATCTGCTTTATAATGTTTTCCATCATCTCTCTTCTCCATATGTTCTCCCACTAGGAATCTAATGAGTTCTACATATGAGGGATGACAAGGGAATATGCCTGAGAAATAATTCCAGCAATTACGGCATATGGAGGCATTGTTTTTGAGTCACTTTTGCCACGAACATTAGGCAGAGCATCTGGGACCAAATTATGTCTACCTGCCCATGGACATTAGCAAAATCATCATCTTCCATTTGTAAATTCTGCTGAGGTAATCTGCCATACAGAGAGGACCATTTTATCAGCTTTACGATCAGAGAGCATATTGAAACGTAGTTCATTTATAGTTAGAAAAAAGTGCTTCTCTTTAGAAAGACTAGTTTAAACTGGAAATTATTTTAACATAAAATTATAGAAACACATCATCTCTCTCTCTCTCTCTTCCCTCCTGTGTTCAGTTCCAGGCCACTATTTATTAAAAAACTTTTCTCATCATTACGGAGTTTTGAAAGAACTGACTGGACTGAAGGACACGAGAAAATGACCAAAGAAAAATAAAAAGAAGAACAAAAAGATGCAAAAACTCTAAATCTGTAATAGTAAAGATTATATTGTCTGTGTTCAAATACGACAAGGCATCAGTAACCAATTATAAGGAGGAAAAAGACTAAAAAAACCTACTTTATATGGAGACATAGTGACTAAAGTAGTGTGCATTTTGTAAGTTCTGATTTAAATACTAAGATATAAGGCTAGAGAATTCAAGTACAGTTTCTGTCATGTTTGTTATGACAGTAAGGAGAAAAGAGTTCAAGAGATTCAACCAATATGCTCATATGGAATAAACTTGCAACTCTACATATTCCTCATACTCAAGAAAAATGTCTCAGCAATGTGAGTAACATAAGTATTTTTACGTGTTGTTTTCCCAGCTGTGCAGTTGAAGCAGTGAAAGCCATAAATCCCAAACTACAGTGTCCTTAGGTTACTTCAGTGTTTTAGCAGAAAAAATACTGTCCCTGCTGTTATAGATGATCTAAACCAAATTTTACATTTTACAGTTATGAACATAAATATAATTTAAAGAGCTAATACAGAACTTCTACTGTTAGGGTTACATATAAGCAATAATATTTCTATTACACAAACTATTTATTTAATTTAGTTGGGCAATAAACTGGTTTTCAGAACTGAAAGCCAGATTTATTTCTAATCTTTCAGTCACGACTAATATTGATGGGATTAGTGATGTTTAATCAAGAGAATCTATTATCAAGGAATAACTGGATTTCACTTCCAACTGGTACACTGGTTGACCTGTACACTTGCAAGGAAAGAGTGAAAATAGAGAGTAGTTTCTTTAACCATTAACCTGAACAGGGACATGTGAACTTCAGCATTTTGTTTAGAAAATTCTGAATGAGCAAATTCATTAAACATTCATCTGCATCTGAAGGCCTTATCCAAACCACACCGAAATCACCACGGCGCCTTGCCATTTCTGTCATATGGCTTTGGAGCAAATCCCAGAGACACGAGACAGACCTTTCCTGCAACCCAGAGATCAGGTCTAAGGTCCTACTGTCACCCCCACAGCCACAGGTTCAGGGTGCTGATGGTACCCCTGTGCTCACGTGCTGGATCCACTTCCCCAGAACCTACATCTCTGGTGATGAAACCACACTACAATGGTTTGACTCTCCCGGCATCCTACTCACAGCAGTCTGGTAAAGAACTGTCACTCCCTTATACACGAGATTCCAGTGTCACCATCAGTGGCCCTCCTGACAGATGGTCTTAAATTAGTTTTGGATAAAGAGACATTGGCAACACTTGTAATCTCACCTGTCGAAACAAAGTTGCGGGAAATTCAACCTTTGCATATACTACCTCTTCTGCAGTACAGATGAATACAGAAGATACAAAAAAACCGCAGCCATGTTTTTGCTAAAATATTTGCAATGACTGTCTGTAAAGTAGTGTCCAAAAGTTACATAAGGTCTTACAGAAACAAGATCGAAGATGTAATCTGGAAATATTCGATCATTCTGTGAAAGAATAAATAGAAAATTTTATCAGGATACAAACTGTGTTATAAAGACAAAGTGATTAGGAAATTCTTATTTTTCAGTTTAAGACCAGTGAATCCATGAGAAATCATTTAATGGCATCAGATTGTTCAGGTGTGACAGGTTTGATGCAGAGCTATCTAACCTTTGGCAAAAAGAAACTAGAACTTAAGGCAACACTTCTCTTGCAAATCAAAACTGTGCTCCTTTTCCTTGCCAACAGCTTGCTTAACAACAGATGTGTAAAATTTGAGGCATGAAGGAGGAGGCAGTAAATCAACAGAAAAGGATGCCAATCACATATTTCTGTTTTGTTGTTACAGACTTTCATGCATTACCTAGAAACTATAAAAGCCAGCTGTACAATTATAATGAGCAAAAAAATCCCTGCATATATTTTTATGAAACATTACAAAATAAAATACTTTATATCAGATTCTTTACTTTCAAAATAAATGTATCTGATGCACTCTTAAAGCGTATAGATTCTACACAAAACAGAGCTGCATTGGCTTAGTGAAGTACTGAAATGCTACACCAGTAACATTTTTAGGCAGAGCTGAAGGAGCCAAGATTTAAAAGAAACAGAATAAATACAAAAATTGAAAATATATAGCACCATAGCTGTATTTATAGGCAGTAACAATGTTATCTGCAGCAGTGCCGTTTTAAAGGTTAACATTCATTATGATCAATAAACCAGATACAAACAAGATCTAGACTTGACTGTTTTATTTTCTATGTTAGATTTATTTGATCTGATATGGAATTTTTTTTCATTAAGACTCATATCAGGATTTCCTTTTGTGCTTTGTTGAACTGATCCAATACATTTAACTGTGAAAGGTATGAACAAAGCAGTGATTTTTCTTTCCCTCTCAATGCACTGCCACTTGGAATTGCAGAACTTCATATTCTGCAGTTCAGAGTTCTTGATGATTACTTAATTCAAAGGGTAACATAGATTTCCATCTGATCATAATACCTGATCATTTTTGTAATCAGATGAAATAATCTAGAAAGCAGTATATAAGGAATAAATGATTAATTGAAGCAAATCACATGCCTACAACATGAATGCACATAGGTGATCCAGTCACCTGTACTCCATTTTCAAGGGAGCACTAAACCTGCACTGTGGATACCTGAACTGTGGTTCCCAGCTTGCTTCAAGGTGCACAAGCAGATCTGACTAACTGGCTTTTTTTTTTCTTTTCTTTTAAACAGTTCCACAAATTAACCTGAAACATTACTTTTTCAAGATTGTCTACCATGTCTTGTTGCTGCTTAAAATGTCTAAATGGCAATTTTTCAGGATTCACATTTTGTGAAGGAAAGAAATTTATTCAATCTGACCTGAAAACAACAGTACACCCACCAGAATTTCCCATAGGTATCAGTTCCTTTCAAAAAGGACATTTCAAAGTGGTAGGAGATATTCTCTGCTCTACTGAAGAAATATAAAGTTAATATAACCTTTGAGATTCTTATTCACTAAAAAATTATTTTGTTCCATGAGTAAACAGATCTCCAATGCGCACATCCATAAAGGGAACTCTATTTTATATTACAATTTTATTCACTTGCTATGAATAGTCACAACATTAATCTACTGCAGAGAATCTATTCAGTATATTTGAAAATCCATTTATTTTCATTTATTGGTATGCATGTGTTACACTTGTATATAATACAGTATTTTCAGCGCTGCTTAAGAACAAGGAAACAAAGAAAACAAGTATTGAGAAGCATGATATAGATTTTTGACCAAATAGAGGCCATATTCAGATTTTACAAAACAGCACATTTACACTTTGCACTGTCCCAGACAACCTCTTTAAGATGCTGCCTTCTGTCCTGAACCTGTTAGCACAAATCCATACAATACTAATCCATCCTAAAATACTGAGATACCTAGCTTCTGCTACAAACGGTTTACTCTAATTAAATTTTAATCAGAAAATAAGATTGTTTTCTGTCAACATATTTTTTATTTTTTCCCAGCAGAAATGATAGAATATACTTCTTGATTTTATTCCCAACAGTCATTTATTTTATTTAAGCTCTCCTGTGCAATAATACAGCTGAGGTAATGAAATGGTTTTGGAACAGCAGGGGCCACAGTGACAGGCAGAGCACTCTAGGGTGTTCATCCATCATGGAACTTAACATATAGCTAAACTAGCCATGCCAATGGCTTGTAATAATAAAATCATTTCCTTCTATTTCTTTTTTTTCTTTTTTTTTTCTTTTTGTGTGCTGTGTATGGTAACCACACCAAGTTTACCTCTATGTATTTTTGACTACCATTTAGTGTATGTGGCTTTCATTTCATTTCAACAAAGCAGAGGAGTCAGAACTCCCTCTAGTCAGTGTGTTTATGTAGTGTCACTAAAAGGAATTGCCAAATTTCTTTTGTATCAACATTACAGATGGTAAAATATACATTAAATGGAGTATAAAATTATACATTCTGTAATAACTTAGAAAAAAGCTCAAAGATGCTTAAGGCCTTTAAATATTGAGGATTTTTTTCATGTAACAGCACATCGCAAAGTTCAAGAATTTCTAACAAAACAAAGCAAAACAAAATAAAACAAAACAAAACAAAACATGACATTTTGGCAAGGGTCAGATCTGAACTGGATGACTGTAAGCAAGCAAAATACCCATGAAGTGTAAATCTGGGAGAGCACTAGGACTTTTTTCCTTTACAGCAAACAGATTGAGCAGACATCTACATAAGCATCCATCAGTACTTAGGTTCAAGCAAGAAATTTTATTTTTTAATAAAAAGACAAAAATTCTGAATGATTACCATCCAATATCATAATTGCAAAACTCATTTACATCCCTGCCTACCTTTATAAAAAAGGGATGAAATACTGTAATTGACTGCTTACCATGAATTTAAATGAATTAAAGGTTAGGAAAGTAAAGTACATATTGGGAACAACCATTTCCTTCAAACTAAATGGAAATGTATATCTTAAAGATATAAAATGCCTTGTAATGGAAGTGGTAATTGAGTTTTGACCACTACCTTCTTTAACTGTTAAGCTGCAGTAGTTGGTTAGCCTTAGGGAAACATGTCAATCTGACTATACATTCTAATATGACTGATGTATTCAGATAACTATTACTTGTCAACAATAATTATTAACAATGGATATATAATTCCATTCCTATAACAAAGCAACTTCAAGATGTTGAAATATGTACCTTTGAGAGCTGCAAGATTAGAACACAAATAAAAATGTCTAAAACTGCGCCATGCCAGAGATCAATTTCTGCGACAGAAATTTAATTAAAGCAGTGTGCAGTCCCACCAGCAATCTGAACAGCGGACCAGGGATCATTTTAGAGTGAAGGATCCAATACATTTCGGAGGTTGACTTTATCAAGATGAAAAGCCACTGATCTGCAACGGAGAACCCAAAAGTTTGCGGCTTTTCTGCACCTTTAGAATATCAGCTCGTGATTACAGCTGCAAATTCCTCAGCAAGTGCAATTTTACAAGTGTACACAGTTCAATCAGTTGAAATATTTGTGACACAGAAGTTCAAAATAACTTTCCAGTAGTTTTGATCTCAAGGCTGTTGCTGATTACAAGCCAGGTTCTCATTGAAACAATTGATTCTGAAGGATACACCCCAGCAGTATAAAATTTCACTTCAAGGATTGCCTGGAGGAATGAAATTCCTGTGTGTTGTATTTAATGTTATCAGCCTTGAGACCGGCTGGATTCGTCTTTAGCTATCGGGTTACCTGTAAAGAAAAAGAAAATTAGAAAATCAAAACTGGACATAGTGAACCTACTTCTGAAGTACCGGAAACTGAGACTGAAGTGTAAGATCTCTGTCCAACAAAGCTCTTTTGATTGTTTTTAAATAAGTGCATAAACCCCAATCACATAAGAAGGCATTGCTCCCAGCTTAAATTGTGCGTTTAAGTGCTTTGTGGGAATTGACAAGGTGAAAGCGAAATGTGACCATGCCGAAAAATATAACAAAATCATGAATTACCAACCCACAAAGTTCTGTTTTCTGTTTTTCTTTTTTTGCTGTTGTTAAAAATTCTGTGCGGTAACAGCTATGCTTTTAAAATGTTAGCCATTGAGTATACAGTGACTGATACTGGAGCTGTATTCTTCCATTCTTTGCGTGCTTCTCTACAAAGCAACCACATCATCATAGAATTGTTTAGGTTGGAAAAGGCAATGTCCTGTTAAAGGTGTGATGCATCGCAGCAAGCAATAATCACTTAGTGGAGAAACAGGACAAAACTCATGCACAAGTCAACAAAGATAGAGATCCTGTTATTTACAAAGTACAAAACTACCAAGGATTTAATTTAGAGTGGTTCCACCCAGCCTAACATGAAACAAGAGTGAAACAGAAGCACCACAGAGAAAGAGTAGGGGACAAAGCATTTCAATTGGACTTTCCCTCTAACTGATTTGGATTTTAAACTTTAAAAGAAAAAGAATCTGTCATATCAAAGAAATATAACTTTGAGGAATATTTCTGCTGTGTCAGTGGATACAATTAATTATCACGTAACCTTTTAATATCAAACTGTGTCAGGGGACAACTTCCCAATGCTTGAGGAACAACTCATTGGAATGGTCACAACACTTTATGACATCAAGGGGCATATGCTTTTCATTTTGATCACAGAGAGAAGGGTCATGCTCCTTAATGATGAAACATTCTTTTGCCCTCAGCAAAACTGTTTGCATACAGCTCTTGTCGGCTCTGCAGAGCATAAACGCAGAACAAACAGAATATTAAACAGACTGTTCAAGGAGTTCATTACTTCGGTTTGCCTTCTCCACAGAGTTGTTTCTAGGAACTGCACTTAAGGCAATAATAAAATTGTGCTTTGTGATTTTTATGATACATGGGCTTATTTATTACACTGCTTTTATTTTGCTTTGGTCTTGCTGTTGGAAACAGCCTCTTGTGGCCCCTTCTAAAGTGGAAGATTGCCTGAAAAAATAATAAAGAATTAATTTAAAAGTCAGGCAACATATTTCTCTGCCCTGCACTAAAGCTCAAAAGGCTGATGCACCATCTTATTGTTATTTATTTTTTGCTTTATTGTAGCAAGCTGGAATTCTACCCATGGAACCAGGTGCCACTGAGCTACACAATGTAAAATACACATCTGCTGATACTATTCACAGGTGGATTTTTACTAGCTTCATTTGTGATACATGTCAATATATCTATATTTATGTCTACCTATCTGTCTATCCATTAAACAGCTACTAAGATAAATAAGACACAGGAGCATCTCATATGAAGAAACGCTGAGAGTACTGGAACTGTTCAACCTGGAGAAGAGAAGGCTCAGGAGGGGATCTCATCAATGTGTCCAAATATGTGAAGAAAGGGTGCCAAGAAAATGGAGCCAGACTCTTTTAAAGTGGTGCCCAGCAGCAGGACAAGAAACTATGAGAACAAACAAACACAGGCAGTTCCCTCTCAGGAAAAACTCTTTTACTGTGAGAGTGACTGAGCACTAGCGCAGATTGCCCAGGGAGACTGTGAGCTCCATTTCTGAAGATATTCAAAAGCTATCTGGTCCTAACTGGCTTTAGATGGCTCTGCTTGAACCAGGGGGTGGCACTTCCAGAGTTCCCTTCCAACCTCAACTATCCTGTGATGTATTATTTCTATTACACCCAGCTCTGCCATGCATGGGCTAAGGTGATAAACTGCAGATAGCAAAACCAGTATTTTTGCACATACATGACTGGTCAGTTACATGGCTGTTTGGAAGTGCAAATGTATTTTCAGTCACAAAAAAACTCAGCAAAATCATAATCTGCAGGCCTATCTGCTCTCCCCACCTAGCACTACAACCCTATGGTGAAAATATCCCTATGAAAGCAACATATGCTGTCACATAAATTAAATAGGTGATTAAAAATAAGAAAAAAAGCAGATAGCCATTCAAATTTCTGCTCTGTATCAGGTCACTGACATACATATATACACATATAATGGTCCACATTTGCCTCTGTGTGAGATGGTAATACTTGATACGTGCAAGCATATATTGCACATCAACATTAATGGAAATTATCCATCCATATACCATACACATTAGGGAGTGAATAAACCTCTTGGTTATTAAAGGCAGTTTCATAAAGAAGCAATGAAGTCTTAGCTAATACCTAGTGATGGTACTCCCAGAAATGCTTAATTTTGGATATAGTAAATGCTATTTGATTTAAGTGTCTGGGAAGTGAGGTATTAAGGTATTGTGCCAAAGGACTTTATAGGAAAAGAGGAAGCAATAACAGTGTGTGTCTGATCTTTAAAATCCTTAGAGAACAGTAATACCCTAAATAGGTGCAAATCAAATTTTCAGTTAATAATTAATATGTATGGAAAATTAACAATACAAACGAAAAAAAAGTACATTATACCTTTAGCATCCTAGGTGTCGATTTGAATTAATATGTTCATTCTTGGAATGCAATTACTCTCTTTATACTAATAAATTTTTTCACATCGTTGTTATAGCATAAATACACCGCATTAGATACTCTTCATTTTCTTGTCCTAAATGTGCAATTAAAGCATAATTACTCTGCAGTTGCAGACTTTTTAATTTAAATTAGTGAATGGCTGCTGTAAATTTGCTTTAATTGTATGTGGACTCACTTGTTTTATTTTAACACAACAATTTATAATTAAATGAACCTGAAGATTTCCACATTATTCTGCTCACTAGATGTTCAGAACAAACTCAGTCTTTGGGTGAAACATTTTTGCCAGGGTAATGCAGAATGGACCAGAGATGAAAAGATCTCACGACATCACATTAGAAAAGTTACTAGCCTCAAGAGATTTTTCTGGACAACCTCCATTCCAGTGCTGCTCACAATGGGTGAAAAATATCCTCACTTGTGAAATCCACACAGTGGATGAATACAGCAGATAATATTGTTTATTTAGTTAGAATAGATTCTTAATAAAAACCAAGTCTGACACTTTTACTCAGGGCTTTCTTCTGCTTTAGAAGAGGAAGGAAGAAAAATCAAGACTATAGAATGTAAAGAATGGCTGAGTAAATATTCTCTGAATAGTAAAGCGCTTCTCCCTAACTTCATGCACCTAAGCATCAAAGTTACAGAACCATAATTAGGTACAGTAAAAGTCTTCTGCTTCTTCAGAGAAACAAATATATCACAAATCATTAGCTAACTACAGAATAGCTTATACATCCAAAATTAGGCACATAATTAATTATTTTTTAATAATGTTAGAATAAAATAGATAACAATATATGGTATATGGAAATTAAGTGTGTGCTGGAAAATTTCATAACACAACTTGTACATTACTATTTTTTGACTGGCAGCTTTTTGATTTTTTTCTGAGTTTATCACAAACCATACACAAAATCCACATTGAAAATTGGCTCTTGAGTTTGCAAAGTCAAGCACTTGAAAGTTAGCAACTTGCCTTTTTATACATCCCCTTGCAATTTAATTCTCTCTCTTTTCCATCATGCACAGTAAAGAAGAGACTTTAGTGGGAGAGTTGGAGGGAAGACAAGACTATGTATCAATGTGAATGCAGAAAAGGTAAAAATTTTAAGCCAATGTTTCTTGCCTCAACAGATGATTCCACATGGATGGACTCTCTATTCTAGGTTTTCTCCAAAGAAACAGAAAGTACTTATTAGAGGAGGTTTTCTTTTTAATTAGAACTGTTCCATCAATCATTCAGGATTGTGTGTGGTCACAGGCTATACTCAGGCTACCTTTTTCTTTTCTTTTCTTTTTTTCCTGAGATACATAACACACAGAAAGGGAATTATTTTTTGTGAAAGCAATTAATAGCTCACCCTGAGCTAAGTGGAATATCATGAGACAAAGTCATCTTGGCACTCCTTCCATTTTTCTCTAAAATATTAAAAGCCTGTGGGAAACAAAAATAGTATGGGGATTTCGAGCAAAAATAAAAGGGGTCTCACAAATTTATTCAATGACCAACATGAGATAAGCTAAATACAGGGAATGACAAAAAGCCATAAGGAATGGCTTGAAGAAATGCCTAGCTATGGACTGTCCTCCAAGTCACAGAGAAAAGACAGAGATCCCGTACCAAAAAAGCCCTTGTTTGTATGAATCATATTCTGTCCATTTTGTGTCCTTACTGTTGTATTCTTTCTTACACTGTATGCAAAAGACCACAAAAAATTAATAAAACAGTGAACAAAGTGGTTCTTTAGCAAATCTTTCCTAAAAAGGAATGAACTCGGGAGGGCTGTATCAGTCGTATTTCTCTATAACATAAATAATTTTGTCGTGGCAGTAAGAACTTGATATAAATATTACAATGCAGAAGCAGAAGGGCCCAGAAACAAACCAGAAACAAACATCTGCTAGTGCATTTTTTCCACTCATGCCCTCTGAGAACGAGGTTGAGGTTGGAAATGAATATTTTGAACAGATGGAAGCACACTATTTCCTGGAACTTTAAAATCCATACAGTGTGTTTGCCATGCACTATCATTCATACACGGCTTATGAAAGCAAATGACAGTTTGCATTGCCACTCGTGCATCCACTGAAACAGTTCAACTTACAAGCTTGGAAAATGCTTCTGTTCTAATACCGCTATCTTGTACCAGTGATAATCCAAAATACTTTGCAAATGTTAAAAAAAGACAGGTTCACAATTTCCTCACAGATGGATAATCCTGTAATTTATGTTCCAATGAACTGGGGAAAGTGTACAAAAAGATATTAAGGACCTTTCTGCAATAGGGCTCCTATATGCATATGCCCTTTACAGTAGGTAGGTGTGGAGTTGGGTCTTTATTGCTAGATAACTAAGTTTCTGGATGCAGGAGGAACCATTTCAAAAGCCTGAGAATTGAAGGTGACTCAAGCACATTTCAAGGGAACTGCAACACAGAACCATTAATTAGGACACAGGCCCTTGTTTTAGTATTACAGACACCTCTTTGACTTGGACTAATGACAAAAGACAAAATTCAAGTCACTTGGGAGCAGTCTGGAAAACAGATATTTAATAATAACTATGTGGATTCAATTACCTTCAGAGAAGGTTACGTATTGGAAGACACTTTTTCAAGTCATCAAATGTTTCATTCCTGTTTGTAAAATTTTGACCCTACCGCACTTTTTATTTAAAGACTCAAGAGCTTCAAATTGTTCCCTTAGTTTTATTTTAGGCGCTGCAGTATAAAAAGTATTAATCTAAACATGTTCCCAAGCCTGTTATTAAGCGATTTAGAACTCTAGATCCTCACACTTGTCCTTCAGGAGCTATGACTAGCTCATTTTACTAATTAAAAAGAATATTTCCCTGTACATGACTCAAAAGGTTCCCAGGTAACCATGAGACTCTAAAACCTTAAAATTCTTTCATATTTTTATTGCGCAGTGACTAATTGGAACTGCATTTGTGATAATTCCTGCGCTTAGGACTTCTATTATAAAGAGACAAATATTTTGAAAACTCGTTTAATGCAATGCCATTTGAAATAAATCTAGACAATTAGTGTTAAAAATTGTAATTGAAACTAAAAAATGCTTTGGAAATCTTTCACATGTAAAGTGGCACTTACTTCAAACAATCTGAAAGGTAGGATTAGAAAAGTAGGTAAAGGAAAAAATACCTCAGAGCACAGCATATGTTCCTGTAAATCATAAAGGTCTGTAACACACCTTTAAGATAGATAGACAACTTCTAGCCTACCTTAGGAATATAATGGAAATATGCATTTCTTAGTTTTTTCTGAAATTTAAGTAATTCAGTAAGGGATACTGAGCTTTCAACTACAGAAGCCACACCAGACTGAATGTGCTAAGATGGACTTCTCTTCCCAGTGCTGTTCTCCAGAGCATCTGTTGTTTTCCCATGAGAGTGAGTAACTTATGTTTATCAACTGGGTCTACCTTTGAAAGTCAAGTGTGTGAAGAAAGATAATTTAAGGCTCCCAGAAGCATCTAAGTAACACTCTCAGGCTGCTTAGGAGCACAGTCAGAGTCTCTCCAACCACCCTCCAGAAATTCTGCCCAAATAAGCCACAATTCTTTCATGTCTACAGCAAACTAAGCAACTACAATGAGGAGTAAGGTATGACAATTCCTGTTAATACTATGTAAACCTGTATTTGTACACACCTGCTGCTCTGTGAGTAATAAACCGGGGCTGGAACACATTTTCTGGAGTGGTTTGACTCTTTATTCCTCAACGAACGTTCTGGCCCTTCCTTAGAATCCGACCAAGACTAGGATTCATCACAACTAGTGCTCCAACGTGGAGCCAGAATATTTTTTGTGTGTGGAAAAAACAAAAATTGTCATCAGGCACAGCAGAAACCTCCTTTCTCTACTTCTCCATTCGGACTTGAGGAGTTTTACACGTTTGCCTAAGAAACAAACACATGTCAAGTACTACACTGTTATGAAATTAGTTATAGAAAACAAAACTGGGATAGCCAGAATATTTTTTAAACTTATCAGGAAAAATACAAAATGACCGGAAAAAACAAATTTCAGAATCAGAGAAAATTCTCTTAGGAAAAGTGTATGGTCTTCAAAATACCAAACATACTCAAATTCAAACCAAAAAGCAATAGAAACTGATAGATTATACTCTTTTTTGAAAGTACATCAGCAATATTTAAGTATGACAAAACAGCAATTGAAAAGTTCTTTGAGAATAAGTCCATGCATAGACCTGTGGTACAGAAAGGAGTCATGAAGTCAGAAGACAATTCCTTCAGAATGAAAGATTTGAGTGTGTTCTTCTCATATATGTTTAAAGAAAAAAAAAGAATAGAAGATTACAGTAAACACCATAAAATAACAGATGACACGTTACACATTTCGAAAGACAATATTGTATTCAGACAGATAGTTCTTTATCTAGATATTTGAGCTAGATTTTGGACCTGCCGATACTGATTGCTTCTGAAAAGGGTTGCACAGCATCTCAAAAGATCACCAGAATTTCTTTAAGTTTTCTTTTATTTTCTTAACCTTTTTAACTTAAATATCATGCAGCAGATAATTAGAAACATACAAGATTAAACTCAAAAGTTCAGTAATTTCTTGCTTAAATAAAATCTCTACATATCTGAATACTATCAAACAAATAATTATGGTCCTGTGTTCATTTTTCCTTGAACTGGATCATTTACAAAATAAAATTAACTGGTACAAGTCACTGGGACAATTACAATAGTGAATAGCTGATGAAGACATATGAGTTACATCAAGGCTAAATCCAATTCATTAGTCTTTGCTATGTACTCTTTATTACTGTCTTCCAAAAGGTTATGCCACTATATTGGACATACCCTAGTTTTCTCAATGTTTCTGTAACTCGGTAGACAACTGAGTTTATGGTAGAATTATTTTAACTTAACACAATGTTTCATTTACAGTCAGCAGTTTTATATTAAAACAAGACTTAAACAAAAACCTTATTTTACTTTCTGTAACAGATAATAACTGCAGTAATTCAGACAAGGATATATCCTCTTGAGATTTTTATGGTGATCACAACTCCACAGTGGGACTGCAGCATGGCGGCATAAAAGACTGCAAGACAATTAATTACATAAATGTAATTTTTTTCTCTTCTACACCACTTATCCCACCTAATCATCCCAAGTGGGCAATAAAAACAACCTCTTTCCTTTCAACGTGTGAGGAAACTGAAGTATAATAAAGAGTCATGTTACCCTTTCAACCGTCAGGAAGTAAGTGGAAATGGAGACATGTCAACAGAGTCCTTCTGTCTTTGGCTTTATCTGACTTCACTTACCTAAACAAAAGCCTACACTTATTTTAGATTGGAAAGGAAAACCTACAGAAAGCAGCTTCCTATGTTTACAGTCTAAATATGAAAAAGCAAAACAAATTTTAAAAAACCCAAACCCAGCCTTGTTTTATAACTAGATTGAGGTTTTAAATTGTCTAATAGGTATAAGGGATTTTCAACTTTTAATATATTTTTCTAGGAATGGGGTCAGACTGAACTTCAAATTATCCCCACTAAAAAAATCAGATTATCTAAGTTAATAAAATTTGAGATCTTTTTTTTCTTCAAACTTTATGCTGTAGGGTTTTTCCTGGTATTTTGAATGGAGAGTAACAAGCCATCTGGACAAGTTCAAAATAGAAATGTAAGTTATTTCCTTACCTGTAATTTTATCTTCTCTATAAGAGTACCTGATGTTCTGTTAGTGCAGTACTGATGTGTTTTCTGCCTTTGTCCCAAGCTTCACAGATTCCTCTGGTGATTTTTCCCCACTTGCTTACCAGCTTCCACTGCTGGCATTTTGAGGAAGTGCACTCACATTTGGCTCCAGGAATACTGCCACAGCTGAGGGAATATAAGACAACTAAAAAACAAGTTAGAAAACAGCAGAACCAATATCCAGGCAGGAAAAAAATGCTTAAAAACAATGAATCAGTCATCAACTTGAATCCCTTCGATCATTTTCCTTTCTCTTTTCATCCATTTAGAATTTCCACATGAAGAAAAGACTTTCCTGTGCTTGGAGAAATTTTAGCTTAAGTAATGGGTACTGTCAGAGTAGTGGGTACCCATTCAGAAGATATAAAATTATTTTAAGGAAATCTAATTTTAGCTTTCTCCTTTTCTCCAATACAGATAAGAAAGAGAAGAAAGGTGGCAGATTTGGAGGATTTCAGAAAAATCCCTGTCTTTTCTCAAGTCCTAATAGAACTATGAAAAAGGAAGACTTGAGGGCTTTTCACCCAGAGGCTGTCATAGATGAACAATAAGAAGGATTTCTCACTGACCAGGAAAACAATGCATAAAGCCTCTTTCACTAAGATATAGTCAAGATTATGGTTTCTGATTCCCAAAAACTGTAGTCATCTTGGTCAAAGATGAAAAGAACAACTAGTCCTGTCAGTTTAATAAGTAAATGTTTTCTTGCTTGAGTATTATGGAGACATCGAAGTGAAAGTTACAACACCCTATAACACCTCCGTACCCAGGATCATCTGGATACTATTTTTGAACTTCACAGTACACAGAAAAAAGTATCCTGTCAAAGCTAAAAATGAATGCTAGGAGTTTTAACTAAGGACCTGCTGTGGTATTCAATTTATTTTGTCTTTCTTACAGAACCTGTCCAGTTGTCTTCATATCTGCATCTTCTCATTACCTTCTAAATAGAATGTGACCTAAGACAAAGTAAGTATGAATGAATCAAAGTAGCTAACTGCAATTAGACACTGGTATTCTAAAATCTCAAGTAATGAAGGAAAGACCAAAAGGCTCAGAAGAGGTTGTTGCCTTCAAATTTCAGGAATGTAAGTACCAACTATGTGCTTTAAGGTTGCAAGAAAGAAAAAGGACTCCAGCAATTTTCTGAATGACTTTCAAAAAAGGAATTGGCTTTCCAAGTAATAAGCTTGAAATTTGCCAAGTTGCATTCTAGAAGAAAGTCTCCTGTTCCTTTTTTTGTATTTTGTGGATGATGAACAATAATTATTAGCAAGTGGAATTGGAATGATGCCTTGAAGATGATAAATTTGCATTTTCCAAGGTCAGTCTGAAAAGGTGACAAGGAGTCAGGATAGAGAGATCTCCAATTTCTAGAACAACTAATCTGATTTTGGAGTGCATCTGCCTGAATTAGAAACAGCATGAGCAGAGATAGAGTCCTTTGGTCTTCCTTGGGCAGGAATCTGTTCCTAAGCCACAAAGTTTGAATTCAGGATGAAGAAACACATTCTTCTGGCTGGCATCAGTAATTTATCTGCTGACATTCTTCAACCTGAAGAGACAAGACTGCAGCTCTATTAAAATTCTCAGATCTATCACTGAGTTTGTAGATACATGTTGGTTAGACACAATCCATTGTTTCCTTGAGATCCCACTCATCTTCCCAAACTGGAGACAAACTTATGCTCGGTCTTGCTAACATAATTTTACGGGTTTCATCATACAAATAAGCCCTGGTGAACTGGATATTTTGTAGCTTCACCCAGAATCTGCACTTCAGAGCTCTATAGCATTTGTCACTGCAGATATGGAAGGTGATGGATGATAATCAGGACTGTAAAATCTGAGAAGAGATCATCTTTGTATTCTAATAATGCAGTAGAACAAAGCTCAGAGCCCATTTTATAGAACATGGAAAGTCCTTTGGAGTCTTTTCTCTATACATAGCAGTAGTGTCTTTCCTGAAATTGACTTGGTGTTCACCAGGGTGGTAGAAGGAGTAAACTACAAGTCATGTAAAAAATGAACAATTTTGAAATTCTCATGGAAATTACGTTGGTTGTCTTCTTTACTAATTTAGTCACAGGCAGCAGTCTTCCACTTATTCCTGCCTGAAATTTTTCTTCATTTAGAACAGTTCTCACAAAGGATAGGACTATCTTCATTATTCTTACAGAGAAATATTTAAGATTTACAACTATGCTCACTTTGCTATGCAAGGGAATAATATCTGAGTAATCTGATTTCAACTGGTTTGAGAGTTGTTCACTCCTCCAGCAGTGACTGTGAAGGCTCAGAATGCTCTGTATGTCTGACTCTCCACTTCATAGTGATTATTATCCATTTCCTTCCCCATAAGAAGGCAGAAAAGCAGAGCTGCACCAAGGGGGTGTTTCTGATGTTTTCTATAATCAGTCCTAATGAGTAAGGAAATACCTCAAGAAACCTATGCTATTTTGAAGAATTGAAAGTATTACCTTCCGAACAATTGAGGGCCACTTTTCCACTCCCTCATACATTTCTGCAACTAAGCAGTGATGCAGAGTTTGTGAAGCCTGTGCCAAATACCCAGGGAAAGAGGCAAAAATTCTGCCTGCAGCTATTCAGGCAGCAGATAACGTGAGGTTTCAGAACACCCTGGTCTCTCTGACCTGAAATGTATCATTTCTGACTTGCAGAAATGATCCAAAGAAGCCCCTACAGGCTAAAAGGGAGGGTGAGACAAGGAAGCAGCACTAGTTTTAGAGCATGCCAGCATGACTCACACAATACTGGCATTTGACTATCATCTTGTATGGTAATTTCTGAGATATTAGAAGCTGACAAAAATTTTCCAAGAAAATTTAAGAGGACTACTAGATATTCAAAGCGCCCTTCTTGCACAGCTGTGGATGGCAAAGAGACTGGCAGAATGAAGCTGCAAATGGAAGTGGAAACACCTTTGATTTTGGTGTCAGGACGCTGGAAAAGTGGAAATGCATGGAGAAGTGAAGAAAACCAGTCATTAGCAAACAGCCTCAAGAACTTGTTCTTATTTTCCATCACAGAGGCAGAAAATTATTCTTCAGACATGAGGTCAATATCTCAAACATGCCAGCAAAGGACAAGGCAGAAGAATAAAAAAAGTAAATCACAAGTTGAATCTTTTGGGACAAAGGCAGAAAACATCTTGGCTGGACAGGTGAATTGGAGGATTTGCACATGGAAGAAAGTAATGTTTGCAAAAATCACTGATTAGTAATTAATGACATGCAACTGAAATATATTTGCATTTTTATTTAAATATTGCAGAAATAGTTTCCTTTGATTTCAGCATAATTCTGTCAATGTTCCGGTTCTTCAGAAGCTAAAATGGTGCTTTACAATGCATCCTAGCTTCAGTCTTACCTTCAGAAAAACCACTCCCAGATAAAAATGCATAAACTACAGCATATATTACTAACACTGTGAGTGTGATGAAGGGATTGCAAAAGATTTCGTTTCTCATTATTTTTACAGTGTGTCTACTCACAAAAAAAAAAAAAAATTAGATTACCCCTTCTGAATAGCTTGAGACCGGACTCAGTGTATTCACAGGGAGATATAGTAAGGTAAAGTATAATCGGACTCCCTCTTTTCAAAAGATCTGTACCTGTGAATATTGCCTTTAGCCCATTCTCTCTTTTGTTGTCACTTACTTTTGTTCTTCATTTCAGTATCCATAGGACTCAAAGTCAGAACAGAACTAAACCAAATTTGAAACGGAAAATGTCTTGGGAGTCGCATGTTTGGATTGTCCTCACCTGCCCAACAAGTTTTACTGACCTTTCGGTCTATGACTTTGCTTACAGCATTTCACACCACAACACTTCTTCCTTTAATCATTTATTCCCTAACTATGCTTGTGTAGCAACTTCAGACTACATTTTCCTTTTGGGAAAGGACCATGACTTGCCTAGATTTCTGTGACCACAAATGAACATCATCAAGCTGTAGGCCTAGACTCCTGTCAAATGGAGACTCACAACTTTACATAGGATAGAACTAGGCATACCAACTTCACATTAAAGAAGCAAATTCGGTATATAAAGGCTATTTTTAGGAAAATCAGTGAATTGCATTGCCCTGAATACTGATGATTGCTTTTAACATGTGTTGGCTGGCATGCTAACTATTTTCATAAAAATGTCCAAGTGTCCCAAAAGATTAGTGTTTAGGTGCCCTACAAAAAATACAAAGCTTCAAAATAAAAGAACTGTGACGCTAGATCAAAACAACAATTACCAATTAATACAAAAATCCAGCTTTACCCTAGAAAATGTCATCATGTTTCCATTACTAGCTCATTTGCCCCCTAAAAATTGTATTTATTCTTAGAAAATATGTGCAGACCACTTACTGCTATGTTAATGACAGATTAGATACAGTGGTCTCCGAGTTAGCAATGAGAAACATGCTGAGACAGCCGCAAATTTCTCCTAGTGACAGATTAGCCAAAGGCATGGAAAGAGATACCATAGCAACAAAGAGCCCGTCACAAGTGCAATCACTCTTTTCCATGGGTAATATTTTGCTACAGTCTGTGCACTCACTTATATTGTAATCACATCATTTTTATGAACCACAAAGTATTGCTGGTCACTGTATATATGTACTTTATTCCTATAGATCTTCATTTGAAATTAAAGTAGAAGCTGAGGAGTCTATACACAGAGGCTCTGAAGTGAGGCAGGTGAATAGAGTAGTTTCACATTGCAGTGGTTTCTTCAGTCATATAACCCCTTATATAATATTAGGAAAAGCACTTCCTGAACCCGACACATGGCAGATCATTGATCCATCCTATAATTATTTCACATTTCACAGTGGTCAAAACAAAGAGCAATATTTTTCACGTGATGTAAGTTAGTAGTAGTTTTGCACTGTAAATCATGTCAATGGAGAAATACACTGCTTTATTAACACTCACTGACCACAACTACCATACATCTGGCTTATTAGAAACATCCTGGAATAACCTATACTTCGTAGTTAGATGATGAATTTCTGCTTTTTCTAATTACATATCATTACTAGTGCTGTTTCTGAAAAGCCTGGAGGAGGAAGAGGAATAAAGACATGAGGGAAGAAGCTACCACATATTTAACTTTGCCAGAAAAACCAGTAACACTTAAAGAGTCTTTGGATCTGTTGCTTGTGTGGAGGAGTACAGACCAACAACTAACACTGCTGCACTGCTAACACTAGGTCAGGCTCAGTTACAAGAAAAATGCCATTCTCCGTAAATATCCAGGGACACATTTTAGCTCTCTTGTACTATGTTGTCCTACTCAAGCAATGGTTATGACAGCACTGGTAGTAGTTGAGTCAACACTTTATGCTGCCTCTTGATACTGAGAATCTGAGTAGCCCACTGAAATGTAAAGGTACCAAACAGAGGTCCTTTCATTCCTTACGCTGAAAGGGTTATGAACAGCATATTTTATAAACTGAAACATAAATAAAATTACTGTCTCTCCTTCCACCAGCTGTAATTAATTTAGAAACAACTCAGCATCTGCAAGTGAGAAAGAGGAGACAGGGTAAAAATGTAAGCAGTATTTACAGATAGCAACAAAACTGCATTGATTGAAAGCAGTGGGATGCACATACTGAACACAGTTTGGCTTCATGTGCAGCCAGTCGGTGTGTTTGGACAGTACCTTTCCTCTTCTTCCAAGGATCTTATTCAATTTTGAGTTTCCTTTAAATTCTGGAAGCCATAATGTAAAATTAGATAAATTGGAATATTATAAATAGCTGACTTCAGGCTCTCTCCTACGTTGTTTTTGAGTGTATAGACACTCTCAGTAAGGATTTCTGACCATCTTGCCAATATTTCTGTCCTTTACATGCTAGTCGTCTATCTCTGGTATTGATTTGGAATGCAGATTTGGATTTGGAAAGTAGATAAATATACTCACTATGGATTTATTTTTGGCCCTGTAATATTTCTCTTTTATTTCTCTCTGCCCTTGTAATATTTATTTTATTTTATTGCAGTAGTCTGCTTCTGATCTTGGTTTGGCATATAGTTGCATAGTAATATACTAGATATTGATTTCTTTCTGTTCTGCAGTGTGCTTTCCTCCACATGTTAAAAAAAATCTTAGCCAGTTTTCAGAGAAACAACAGCAGTTCCTTCAGGCCATCTTCAAAGTGTGGGTGCTCAGCTGTTTCAGAAGCTGAATGCTCATTTCCAATGGCCCTTTATAAGCTGGCTGAAAATACTTTTTCACTTATTTATAGGAAAACATTACTCACTTTCATTTTCAAGTGATTTTCAGGGGTTAATAATCAATATCTGCTACGTATCCGATTTCTTTGTTGTTGTTAATTTATATTATTAGCATTAGTATTACACCAACAATTCTAGAAGAACATGCACTGTTGCCAATTTTAAGTGAGTAGTAGATACTGGACATGTTGCTCATCATAGTATGAGTCACTGATTTAGCTCATAGCTGTGTATCTTCAGAATATGAACATTTCTTAAACTCCTATTATATTATATTGCATTTGATAGTGGTCAAATTCTAAAGCTTCCCAAACTGACAAAGAATGAATGGGCTTTTATGGTCATCCTCCTGCTGAAGTCCACACCGAAGTGACTCAATTATCTAAGCCAGCTGCTTCCTATTCAACATTAAGTATCTAAACATTAGGGGCTGAGTTAGTCATGGTAGTTTTCCTTTAGGTTATTTGAGAGACATAAGCACCTCCAGAAGACAATTCACCTGACTTATCTTAGAACAAAATCAATTGTCCTCTGGAACTGAACAATTCTATCTAAAACTAAAAAGACAGTCTAGAGCTTGGGCTAGTTATCTCACTCTAGAGAGTCCTAACTCAAGTAAAGTCCAGTAAATTCTACCCCACATATTTTAACCAGAACTTAGTGTTAAACTATGCCTCATTCCACAGGCAGTTCTACCAAATCAAACTAAAAGCTTGAGGACAAGGTACCATTTAATTACTGTGCAATGGTTCAAAGCTGCACCAGGGAAGGTTTAGACTGAACACTAGGAAGCTTTTCTTTACCAAGACAATGGGCAAACATTGGAACAGGCTTCCTAGAGAGGGGTCCAAGCTTGTCAGTGCTTAAGACACATTTAGACAATGCCGTTATTTACATGTTTGAATTTGGTTAGCCCTGAATTGATCAGGTCACCAGGTTAGATGATCATTGTAGGTCCCTTTCAACTGAGTCTATTTTATTCTATACTTTTTCTCATGAAAAATACCAATGCATATTTCTCTACATCTTCATAAAATATCAGCCCAGGAGCACTCTCCCACTGCCTAGAGCAAGTACACACTTTTTCAGTCATGTTCCACCTCCAGACTCTCGAGATGAGACGCAGGATACACCACTTTACCTTGTTCTTTTTCTCCAATTTCTGCCGGAAAGACACACAGGTTTATGAGCTGCCTGGAAGCCATGACATGTTCCCAGGGTGGATGCCCAGAGAACTGGGACCCCAGGAGGCACTGCAACGTGCACTTTCATACAGATTACATGCACCTTCTTGTGCTCTTACATAATGCCTGCCTGTATCACGAAGACAGCGGGCAATGTACTGTTCTTAAAAATACGAGTAAAGCCTGGCATCTAGATCTGCACAGGGAAAAGCCCTATAGAGAGAGAGAGACCTCTGACGTGGAATACACCCATAACTAAGAGAAATATTTAATTCTTTCTCTTCAGCTGTTATCTGAATGCAAAATGTTAGTTTTCAGTCTAAAAAATAAGTCTCTTTCAGTAAAGGGCTCGTCTGTTTAATGTAAACTCAGAGAACTTTTTAAAATGTCATTGTCAGTTTTATACATAATAATATATTTTTCAACTTATGGGAAAATTACTTTTTTTTTATGGAGACATTTTCCTATATTGCAAGAAAAGAAAGAAAACACAAAAAAGAAAGGAAATAAACAGGAGAACTTCTGGAACTAAAATAGTTATATTAAAGAGAGGCTGTAGGAAGAAAGACTATTTCAAATGTGAAAACAAAAAAAAAGAATTTTCCACTTTTTTGAAACGGTTTTCCCATCATTTAAAGAGGGCAATGTGACAAAATTTTTGTGATTATGTATCAAAAATTGAGGCTAGCCATGTGGAAAAAAAATGCAATTGTTTCTTTTCACAAGAGTTTCTCAGCCTGGAGGAGAATGCCCAAGTATGCCTGGTAAAATCTCAGCTATGCTTATAATCATCTCATAATTCTCCTGATGTATTCATGAACATCCTCTTTTACTGTGGTATTAAGCCTAGGAACACAAGCCCATATTTCTTTATATGAAGTCAAAAAATTTACTCATTTACCTAAGTTGTCATTGGCTTTTTCCCCCTTCCTCTCCTGCAAGCTACATAGACCCAAAATAGTCAATTCTAAATCAGCACAATCAGTACTCATCTTATTCACACACTTTTTGCCTGTGCTCAGTTCTTTTTTATGGTTAATTCTTAATGTCAGCCTTTTCCCACTAATATCCAAACAAATTAGGAAAATAATTCCAGGCTTTGTATTCTAAAGGTAACTAATTTCCAAATTAGTTTTCTTATCATTTGAATTCTGAGTACTTCGAATTCATTATTCATGTATGACCTCATTAGATCTATATAACTGAACAAAATACAAAATCTCAAGTAGACCACATTTTTAAAAATCAATTCGTTTTCTCCCATTTTTCATCTGGCTTTTTTGCTTGATGACTAAAACCACAAGTAATAGGAAGTCAGTATCATAATTTTTTATAATAGTGAGATTAAATATGCAAACAGAGGTGGCCATGCAAAATACCTTCTTTCTCCACTGTTTTTATTTCTGACATAGAGGTTAACTATTAACAGCTCAAGATGTGGAATTGTAGGTGCTACTTTTGAACTTAGTATCCTGTAGAAGATAGTATTTCAGCGGTTAATTTGGTAAGGATTTCAGCACACGAAAGAGGCAAATTTACAGAAAATGTTTGGAGGTGAAGATAAACTTTTTTTTTGTCCTTTCAGGAAAGCTTTGAGAATGTTTTTCTGTAATCTACTTAAATCACCCAAGCTGTTCAGTTCCCTTTGTTTCTTTATGCTTTTACATTATATATGATAATCACATATGGGTTATTTCATCTGACAGTCAGAAACTTATTATTCATGACTTCTTAATACTGGCTCTCTGTATTGTTATTTTTCTCAAAAATAAGGGGGGGCAGAATTTTGAAAAAACAGAGCAATTTAGAATTTTTCCTTTTATTTATATAGCCTTTGGGGAGCAGAAAGAGGAACTACAAAAATATGGTAAGAACTACATATTAGGGAAAAGTACTTGTTCTTCGATAATAAGCTACTCTCTTAACACAAAGAACCACTCATATTTCCAGTAGCAATATATATTTTACTGGCCATCAGAATAATGTCTCTTAAAATCACAGCTCCCTGTATCTGAAAGACAGAGAGATTCATTCACCTGTCACTGACCTGGTTTCAATGACTTAGGTCAACTTTTAGTCAGAAATTCAAATTGAAGTTTGATATTTTCTCAGAACAGCCCTGCAGCTGCGTAGGAAATGAAGGAAGAAGGAGGAAAACGTACAATAATATCTGGACAAACTAGAAGGCAGAACAAATAGTGGGGACTTAAGGTGACTACTATTTTCATTTTAGTGATGCCACATCTGTAAGCAGGTTATGGTAGCCATTATGCTGAATCAGCGTTTATGACACCAAATATAGAAAAGGACTGGCTTTTCCAAAGCATCATTACTGAAGTGGTATGGAATGAGTCCTGAGGATTACCCCCACCATGGAGAACAAGAAAATTCCAGCTGCTGCAAAGAGACAGACCTAAAAGTCTAACAACAACAATGGCATAAGCTCCTGAGGACAACAGCCTTGGGCTTCTTTAGACCCCTAACAGCAAAAAAAACTTCATAACCTTAACCAATCCAGAGAAACCTATATTCTGACAATCTTTTAAGAAGAAATCTCTTTAAAGCAATCATAATTGACTTTTCTCCCTTTTGTGACCTCTTTTTTTCCTACAGAAATATAATCCAGATCCACATTTTTACTTACCATTTGTTAAACACTCTCACTACATATAAAATGGCAGGTATTCTATAACACTAATAGTGTCATGTAAGTAGTAATCACGAAAAATTTCAAAACATACGCAATTCTTTTTCTATTTCTATTTCTGTTATTATTATTAAATATCTATCTGGTTCCTTTTGATTATATTATACATGCACATACATTTTACATGCATATTATCAGATTTGCATTGGCATGTGAAAGTTAAGTGTGGGCAGCATTCCGGCAAGGTCGTCTTCAGAAGAAACACATCTGAAAGTGGATTCAGGAAAGGAACTGTAAAACAAACATTTAGGAAGCATCCTTGCTATAAAGAGTGTCAAAATGTTTTGGAGACTTATAAATACAGAAACTGAGACATATAGAGCTCTCTGTGGAACAGAAGGAATATCATTCAGTCAGTGCATGCTACATTTCACCACAACCAATGTGTACCAGAAATTTAGTGCCTATGCAAGGAAGATTTCAATAAAATTACATAGATACTCAAACACCTGCATAGAGTAAACACCAATCTAGCATATTATGGCCTGACACTACAAACTATTAAATACTTAAAAGAAAAATCAGTCATGAGTACGTGTGGTGGGGTGCAGGGGGGAAGGTATTTATACTTAAATACATGCATATGTGTCTTCAGAGTACATTTTGATCTTTTGTATGTTGATGAAGAATTGTGTTGACCCTGACAAGATACAGTGCTGTAGTTTTAGGAAGTTTGTGTGTTTAATGCTCATCTGAAGAATTTGTTTTTCTTCTGTTTCTCTTAGCCACTAAAATGCAAAGATGACAGCATGTTTACTGTATTGTCAGGCATTGTATACGATGACCTTTCAATATATTTCTGTTAATATAATTTTGAACCAGTAATATGAAAAGTGTCAAATGGAAGAAAGCAACTACCTGAAACTGTCAAAAAATTTTAGTAAATCACAGTCATACAAGATAGAAAGAACCAGATCATACTGTAATGACACATCAAATGCTTACCATACTCAACCGTTTCTATGTAGAAACATGGTCATTCCATGTAACTGATAAAAATGCACTAGTTTGCTATCCTTTGAATGAAGACCTTAGCGAAGTGTACAGACTTCGTGCAACCGATTTCAGAGAGAAATGCATATTAGATTATAATACATTTGTTCATTACTGTTAGTTGAAGGGATCAACTCTACCATCCCCAGTGCTTACCTGAGAAGGTCTGGCACACAGCTCACTATGTTCTAGCAATTGAAAAGTATGCTGAGAAAAGTGTGAGGGACCAGGAAGTCCAATCCCAGTACAACTTTCTTCCCATGCTTCTTCCGTCTTCTCAACTTAGGTCTTCTTTGTGCACCCAATTTCCTGTGCACCTTTTTTTTTTTTTTTTTACTTGTTGGTAACATGTCAGGTTGGTATCATACCTACCCTAGTTGTTTTCACTTTATTCCCGGAGGAACAGCTCCATCCCTTACGATCTGGAAGAACTTTACATTCCTCTCCTTCAAGACACGGTTGCATGTGGCACCACCATTTCTGCTCCACTATTGAAGCTACAAGAGAAGAAAGCAAATGTATTTGCATTTTGTTGAAATGGACACTTTAAGATGTTGCAACATTTCTTTTATTTTCCAGGGAAATACGAGAAATATGTTGACTGACAGCTAGTCTGTGATTTTCAGCCACCTCAGAACCTTCATAAGAAATTAGGTTTCCAATTTGCAAAAGGTGCTATGTGCTTCAAAGTCAATCTCTTCACAGCATTTCTTTCCAGCCTCATTTTTATCTTGCTCAGCCAGATTTCAAAGTTTTAAGTAGAATCTCTTCTTTTGCTTGGTCTATAATATAGCCTAGCATAGCTTGATTAAATTTATTCCCCAAAGATGACATATTTACAGCTTCTCTGACAGCCAGCAACATATCAACATTAAAGAGATCATGTAAAGGGTGAATCCTGCCATTCTTTCAGAGAAAGAGATGTGAAAAATCAGCTAGTATTTTCCCAAATAAAACACATGAGCCTACACCAGTATTGCTAAGACACTAATTTTGCACTGTGAATAAGAATAATAGTGTAGGTCTAAAAAGATTAAAAACCAGACAGAACTGTGTTCTGTTCGTTTGCTTGTTTCTTTCCAGTGTGATAAATATATAAATTAGATGTAAGACTGTAGCACATGAAAATTATATGCTTATGTAGGTTTTACATACATACTTTTACTTAAGTGAATTTCATACAACTCCAAGAGTCATCTTCTAGTTAGATCAAATGTAGCCTCTCAACGGGCCTCTTTCATTGGCATCTAATAATTTTGCTTAGCATTTGCACAGAGCAATAGCAAGTAATTAATTTTTCCATCTTCCTCCCATTCACCTTGGACACCCCTTTCAAAATGCAGAAGCTTTCCTACTCTTATTTTATATAGTTAACTATAATGGAGTGGGTCTCATTAATGCCCTAAAGCCAGCAAAAACTCCCAGGAACACAAAGAAAGGAAGCAATAGAAGGAGTCGCACCATCGACACAAGAAGGAGCTGCCCGGGTGGTACCTGCTACCTGCCCAGGGAAGCAGGAACACTTCACCGTCTGTGATCTTTCTTCTATCTTATTCTTATTGCAGCATCTGTGAAGCGCCACCACTTCACAGGTCCCAGTTTTAACATGGTGGGCTGTGAAAATAAGAAGATGAACAATTTGATAACTTTGAGAAGTAACATCGTATTGCTTAGTTTGGATTCTTTTTAATTAGAAATGCATGAAATTTGGCTCTGTAAGGCAATCTGCCACACACGAAACGAGAATTACAATGGTATTAACACTAGAATGGAGAGTTGATTTCTTTTCCAAATGTAGTATAACTACCTCAGGCAGAAAACACTGGCTAAAGAAGAACAATTGGACAAGGCTGCGCATGGGCCTGTTCCAATAAAGCAAGAAGCAGAAACATAGAACTAACCTAGAAACTACATTAATTTCTGGACTCCCGTAAACAGCTCTGTGTCTCCACCAATATTTTTTTCTTTTTCCCTATGCAAGAAATTTTGGAATGAAAGTGTATCAATGCTAAAATACCCATACATGCATATGTTTTCAGAATCTATGTCTCCAGACTTTATGCCCAGAACAGACTTTGACATGGTATTCCAAAACCTTCCTACAGGCAGACAGAGAACAACTGGCAGGATACAGGAAAAGTCCTCAAACAAAACCCAGAAATAAAATCTACTGAGGAATCACACTTTAAATTTTTCTGCCTGACACTGCAAAGTAAGTTTGGGAACACGAGGAACCAAATCTTTCAAACAAGGGAGACAACAGGACAATCTTCATTATTTCATATCTGTAGCAATCATTCCCATTCATGTTGCTCTAACTGATTACCAGAATCATACTACTGGAGTCCAATGAGAGGACCAATTTGGTGAGAGGAGAGCTACCAAAATACCCTTTCTGGTTCAGCAGCCAGGTATCAAAGGATCTGGAGTTTGGAAAAGGTTTTAACTGAACTTTCAGCAGTTGCTTATACAAGACCAGATATTCCCGGGGTAATTCACTACCATCAGAAGAAAGAGAGAAAAAAATCTGAACTTTAGCTGATATTGACCTACAACCTTGTATGGGCAGAAATACTAATTATGTGAAGCAATAGGTGCCCCTTATTTCTGCTGCTATTTAACTTTTTGTATGCTTTATTCAAAGCCTGTGTACTGAGTGCTTCAGCTACCTTTAATTAGGGATGTCAAACAATAAACAAGAACTTCCACAGGTAGAAAGCCCTAAGAACAGAAGTCCAACACTGATCTCTGGATTCATTCAGCTGTTATTTCACAATGTCAGCTCTTAAAAGGCCTGAGGAAGGAAAAAAATTTGATGTAGGCTATGGACTCCATGAATGTTCCTAGAGGCAAAAGCCACAGACAGCAATTAGACTCCGGGTGCTCATCAACAAAACATAAACTGCTAAACATTTCACTGGGGAATTATGCATTTTTCAGTATAACAAATTCCAGTGAATAGTCTGTGGTCTTTGTCATCACTCAGTGTATTGTACCATGTCAGGTTTGATTATACTCCACCACATCATGCTGTGCTACAGCTGAAATGATATAACACAATGCAAACAATTAACCCATGATCCATCATATTTTGATATGCTGAAATGTTACATTTAAATCAAAAATCTAGGAGGAAAGAAAATCTCTTTATGCACAAACACTGATTTTCTTCACTTTCTAACTGTAATTTTTAATTCAATAGAGGATGAGGAAAGCAATTCATACTATCTGCCTGAACTTTTCAGTCTCTGGTATTTCTTACCTTTGACAACAATGTGCAAATACCTTTACAGCTACTACCACAGGCTGCCCCAAAAATTACTTTTAATTATTTTCCAAACAATTCCACTGGTAGATATTCATGTCAATAAAGCAATTTAAATAAATACATTCATTTTTTTCTTAATAAAACACTTGTAAAGTTTTTTTTATTTGTGAACAGGAAAAAAAATTATTCTAGGATATATTGGGAATGTATCATATATAGTAGAACAAATACATCCTGCTTTTGCAGCTTCACATTAACTTTAATTTTGATAGGCAATTAAACATCTTGTACCCACTCGTCTTAACACAAATTCACTAAATTGTATTTTATGAAAGGTACATAAAAAACCCTAGACACTGAATCTACAAAAGAAAATAAATTTAGTGGTAGGATAAGAACTTTGAATCACTTCATTTTTCACTATGTTAGTTTTAATTTGTGTTCTGTATATCCCTGATCCTGAAATTTTGTGTCCTCACTCACCTATATAACTTTACACTGCTTTTCTGGGTCTGCAGAAATGCCGTAATACAATCACTAAGGGAAAATAAAGTACGATGTTCACCAGCAGCCATGAGGAATGGAAGCCAGTTAAAGGAGCTATTCTAAAATTCTGTGAGGGAAATTTTCACACTGAAACAAAAATTTCGAAAGCCTACTTTGTAGTAATTAGGAGGAGAAAATCAGGCATTATAAGACTTTTATGGAAAAAGAGTGTAATGAAACAGTCATATTCATGTACAATACAGAAAAACATTTCAAAGAGTGAAATGACATATGAAAAATGAAGGAGAACAAAAAATAACCATACTATAACCATACTAAAAATAACCGTACTATTGATAGTATTTGGGGAATTTTTAATAAAGATGCTTTGAAATTTTCTCGGTATAAAACAAAAACATCCTAGAAAAATATACAAAGATATTTCAAACATTGAGAAATCTAGGCTAACCATCCTCTAGTTTCTATTTGCCAACTAGAAAATGCCATGAAAATTCCTTGAAAGGAAATGTAGATATTTAAGCTCCTTCTGCTATGAAATAATTAAGTTCCAGTGCAGCAAGTACAGTATCTGTCACATTCATGTGAAATTAAAGCTTCAATGCAGTAGATAAAGCATTCTCCACAACCGAAACCAAACTAACCTCATTAAGCCACTGAATCATTCCACAAAAGGAGGATAGTACTTTGGGAGATTCACATTTTGGTTTTGTTTCTTTTCCTCCTAGCACAGACTTCAAAGTATGCTGCTTGCTTTGCAGAAATTGTTTGAGGAACCAAATGTCATTTCTGTAATCCTACAGAAACTAGTTATTCAAAACCACTACAAACAGTATTTCATTCCCTGCTAATGCAAGTAGTCCTTCCTGCAATCAGTGTGGAGAGGGACTGAAGAAAGAGACTCAGAGATGTCTATATGTACAGACTGCAAAGTTTTCCTGATGATTATACACAACATAATATACATATAAATTATGTTCCAGAAGATGTAACACTGTATCATGACGGTGGAGCTTGGAAAACAGGCATAACCATATCTCACCCATTAATGGTATATCCTGTAATTAACCTGCCACTTTTACAGCTTTTTTTTCATGTAGCAAAATCATCGATACTGATCTCATCAATCAGAACCAGAAACTTCAGTGATCAGTATCATATTCCTGGAAAAAATAAAACTAGGCAATTATTAGTCTTCAATTTACATAAAACTTTTCTTGTTCCTTCATCGTAGCTTTAGATTTCTTTCCTCCAGGTGAATAAAATTTCAGTCACATTTACACAGCGCATCTGGCACTAAGTTATGACCCTTACTCCTCTATGTTTGTGGGAAGATTGCTCCAGAGAAGGGAAGTTACAATTCAAGATTATTATTTTGCAACTCAACTCACAAATATGAATATAAGGTATTTAGTGCAGGTATGCAAACCTTGCATTAAGTCAAGAAAATCTTCTGAATACCATTGTTCATCATGATCAGCTTTTCCTAGCCTCAACACAAACACTGATGTTCAATTCTGTCACCCATATGCTCAGTCACTTGAATCTTTTCTTTCCTAGAAGTTGCACATGTCATGCATCAACACATACACTGGCCATGAACAAAGAGGAAGAATTCATGTTCCAAGAGCTAAACAAAATAAAGTTACAGCCTGTTTCTATCTTCAGGTTCCCCATCATTTCAGTAGCCACATATTAATAGTTGGAAAAAAAATATCAAAAAGGCTCTATTATATTCTCTCTGCAAAGAAACTGGCACAGCAGGGTGATACAGTTAAATCCATCTAATGACTGACAGCTACTGGAAGCAAAAGAAGACCCATTGCCTCTTGTCCAGCACTCTTTCATCCCTTGCTTGCATGAACACTGTCATTTGATAGTGAAGATGGTAAGCCAGAGATTTGGATTGGCAGAAAAATTTCCACTTTTTTTTTAGGGTTAGTTCTCTACCAGTTTAGCTCCCACAGCTGGGTGCAGAGACCAGTGAGAAGCAATTTCAGCCACAGGGAACAGGAAGGAGCTGGCAGCCACAGATACATGATTAACTCCTTCTGCAGAAACCAGTTCTTATTTCAGCTTACAAGAACTGCAGCTCAGTAGTCCTACATGAAATAAATGTATCTTATTTTATTGTATTTCAGGTGATTTTTCTGAGGTCACAGAGACTATTTAAAATCTGCAAAGCTTTGTTTGTTTGTGTCTCTGTTGAAAAAAGAAGCATCAGCAATAAATAGAAGAATGGACATTACGCTTAGCCATGAGACTCAATCCATATTTCATCTAATATTTTATACATGTTAGCCTTTTTGTCATCTTGGGTATGATCAGGAAGTTGTCCCACATGAAATACCACAGTTACCCAGTCTTTCAAAGTAGGTACATATGCATTTTTTATTCATGTAAAGCATATCCACATTAAGGATTATAATGGAATGACTCTTTTAAATAATCATCTGTAAGGAAAAATAAACATTATTTCAGGACATTGTCAACTTACTTAATCCATTTTTCTAAGTGATTAGTCACTATTCTATACCACAATATTCAAACAAATGTGTGATTGGGTGTCATCAATAAAATAAATAAAATTAGTGGTTATAATTTACCATTTTTCCAGAATGGGCTCTAGATCACTGCCCTACCCTTAAATGACCAGGATAAAAAGAGGATTATCTCGTTCACATAGTTTATTTGCTTAGGTCATACTGATTGACATGGAAAACAAATGTAGGTTATTTTTCTGCTACACCTCAGCAATTTCAGAATGTCATATCAGTCTCAGTGTGTCACTGTAGATAGGAAGGATACAAACGAACTTGCACAATCTCCCTCACACTCACAAAACACACACTCCCACACAATATTGTTGCATTTTTTCGATAGCTTAATAAGTGTTAGTAGCTGCCATTTCTAAGCAATCAAAATCTTATACAACCCCAGCCAAGTCAGGATTTCCATCTAAACTTTCTCTTTAAAAATGTCAGACAAAGACATATGAAAACAAATACACTATCCAATTCCTTCATTCAATTAATTTTAACATTTTTCAATATTTTCTGTAATATCCATGTAACAGCTGCTAGGGAAAAACTTGAACATAGTTTATTTCTACTCTACCAGCAATGGTTCTGATACTACTGCAGTTCTGTGATGTAAGGACACAAAAAACGCGAAGCTTTTTGTTAAGGATAAAATCTTTGATTTGACCAGTCATTAGTGCAGCTGGGAAAAAAGCGGCCAAGATTTTGGGAACACAAGCTTCAGCTTGCTTTTGTGAACACAAAGCAAAGCACAACTCCATTTCAGCTCCATGGGCCAGAAGGAGACCTGGCAGCACGTACATCAGGAAAAGATGACTAACTCCCAAAACAGCACTGGTAGATATACATCAACAGTAACCTTAGTGAATATTATCTTTAAAGATCAAATTCAAAACCCTTTGAACTCAGTGGTTTTGGTTTTTGGATCAGAATGCCAATGACAGAGTAATTTTTCTTTTTTTCAATAAAAGTGACATCTGGATTTGCAACTGAGATATTTATTCTGATGATTGAATATGCAGCACCTCTTACAGTGATTTAGAAAATGATGATATGTAGTCTAGACACATGACTGAAAAGTATGGTGAATTAAGATTATTAAATAAAATAAAAACAAAGATAATTGTATCCACAAGCGAGTTTTTTTAATGTTATTTTGTACATCTTTTTAATTGGTTTGAAAAACTTATGAGATTTTTTTAATTCAGAAAATTATCTAAACCAAAGCTTTTTTGATTTTTTAAAAACTGGCTTGGTGTTCTTTTTTTTGTTGTTTTTTTCCCTTGTTTGGCCAGTGAACTGAAAAATCAATTACAGACACAGTAGTAATTCCTGTGTCCTTAGTGGTGACAATGAGGCATGACACCATTGTGGTGCATCTCAGGAAAGGCACTCATGTTGCTTTATTTTCAGATGACACATGGGGTTGTACTATAGTATCAGCAGGACAAAAATTCTAATTTTGTGCTATCCTATTCTACGCTATCACAGAATCATAGAATGGGTAAGGTAGGAAGGGACCACTGCAGGGCTCTGTCCTTTTGCCAACCTCCCTTCAAATACTTATACACATTGTATGTATACAAGCTATCAGGAGCCAGCGGTGTTTCCTTGTGGCCAAGGCGGCCAGTGGTATCCTGGGGTGCATGCCAGGTCAAGGGAGGTGATCCTTACCCTCTACTCTGCCCGAGTGAGGCAGATCTGGAGTGCTGTGTCCAGTTCAGGGCTCCTCAGTGCAAGAGCGCCTGAAGCGGATCATACAAAGATGATTAATGGACTGGAGCATCTGTCTTACAAGGAAGAGCTGAAGGAGCTGGGCCTATTCAGCCTCGAGAAGAGGCAAATGAGAGACAACCCTCATCAGTGTATATATTATAATTCCCATACAATTATTTCTGAAAACCCCACAAACGCACCTTATTGTCAGGTCCTATTTACTGCCTTCACATGCCCATGCCTTGTACCTCAGCTATAGTTATTAAAAGTCACTTGTTCACTTTGGGCACTGAAAAGTTCAGATAGAGTATGCTCTACTTACACCAGTGGAGAATCAATTTAGGTTAAAAGTACAGCTTTGTTTTTAGTTTCCCTTTGACTCTGATGTCTCTTGCACCTTGGGATACGTTCTCAGGTGAATTGCTAAAAAAGCCATAGCTGATTGCTTGGAATATTTTGCAGTGCCACTTGTAGGCAACACACACACAAAATAGTGCTAACTGCAGCTCCTCCCAGGCTTCTTGGATTCAACATGATGTTTTCTTTCCTGAGAGGATCATTTTAAAATAACAAGAGTCATTCTTGATAAGTGTTTATTCTGCTGATGCTAGCCCAGCTCCTCTACCCCTCAATTAACCCAGTTAGTCCACTTGGGTGAAGGACAATGAGCAGAGTTCACACGACAACACTATGCACACAGCATCTCTGGTAGCCTTTAAAACCTGAACTAATGAATGGTTTGCCACAGACACACTGCCAAGCATAATCTTCTACACTGTGCCAAAGAAAAATCTCATCCATCAGTTTGTCTGCCAGCCGTCATTTACAACCATCTGTATGGGAAGACATTCCCTTCTGGAAAAAAATCAAGGAAAACTACAATATAAGCATTCCCCTGAGAAGAGCTCACTAATGAATCTGTGAGATCCAGCCTCAGATATTCCCACAGCAAAATCTATGCACTGAAACGGACTGCTGACTAAGAGAGGAAAAGACTTAGTGAAATAAAGCTGGCGTGGTCCCAGCTGTTCTCACAAACAAAAACTACAGATGGAGCACTTCATGTAGGATCTCTTGGACCTGAAGAGCCATCAGTCATCTCCTGGCCTTACTGAGGCTAATTGTATTCAATGAGTCCTCTGGCAGGAGTGATCCAGTCTTACTCAAATAAGCTTACCTCCTCTCTCTCAGCAAAGTCAGTGCCTTTTTATGGCAATGGCTACAAATTATGACTTCATACCAAACTTTTAGCCAAAGAAACAGGAACTCAAAACATAACTGATTTTCAGGTAGTCTGAAGGATAATTTTCTCTTCTCCATATGACCCCACTCAGCCTAGAGTGTTGCCCTCCCTAGGTCTGATTTTTTAATTTTGAAATCAGGTAATCTCTAGGTTCACAAAACCACAGAGCATTCAGATACAAGATCACAAGCAGCAATCATTTTGGGGGTTTACAGCTCTTTATATGTCCACTCACTGGAAGAGGAGCAGAAGAAGCTTCTGCATGTTATTCCAGTCCTCACCTCAAGCTGGGCTCCCCGACTGCAGCCTGCCTGCTGGGTCTTTCCCCAGCTCCCACTGCAGGTGCCCAGAGAGGAGCTGATCCACCACAGCCACCCTGTTTGCCAGGCAGTGGAGTGGACGAGAGGATGATGACAGCAGCAAAGGCTGCGTGTTTCCTTACGGGACCGAAATGGAGCCACTTTGCTTTTTGTAGATGAGATGCTTCCCACATTTCTTCTCTAACAGCTGTGGGCTGACACAATCCATGAGAAAGTTTGCGTAGAACTGGTAGAAAAACACTCAGGGCGAGGTTCAGTTTATAAATACTACAAGTCAAAAGCCCCAGCATCTCTGAGGTTGTTATCAAACATGTTAAGCAAACGATATATTAAAGTGTGCAGACATTTTGCAAATTACCAGGCTGATGCTTGAGATTACTAATTATATGATTTCACAGAGAAAAAAGACTAATCCAGCTTTCAGGCACTCAAAAGAACATTTGGCACAAAGACTTTTTATTCTCTCATACTCTCTCTTTGGGCCTTCTGCCAAATATCTCGACTCAGCAAGAAGCAGTAGCACATGTCTCAGCACAGCCTTCAGCCTTTGGCAGAATACAGAAACCCCCGCATTTTCTCTTCAGTCTCAGAGCGTCAGAAGCCTGTAGTTTACACCATTACGGGGAATATATTTCCTGTTTCCCTAGATTACTCTCATTATTGATTTTCTTTTCTTTCTAGCTGACCCAAATGGTCACATTGTATAGATGACAAACTAATATGTTCTCAGGGATGCATCCTGAGGAAAAAAAAAAAAAAAGAAAGAAAAGAAAGGGTGTTTCTACCTCCCTGTATTTGCATGACCCTCTGGCACAACACCTTCACCCTACGTAGTGCCTTAAGAAAAATACTGTGTATGGAAGTCTCTATGGAATAGGATTAGTGCAAAAAGGTGGAGAGGTATATTCAGCAGTGCTTTTGAACTGCCTGCTTGCAGCCTTCTCATCCTTATTAAAAACTATCTCAGGCTCTTAGAGGTTCCTCTATGGAGACAGCAGCTGAAGCCCAGGGAAGGGGAACCGTGATCTCCCCAAAGAAAGGTGCAGAGGTGTTACAGCTGTGTCACAGCTGTGTCCCTGTGTTATAGTTCCATTGCAGCACACATCTAACTGCTTATGTGTGATCTTGCTTCTGCAATTGCTTCCCATTTATTAAGGTCCAGAAACTAATTTCACAGAATCTTAGAACAGCCTGGGTTAGAACGGACCCTAAAGGTCATTTAGTTCCAACCTCTCCACCGTGGACAGAGACACCTTCCACTAGACCAGGTTGCTCAGAGCTTCATCCAAACTGGCCTTAAACACTTCCAGGGATGGGGCATCCACAGCTTCTCTGGGCAACCTGTTCCAGTGCCTCATCACCCTCACAGTAAAGAATATTTTCCTAATATCTAATCTAAATCTACTCTCTTTCAGTTTGAAGCTATTCCCCCTTGTCGCTACATCCTATTGTAAAAAGGCCCTCTCCGCTTTTCTTGTAGGTAAAAGACCTCAGTTATAAGATGGTCAATTCATATTTAAGCACCCAAGTGTCAACATGAATTCCATTATCAAAGTATTCATGTTTTATTTCACTTTTCTTTTAAAAAAATTATGCTTAGCACCCCTTATTCAGTCTATGCTAAGATTTTTCAAGCTTTGAAAAGCAACAGTCCCTCAAATTTATGTTGAAAATCTATTAAATCTAACCAAATCAAGAAGAGTAAAGAGAAATCCATGACTTCCAAATTAAGCAGCACAAATTTTTTTTCCTGAAGACAAATATGAACATCACTTGTCTAATACCTATATTGAAGAAATATCAAGCTGACGAAACCTGCTATAACAGAAGCACTCCAGGATTTTAGTGATGACCTAATAGAAACCAGTCAGTGAAGTCAGGGTAAAGTTCTGAAAATTCTGCCAATGTCAAGATTCCCACTGTGCAAAATCTTTCCAAAGATAATAATCAGGATACTGAGTCACTCACTATCCCTCTTCTATACAGAAAGGTATTTATATACAGCTGTGCACTCTCACCTAGGAAGTATATTTACATGAAAACCTACCATAAGATACTGAAAATACCTTTTAACCTTTATATGTGTGTATATATTCACCACATAAATAAGCGATGACATTTAACATAACATCTACAAAAAGCATTTAATTTTTGAAATACCACCTTTTAAAAGCTCTGCAAAATTTTTGCTTGCTTGCTTGCTTGCCTTGATTATTGTCTGGCTGGCTCATTTTATTTTACGCACAGAGTTTTAGATGGTGTGTTAAATTTTTTTGGTTTGAGGTTTGTTTTGGTTTTGTTTTTCTTCACCTTGTCTGTTTTCATGACTGGATAGAATATACTAATTTAGAGTTTCTTTAATTCTCTAATGTATTTTTATAATACATCATGTTCCATTTTGCAGCTCTGTAATGCATTTTTACTTAATCTGTCAGTTCAAGCAAATTATCAAATATACTTTGAAATATTCCTCCCACAAACCATAGGCACATGTATACACACTCAACATCCTGAAAACTATGTAACTGCTTTTTTTTTTTTTTCATTTTTCCTTTTTACACCCCTGCCTTCTAAGACTTCCCCACAGTCCATCAGACTCCTCCATAGGTGTTAAGAGAAGCTCCATAGGATGTCCTCCCAGCACACAGTTCACCGCCTGAAAGAAAGATCTCAATTTTAAGTTTCAGCTCGCTTCTTTAGGGCCTCAGGCAAGCTCTTTGAAGTGCAGAGTCAGGAGGGAAACTTAACTCAGGCCTTTAGAAAAAAACTGCTAACAAGGCATATGTCTAGTACTGTGAAATGCCTTCTTTTGGAGTGATCTCCCCTGCTACAACCTTCCCTCTACATTATTGATTCCATATAAATAGCAAGTCTCTGAGCCATGGGTATGATGAATCAATAAGGATCTAGACAGAGTCTATGAATTGAAACTGGATGGCCTGGGAAGAGGCTGGCTATTCTTCAAGACAGAGGAAAAGAAAGCACATTCCAACAAGCCAAGTAAAAGAGGAGAAACTGCCAGGAGAGCCATTCAGAGCAGTGCAATGAAGAATATTTTTGCCCAAGGATTCCCAGTAGATAATACTTTCAGATATGTCTTCTTGCTGAAAAGGTACCTTTTAAGATGCTCCTAGCAGACTCCCTGGCATTTGTTTCTGAAGGAACTCTGGTTAACAGAAGCTGTTGATAGGAAACATACAGACCACCTTCACAGCTATTGAAAGTCAGAAGCTGCAAAAATATCACAGTCCCCAGAAGTCCAGAAGCGTGCTTTTTAACAACTGTCAGGTAACAAAGGCAGCTGAAGTAATTCACGCCTGCAAAAAAACCTATTCAAAACAACAATATGGACAAAAAAATTTGTAATTATTCAGGGACGTTTTCAGACAATGAAGACTTAGCTTCATGTTTGGCATCTTAATCCTGTATCTTTATGGAAGCTCATTCATAGCACACAGGGATGTAAGAAGTCACACCAGGCCAGCTCAGGATCCTTTTTCCTTGCTGCCTATCCACAAAATAAGCCAGGCACCTTGTGGAGCTGGGACACAAGTACAGAGCACAGCAGAGCTTGCTGGTCAGCTCTTGGACATGAGTTTTCTGGGACTATAGAAAGCACACCTGGAGCAAAACAAAAGCAAATTATTAGTTAACTAATTTTCTGTTACCCCAGAGAAGTCAAGCCTTCTGCATTGAATATGAGACTCACAGAGAAGCCAAGCAACTGTGCTTCCTGCCATGGAGCAGAGGGAAGCCTATGGTGCTGTGCTGTTGCTGCTGAAAGGGCTGCTAAAGGGGCTGCTGCTCAAGGCAAGCTTCCAAACAGATCCAGCTCCCCCAGCTCCTCCTCTGCCATGTTACCCAACACCCAGATCCGTCATTCTCCCACAAGAGCCAGAGCAATGCTTCTGCAGGTGCCAGGAATGAGGTGCCCAAGGTGTTATGTCAGTGCCAGAGACTGGTCATGCCAAAGGGAGAGTCCAAAGAGGCATACACAGCTCTCACATCTTTCTCACCATTGTGAAAGGGCAAAGGGGGGAAAGGAGAGTGGTTGGCTCTCAGGGATCTGAAATCTGAAAAATGAAATCTGAAAAAAAAAATAATAATGCTTGAATTTTAATGCAGCTGTTGCCAATAGGAACTTTCAAGGAAGACAAATAGGCAAATGACCTGCTGCACATAAAATTATAGCATCCACTGCTGGCTGCATACATTTTTATGACTGCATATTCTTTTTGCTACTTTAATGTAGGATTTTCCTCACAGAGGTCAACATCAGAACCTCAACACCTCAGAACTCACATTGCACTGAAGAGTGGTTTTTAGTTAAATAACTGAGAAATTAGGTAGCAGCTGTTAACTGTGGGCTATTTTGACTCTTTCAAAGTCCCAAGCGCAAAGCTGAATGCCACATATGATACATTGTAGTGCAGTGTATTTGTCTGCCAGTGTCTAACAATGTGTCAAAAATGACAGCAGACTATTTATAAATATCCATAGGGCTGTGCCTCTTTCCAAGGTTAGAGGAAATTGTAATGAGGAAATAACTGACTGCCCACAATTCCTTAGAAATATCTACACTGCCTCACAACAAATATTTTTACTGCTTTAGTTCTAAAATGCACACCAGAAAAAATACATGACTGTTAAATAACTGTCCAGGTCCACAGCATTGATATGCTGTGAAGGGAGCCAAGTGTAATCTTCTTTAGCCTGTGGAAGACTGTCACAAAACCAGAAAAAAAACCTGCCTTCCCCGTCAATTCACCACCTTAAAAGCTGAACAGCAAGGGGATACACCAGAGGATTTGACAAAACGCCATTCATGGGACACCTTGTCTGATCACATACACAAATCTATCAGAGTTTTATCTTCACAGGGCTCACAAGTCAGGGAAATCTTCAGAATAATCCTATCACATATCCTTCAGGTGCAGCTGCAGTTAGCAGATCATTGTACATGAAAATAAAAAGATGAGGAAATCAGAAACTGAAGATGTAGCAGAATGAGCCAACATTTTCCAACTTCAGTGGGACAGCCTTACTTTACCACCTAATTCTTTACATGGTGCCTTGTCTAGGAATTCTATGTTGACTGGGCACCTATAATTTCTAAGGAACTAGACCCACAATAAAAAAGTAAACATGGGTACTGTGAATCTCTTTTTATTTCACACACAACCACTCTGATATCTGTGGTTTGTGACTGCTCTTCACTTGTATTTTTACTTTAATGAACATGCTGCATAACACAGATGTAATCTGATTATTTCTGATCCTCTGCCTCATCTCTCCAAGGGAGTCACATGTTCATCCACCTTTCCTTTCTCATACAGTTGTTTCTAGAGACCAGCAACACACGTATTACTATTACATGAATACATTGTCATCTGATAGAACAGAAACCAAATTTCAGCAGGTCATGCATGGTTCAGAGCCCCAAAAGCAGTGCACAGCAGGGTCCAAACCTGCAAACTGGAAAGACTTGCTAGAGTTTTGTCCCTGATTACTTTTTCTCAAGTACAATACATATGCATACCTACATACACACATATACAATCAAGGACATACAAGAAAGTGTCTTTAGGTAGAAGCATCCAGTGTTTTAACACAGCAATGCATCTTGACATCTTTATTCACTTTCTGAATCTTTACATAATCATTTACTATATTATTATTACAAAAATGAGAGTGGGGTTTCAGCTGTTCTCTACAAAACCAAAGACATGTCACCATATGCTGGATGTCTACAGTGCCTGATCTAAGCTGGACATCCCTGTATAATCAATGCAGATAGAGATAAAAGCACCTCCAAAAGGTATTACCCAAATTTTAAGTGTGCAAGATTAGATCCCTCCTTAAGGGAAACTGCTACATCAGGAGAGATATTACTTGAACCCTGGTTAGTCATTTCATCTGTGAGACTGACCTCACTGGAATCTGACAGTGCCACAATACTGAAACAGGCCTAACAGAGGTCAGTGCTCTGTAGTGACCATGTCTGCTGTAAGAATCATAATATGTATGTATAACTAAACCAAGCTAAAATATACCTACTGATTTATCTTCCTCTGTAAAACTGAATTTTAAGATCTCTGACATTTGCCAGGACCCAGCAGAGGAGTCAATCGCAGGTCCAAATAGAACACTTGAGTCAGAGGAAGAAACACATTCCCCTAGCTTTTATTTCAGGAGCTTTTAAAACTTTACTAGTTATGGTAGTAGCATATCAAGACTGATTTTCAAAGTTCTCTTTAAACTGTGAACTTTCTCCCTCAAAGAAAAAAAAGAAGAGAGAAACTTAGAGGACTCAGATATTCTGATCACTGATTTATTTCTTCACTGTATTAATAAAGTGACACAAAAATAGTCTGGAGCTTTTAAATCCCACTCTATAAATAATATCCTGTAAATAATATTTCCACATTTTTCTCCAGGTTGTCTGTAAGAAAACAAATCTCATTTTCCCATCTATCTTCTCTTTAATTATTCATACTTGCTATGCATAAACCTAGAAGACTTTTCCATAAAAATAAACAAAGTAAAAAATAAACACCAAAAACCCATAAAAACTTCATTAAAAACTATTGAAATTGTTACCCCCTAATGATCATTGTTATGAAAAACTGAGTGATTTTATAGTTTAACACCCCTCTCCTACAATGACTCTATTAGGATAAGCCATAATTTGGCATTTTCCTACATTTTTAGTGTGGGTCATAATGCTGCTTTAGTGTAGACTGTCGTACTCCTAGCACCCAGCAGATAGGCAAATTAGTTTCTAATCACTCCTACAGATCTGTTCTAAAGATAGATTTTTAGGAGAGCTTTTCTGGTAGCCAAAATAGTCTGATTAGTGGGACCTTTTACTTTTTTTTTTCCCCATACAGCATTATTTAGCATGACAGTTTTAAATTGGAGCTCTTCACAGGATTTATTGTATAACTAGGTTAAAAATGTTCATTAGACTAATTAGTATTTGAAAATAGAAACAAGAACTAGAGTTGAGAAATATACTTCCTTCGGCAAAATCATTATTTTTAAAAATACTTTCAGTACTTACTGTCAATAGTGTCCAACAGACTAGCATTGTTTATTTCAGAAAGATGAAAAAATAATGAGGCTAAAATATTGCCTGTGATGAAATAAACCACATGTACTGCAAAAATAAGAGTATGATTTCCATATGCCATTCAGAGTATTTTAATTTAGTTTTGCTCTCACTTTCAGAAAAAAATACCAAAAACTTAAGTTCTAAAGGCCTTTAACACAAACAAAAACTGTTTATATCCTATCAGTGGAGGTCTTAGTCCAAACTAATTAAAATATTTTTGTGCTTTGCTATTTCCATAAATAGCTGACTGATTCTGAACATTTCTGGATACTTCTATAACTACAAAACAGCTGTTCTAGAGTATGGCATTTTTACAGGCAACAACATGCAGTGCTCCTTATAGTTTGTTTTTTTGAGTTTTTTTGAAAGAAAATTTAAAATTACATCAGTTTAAAAAGTCTTTCTTTCTCCCTAGCACTTAGATTTTACTGCATACCTGTGAAGTAGAATATACCTACCCTCTCTCTGGTGGCTATGCTCTTTTCTTCAGTCATGTCCCTCTTTGCAAGCTCTTTTTCAGAGTAAACCCAGGAAAACCTAATGACAGCGATGTCTTGACAGAAGACGGGTGGAAAACGTGTTCTGTCTGTAAATCTCTTTGCACAAAATGCATCTTGCAACTTGCAGAGCAAAAACTTTAAAGTCAAGAAAGTCATAAGACCAGCGAGCCCTTTGTAATGGGATTCCTCCTAATTCCGCATTTTTAGCTGTTTTTATCTGATCCCGTCTTCTTCCCTAATATTAGGCAGAGAGCCTGAGTGCACTTCATCCCTGCAATCCCCCAGGAGACATTTCCAGGACTGGTGATCTTCTCAATTATACTATGAACAGGAGTGGCCTAAGGAGGATGAAAGGTTAATCCTTTTCTCAGACGTTTCCAGGGCATAACCTCTGCAGGATGCCCTTTGTCTTCTGCAACACAGCTTTCTAGCATTCTATGTGTTGTTACAATGAAGGAGAAAATATGGATCATTTACTTTTCATAATTGAGATTTTCTGGATTTTCACAGGTTTTTAAAACATAAACATAGACATAGGAAACAGTATTTTAACTCTCCTAAGACAATTTTAAACCAAAACTAGCAGGAAAAATAGAGATTTACACATCCTTCATATGCACATCCTTCATGTGCAGCAGTGTAACAAGATGGCACAAAATTACTCTTCCTCCTTCCTTATTTTAACTTTTATCTTCTCTCAGATATAGTCATATTTGCTCTTAATATCTCTGGCAGATGTTCTGGGGTGAATGAGGCACTTAAGAATCCAAAATTCCCATATCTTCCACATGCTTCTTTTCTCAATATTCACTCACTGGAAATATATTTACTTTCCACTCTGTGGTGTGTAGCAGTTAGCACACCTTCTGGGCTCCATCTCACAAAATTTCCACAGTTAATCTGACATATGCCAATGCATCTTAGATGAAAGTTTAGCACCAGTAATATTTTTTTTCTATCAGTAGCATATTTACATAATAGAACAAAATTGAGCAAAGTTTTAAATAAGTATTTTACTTTAGCAATATCTTCATTTTGTTTTTCATAGGTACAATACTTTCCGCTATCTGTCTGATTTTTATAACTTAACTTCTGTTTTCCTCAGTCTTTCAGCTCACTGAAGGAATCTAATGATGGTTTTGGTCTTTTCTATGATCAGTTCTATTAACTGAGATTGAACTATGGGCTGAAGTGGTTCATCCTTGCTCCCCACTCATCAGATACATACATAGCCTTGGGTTCAAAACCTGGTTCCAGAACAATTTTGACCTTCTCAGTAATTCAGACAGCTGCCCTCTCATACACACCTCTGGAGTGTAGACTCAGCTGAAGCAGTTCTAATAACTTGCACCTAAAATCACAATGGCACAATGCACCCAAGATTTGTGTTGGTCTTAACAGAATACTTTTATTGTGCATATCCTTTCTGCAGCTCTGCATCTACCCAAAATAACCCACATATTCAGGTTTATACTTCAGTCATTCAAGGGCACTTGATATTGCAGCCAGAAGAATTTTGCAAAAAGAATTCTAAGTCTACTGCATTTACTTGAGAACAATTTGAGTACAAGAGTTATACAAATCTACGGGGAAAAAAGAACAAGACAGACTTGGCAGCTGCTGCCTCAGCCTCCTCATCATTACAGACAGAATTCTTGCTCAGCCTGGTAAAAGAGAGCTGCACGAGGCAGACTGCTCTTTTATGATTTTCCTGCTTTCTCTCATCTGAACCCTCCAAGCCAGCCTTCATCCTCCAGTAAGTATGCCACGGCTTTGCTCCCATTTAAGTAGAGAAGTGGGCTTTTTTTCTTGGCCACAGTTAAATGGTACTTTCACATTCCCAAAGGGAAGGTCAAATTTTCACTACTATTTCTTTGCAAATTTAAGAGTTCTTCCAGACTTTCTCTGCATGCACACAAATATCTTAAAGGATGGTGCCAAGAGGATGGGGCCAGACTGTTCAGTCATGCCCAGCAACAGGACAAGGGACAACAAACAGAAACTGACACACAAAATTCAGTCTGAATATGATGAACAACTGCTTTCCTGTGAGGGTGTGTGAGAGACTGAAATGTTATAGTTAATGGCTTAAACATTGTTATGAAGGATTTTTTGCCCAATATGGCAAAACTGTACAAAGAACCTTCAACCACTGAAGCCCACCCCTCCCTGAATATGCCTCCTGACTGGAACCTTGGACTGTGAGTTTAGGCACCTAACGGAACTTGAGATAAGATAAAGGTGTCACTATTGTTCAATTAGCTCAGGTCTAGGGAGAAGTAAAGGATGCTGAGTGAGAAGAATGTATCCACAAGGAAAGCCAAATCCAGCAGCTGTCCTGACAATCATCTCTGGCTGGGTTCGGGGTGGGGGAGGCCACAGCCCACAGGCCCATCTGCTGGGGCCAGGTTTGCACACACTACCTCCTAGTCAGGGGGAGGAGGAGAGTTTTAGGTGTGTGGCGTAACCTCTGGTCAGAGGGAGTGAACACCCATCCTCCCTTACACAAACTGGCTCAGCCATAAAACCTCCACACCCTAGGAAGGCCACATCCACGGGACATTCACGTGAGGGACAGCTGAGGGGGTGTCATAATCCATCAAAGGCTCCCAAAGCTCCCCCTAGGCTCATTCCTGAGGCCTTGCACCAGGCGACTGCACATGATCCAAGTGATGCAACAGATCCGGAGTCTCTTGCAAGAGACAGTGTCAAACTTGACTCCCCCAGGGTAGGTACCTGGGGGTTCCCACCTTGCCTGAACATACATTAATCTATTGAACTCTGTTTTATGGGACCCTCACCATCAAGAAGACCAGAAGGAGAGGATCAATGGGACACCATCAGGTTCCATCTGTCACAATTTTTCTCTCCACCCTCCACCCCCCTTTTCTATTTCTTTCTATCTCTCTGTCTCTACCTGATATTTACTGTTAAATAAAATCCATACTATTGACTTTAGTATATGGTCTCATTTGCACCTGAATTCAGGCAGAAGCATCTCTCTAAAAATTTTAATTAATACGGATCACAACAGAGTAACAGAGCACTGGAACAGGCTGTACAGAGAGGTTGTGGAGCCTCGTTCTCTGGAGGTATTCAAGACTTGCCTGGACACAATCCTGTGTAACCTGCTCCAGGTGAACCTAGATCATCTCCAGAGACCCCTTTCTACCCCAAAAATTCTCTGATTCTGTGTATTTTAGCTCAACAAGGAGAAATAGAACAAACATAAAAACCAGGTTTAACAACTAAACCTTTTTTAACACAACAGACTAACATTTGCAGAATGAAATCCAGATAGAAATAAATCTGCCACAGACCAGATTTCACTGGTTTCTGAATTGCAACATGAGACTCTATTTGAAAATTAGAAATAAAAAAAGACCTTTAGAATTTTATTCAGACATTATGACCTTGATACAGGAGAAGAGCTTTTAGGCAGATAAAAGAACAATATCCAAACTGAGTTTTCCTGCTAAGAGACTTTCCAAAAGTTCCAGAAGCTGTCCAGTAGGTTGTAAATTATTTGCTATAGGAACTCAGGGAAGTATTCACACTTACACGTAAAGCTTGAGTTCTCACTTTTTGAAAGGAATGAGCTCTGAAGGGTGTTTCAGAGAACCTAGAAGAGATGCCTAAAACTAGATGTTGTGGAAAATTCCCTGAGTTTTCAGTTTGTTTTGAAAAGCACCACTATTTTATGAAACTCCCATGAATAAATTATAAGCACTTAAAAAAACACTAAAATGGTCCATGTAAGCTATTTCAACAGTGATGACTTTGCATTTTCTTCTTTCATCCAGGTCTCTCATACCTCTACACACACATATATATACATATATACATTGTCTTCTACAACGATTACAAATTTTACAAATTTGCATTGAGTCTTTTATGGCTGGTAGCTCCAGCTGTAGTGAGCTGATAGCTCACTATCTCAAAGGCCTTTTCCCACTTAAATAATTCTATCATTCTATGATTCTAAATCTCTAATGCAGAGAAAGACTGCCCCAGTGAGCCTTAAAACAGTAAATTCCCTCAGCCCCCCAGAGAACAGAACTCAATTTTTTGTTCAGAAAGAAACTTCATAAACTGCAAACCAAAACAAAGGAAATATTTTTATATGGATACTTCCCAGAACAGCTGACTGCTTCTGAATATTTCCTTGGCACCTGCATGACTAAAGAACAGCTGTTCTAAAATATGACATTGTACAAGCAATTACTTAACACTGTTGTAGAGTAAATTCAGCGAAGAGTGTCAAGAGAGAAGGGCACAGTCTTTATACATCATCAGCAGAAAATTAATACAGATGAAAGTTAGATTAACATATGCCCTGAATGTTATAGAAATACTCTCTACACGGGATGTGCTTTTTCAGGCACAAACCAAACAATCTGAATACGTGAAATCCCTTGAGTGGGATTATGGGGTATGCAGTAGATACCAGCACACATATGGGAGAGTCATTGCTGATTGTATGGAATGTGTATTGGAAAGTCTAAGAGACAGTGCAAAAAAACTTAATACTGGCTCTAGAATATATGTCCTCCATACATGAAACCAGAGGTTGACTTTGAAGATAGAATTGGTCCTAATCCTGCCATTACAGTAATTTTACACATCTAGATAGAATGTTTTATGTTGTAAGGGACCTTAGAGATCATCCAGTTCCACACAGATACTGTTAAGGATCAGACCATAACTATAACATGATATTGACTCATTATATTTGACCTATAAAAATGATATTACCTTAATATGCTGGATTTGGAAAAAATATAATATAAAGGAAACTGTAAACTATTAAGATTTTCTTTTAAATTATATTCTTGTTTGATAGTCCCAGACATATTTCTCCAAGGAAAAAAGACGGGAAAAAATGAAGTTGTCATACCAGTGGAGAAAAATCTGCATGGTTTCTCCACCATAGAGAGCTGATTTCAGGGTCTTGGACATAAACTTGTCTTGACCGCCCAAAATATCTCAAGATAATCCTACCATTGTCTCCAAAGCCATCAGAAGACCCAAACACACAGCCTGTTCTACATTTCATGTCAAATTCCAAGGCTGGAAACTTCAACTACAAGGTACATGCAGAGCTTTCCTGCACATGAAGATTCACATTCTCAAAGTAACTTAGCAGACTCATGTTACCAGCATTAAGTATTTATATAGAGACAGAAAATGACATTTCCTCAAAAGGTTTATTTGTGTAAACTCATCTGATATTTACCTTCAAAATTTTGTAACAATTTTCCTGTTTACAACTCCTGTATTACATGTCTGTACTAGAAAGATTCTCTTTAAAGACAGTGTAGCCAGTATACTCGATGAGTAAAAATGTCTCCAGAAAGGGGGAAGGTTCTGGGGAGTGGGCACAGGCAACTGCAGCAATGCCATCAGCTTGCTGTGGCACAGCATCCTGCTCCACGATGTATGATAGGAGTCTCCAGGTCACTAAACAGTCCTTCTCTTCCTTCCTGGTCACAGCTGCATCTAACACCCATTGTTTTCCTGTTCTACTCCAAGGAAAAGTTTATTTAAGACATTCTCTATGATTTGATATACATTTAGGCAAGTGAAAAATTCAGAATATAACTGCAAGCCCAGAAAATAATATTTTAAATACGGAAATGCTAACAAAAATATATATGACTATGTACTACATTAATTGAGCACTTAAAAAGTTAACAAAAAAAGGAAAATTCTGATCAACAGATCCAAGAGAGTATACTGCATAACATTTCATACTATTTTTATGATTTTAGTAAAAACTGTGTCATGCAAATGTAATCACTCTGTTTTCCTAGGCATAAGGATAAAGGAATCTTGCAGAATGCATTACTCAGCACACATAACAACTCTACTGGAGGAATTTGAAACCAAGAATATAAAACTGGAAAAGTAGGTCTGATCCCAGTATTAGGGAAATGTCAACATTTACTCATGATAGGAACAAGTAACAGAAGCATAAGCATACTATCAGTGGTTTTTTCAGTCCTAAGATCTTACAATATTTTCCTAACAAAGAAGTATAGGAAAGCTTAATCTTCTGAAACAGAAATAGGCTAAAAAAACAGTTGCTTGGTGGGACAGTTACCTAAAGGAAGATAACATTACTATAAATGAAATGATTAACAAGTTTGGAATTTGAAATCAACTATATAACTTTTACAAGAATATAACATTTTTTGCAATCATCCTCTTTCCTCCACAACATAAAATCTGAATGTATTTAAGAAAATTACCCTGGGCACTTACTTGTGGAAAGTTAAAAAAATTTGGCTTTGAGATTACAAGACCAGGCCCAAAAAAACCCCTGCCCTTTTCCTTTTCTTAGAAAAACCTCAAGAAGCCATACTACTTGCCAAATTTAAACAGAAATATTTTTAGGTGATCAGTATAAGGGAAAATGCATGATATATCATTGCAACTCTGGAACTTGTCCCTCCACGGCTGCTTCAAGGACAGACAAGATTCACAGCCAAGGTGATGGTGGGAATGGGGGCAAAAATGAAGGCAACCATTTGCTGTGATGTAGCTGGCAGCATAGAGAAGAAATAGGCACAACTCTGCTATTGCAATGATTTCTGCACCCATGTCCCAGTGAACCATCAGAACTACTGGCACCTCGGCAATAAGAGATTTTTTTTCCCTTTAGACCCTGGCAGAAGGCCAAGGAATGTTATCTCCTGAATTCTAACAGATATGGTATTAACATTTTAGATTGCAGTGACAGATACTGATACAAAAGTGTTTGACTGATTGTTCTATTTTATCTTCAAGCGAATTGCAATTTTTGGATTACGTTCTGATCCTGATGACTGAAACTTTCAAATCATGCTCAAGCTAGATAAGAACATCTAATATCTTTCTTCCCCATGCCTGCTAAAATAACTATCATCATCTTCCTTTGTTTCTATATTTAAACATTAATTACACTTAGAATTAAGTTAGTGAAAGCTGCACACAAAGCATTCTCATTTAAAAGAATCTATCTCTGGGCCAAACTTCCACAAGAGATAAGATGGTCTGTGTTTGAGACAGCAAATATGACAAAAGAGTTTGATGAAGCAGGACTGACAGTACAATAATATATGAGTGGATTTGTCTATCTAATATTTTGACAGACCCTACTCACAGTTTCCAGCCTCACCTGGTGTCTCCTAAGGCATCCACACACATTCCTCTGCATGTCTCCAACTTCCCTCACTTAAATAGCAGACATTTTTTCTCTAATTCCAGTAAAGAACCTGGGAACATGCAGAACAACTCTTCTGTCCTTTGACAGGTCCACACAACCAGAAGGTGCATTTTTAAAACATACAGTTTACCCACAGGGTCGTATCCCTCACGAAATGTTACAGCACAGGTACTTCAAGAAAGTGCAAACTGAGGAAAAAACAGTACTGCATCTGCTTACCCCTTATATTAGAGCCCCTATAGAGGAACTGAGAGACCTTCATTTGGTGCCCTCTGTAGCTCACAGTTCAAACCACATATCTTATATCCCCAAAGAATGGCATTACCTCCAATTGGGCTCACTCAGAAGGGAAACAAGAGGGAGCATGTAGCTATGTAGTGGTTACTTAGGTGGAAGAAGAGATGTCTTATATCTGGTTTCTGTCCTCTGCATTGAGGTTACTTTCTGTTTTTAGAATTGAATACAAACACTCTCTATTTCTGCATTATGAATGCTGTCTTCTATACAGTGTAAAATCCTCAACAGAAAGGACAAATGTAAATCCATACTAAACCACTACAACCTCATGATGAAGGTATTTCTACAGAAAGTTTGAATACTTCAGAGATGTCCCACGTAACCATCAGGCTATTCTCTATTCTTATCTAGACAGAGTCTCAAAACACTAGGAATATAGTTTCTTGCTTCTCACAGTCATACCCACTCCCAAGCTGTGGGCACGTGTGGCACAGGCACCAGCAGTGGTGCCAGCGCTGTGTGCCAGCAGTGTTCCTGCCTCAGCAAGGCAGCTGAGGGAGGCAGACTCATCCAAGAAGGGTGACCTAACCACCAGCTTTAGAAGCTCAGTGGCTTCTTCATTCAGCTGGATTTCAGAACAGCTCCTCCTCTGCAAGGAGAAACCAAAATTCGTTATCTCCTTGAGAATAGAAAGACATTCCCTCAGACTACTAATTTAGTGCAAATTCTCAGACAAGTGGGAGCAGCAATTCTGCATCACATACCATAGTTTAATTTGTCTATATGATAGGCACCAGATGAATAAGTTCAGCTTCTGAGTGACTTTTTTTTAAAATGAAAATAAATTATCATTACTTTTCATAAGCCCAAAAATATTCAATTCCTTATCCACCTAGAGTGTTTTTTGGTTCCATAACAAATTCCTCCTGGCATGCAAGCCATATTTTTAAATTACTTTTAATTTTTTCCAGTATTTAAAATTAATGTTAAACTTATTGTTTTGTATTTTGAGAAATGTTAAACTATGCTTAGATTCAAAAGCACTCTTCGTTTAATTAGAATATTTTATTGCATTATCAATGTAAAAAACCCCTAGTGATCACAAAAAATTCATAGAATTATGAATTTTGAAAGAGTTTTTCATTTTAGGGTAGAAATTTTGTGTCACAGTAGCCTCCTGTCTAGAAAGGAGTGCTTGTAAGGGGTTATCAGTACATTTTTTTCTCAGAAGGACCAGTCCAACACCTGACACCTTAAACATGGGCTGTGATACAATGGTCATCAAATCAATTCATGCTCCCTATGACAAAAATAGCAAACAGGCAGTGATGCTGAACTGATGCTTGCCTGCCATATCTGCCAACAAACACTGTATGTTTGTACAGGTTTGTTTGTTTTGCAAGGGCTAGCAATGTGTAGGAGGATCAGGATTAGTCTTTATCAGTTTTTCGACTCAACTACTTGACAACATCCTTTTGGAGATTGATATGCCTCTCTCCTCATCTGTAGCTACTGCAGCACAAATGCTTCTGGTGCTGCCAGCTGATTATCAGGTGCATGTGCTTGGGTAAGGCACCCATCACCATGGTATCAGGGTCCACAGCAAAATAAAGAAAAAAGCAGAGTTACTGGGGTTTTTTTACAGAAGACAGGATAAATGGAATATAATTGTGTGCACAGCCAGGAATTACGCTGGAGACCTCATAATCCTGTGTGCAGGGAAAAGAAAAAAAAGCAAGTTTTGTGTTGTTTTAAACGCTGTTTAACTTTCTTAGCTCTTGGACTCACTATCCAGAGTGACGAAACTTCAACCATCAGTCAAGATAATGGGAGCAGAAGTGTCTTCAAACCAGGCTTCTCAAGAGAAAGAAGGATGGATTTGGCACCCACACACATCACACGGAAAAGTTGTACTCTGAAATCCCAGCTTGTAACCCTGCTGCTCAATTTGTCCTCAGAGCCTGGTTTCCCATGCCCTGCCTTGGCCTCTATTTTTCTTTCTGCTGACTTGGGAGTTTTCATTTGTGCCATATCCCTGAAATAAGCGCAACAAGCCTAGAGATAGCCTGTCAGAGTCATCTGTTTATATTCCTCCTGAAGACTGCCTGGAGAGCAGAATGCTCATTAAACAATTTTTCACACACTGATGATCTTTTTCTTCTTTTACTTTTTCTTTTCTTTAACAATAGCTTTCTGAAAAAGAGATGGGTTTGAAAGTTAGTGCAACTAGTGAATAATATGAGTAAGTCAATAGGAAAGTAAAGATTTTTTTTAAATGCAGATTATTGATTTTCGGAATTGTAAGGGCTCCTTCAAAGTCATTAGGGTTTGTCATGTCAATATGTTAGTAAGGACTTCTATAAATGAAGATTAATGATGCTGGGGATAATTAGTGCTGAAAAAACTCACATGTTTGTCAGTATTTGGAAACTCCATGCAAAGGTGAACAGCGTCAAATTCTCCTTCAATGTGCCTTAGCTCCATTTCTGCCATGAGAGCAGGGGGAAGATTTTCTACGATGCAATGGAAATTTAAACTCCCAATATCTTTGGAAATCAATGGTAATTGAGCTGCATAAGTCTGATTTTTGCTTTTTTTAAAAATCCCCCATATACGGTGAGTGTAGCTGATTTACTTAATCCACAAGCCAGAATCTTTCTGAATATTTTTCCTTTCCAAAAGAAACTGAACAGGTAAAGTAGCTGCTTTTCCAAATTAAACACTCAAGTCATGCTTCTCATTATTATTTCTCTCTGCAAGACTTCATATATTTTGTTAAAGGCATGAAAAGATACAAATTAAAGAAAAAGGAGTTTTTTGTTAGCTTGCAGGAATTTAAAGGAGTCCCTACAGCTAATAATCTGACTTTTAAGGGGGGCTCATGCATTTTTGTTTTTTTATCTAAAAAAATTAAATATTCAATAAGTTATCTCTGCTCTAAGGCTGAGGCTCAAATGACAAACACTGTCCTGATAATTAATGGTATAGTTCTGCTGGGGTTTCCCTTGTACAGAAAAGCTAAAATTGGGGGTGGATGTTTTTGTTCTCAATTATGAAGCACTAATTCCCAAAATAGTCTTTATGATTATAATTTGTTTCTACTATATATGTGGTGATAGGTTATACTCATCAGTTTTCCAACAAGTGTAGCAAGCATACTTTGGCAAAGTTTGAATTCCATAGAAGCAAACACAGCTGGACCAGCCCTTGCGTATGGAATCAAAATGGTCTGGATATTGGCTTTCTGGATGTTTAAAGATAAATAATCAAAGCAAAAGAATTCTGAATGCAGGCTAGGATATCTTGGCTCTTTTCCAGTCAACAACTAAACTGGGAAGCCACAGCAGAAATCCATATTCTGATTTGAAGGGGAAACAAGGCTGAGCGAAGGGTATCAGCAGATCTTGTCTGGCATGATGCCCATCTTTGGTGGCCTGCAGGACCACATCAGATTCTGTTTTGTCTGCAGTCAAATTGCAACTTGCAAAAGACTTCGCAGAAAGTGTCTCTGCATCCTGAAGTCCTTAATCAGTGAGGCATTTTGAAGAAAGGTATCTTCACACAGCAGAAAAATATCTAGCAGCTTGATATATAAAAATACCCGCTCATGAAATCCTATCATCAGAGTGAACATTACAAAATGTACATGGAACCAGAGAAATTAGCTAACTAGGTTTTTTGGAATCCTTCCTCTGGGTTTAACTCCTTAGCTTGTGGCGATGTTCATGTCCCACCCTTACTTTATCATGGTTGTTAGAGTTTATTCTGATCTTGCATAAGCAGATAAGCAGCCAACAGACACTATATGATGATGAGAAATGGAGTTCAAAATCCTATTACACTGCAAATCATATTTCAAGTTATATTAGCCTATAAGAAGGCATTGGTATGTGAATCTGGAGAGCTTGTTCCTTGTATTAGGGTTAACAGGAACACACATGCAAAAGAAAGACCTTTTCACAGTATTAAATAGTCCAGCAGAGCTTGTGCTGGTATGTATACATACATATCAAGGGCTGAAATGACCAAGAGGAAACAAATCTCACATTGTCACAAGCTACTAAAGTTCCTTGTCAGGTGTTAGGAGTGAAGCATAGAAATCAGACAACACTGCAAAGCAGCACTCTTTTTTTGATGATGAAACAATCTCATTCAATACACATTATCCATGCAGTTAGTCTTGGTAGATAACTGCACACAGAAGCATCATATACGTTACTAAAAATTGTTTCTTTCTAGGGTTCATTCCAGGAATTCAATTGCATCATACATATCTGCTGATATGACTATTTTTATGAGACAATAAATATTCTTTTTTTATATATTTTACCACCCTTTTCCAGCATTTTTTCAACTATACCATCATTACAAAATGACGTAAAATCTGAGAATGCTGAAAATGGCAGTGAAATACTAAAACTTTCAATAAATTAGTAAAATTCTATCCATTGAAAACTCTCAGTCTTTGATACTGATTAGTGAACCAGTATCAGGAGACACAAATACACATGAGAAGAAAAGGTCACATGGACCAGACCCTTCTGAATTTGTTGATGGAGGCCACAAATACAACAGTATAATAGAACAGAATAGAATTTCTTACCTTTATGATGATTTGCCCCAGATGCTAATTTCCCCCACAGCGTTACAACAAATATTATTATTAGCAGTTTTCCTTTTGTTGCTTTCTGTAAGTATCTCTTATTCATCCTGAAAACAAAAATAGACAAAAATAAATATTTATCTTAAGATTTCTTTAAAAGACAACTTTTTCTTAATTTAAGGAGAATTGACTAAGTTTTTGTAAGTGTATGGCTGACAATCCTAAAGTCTTAAATTCTGCTTCTTGATGGTACATAGTCTTGAATTCTGCTTAATGAGGTACATAGAGCAGCAACATAACCTCCCTCCCTGGTCTGACAGCATTCCTCCACCCTAGTCAGTACCAGGAGAATTCAACATCATCATCATTTCTCTCAGAGCACAAACAGTGTTCATAACTACACCAGACTCCAAAGCTGGTAAAAGGATGAACCCATGCATCTCCGAGCAGGTTTTGATAAACTGAGCAGTTCCACTACTGTGTCTGCAGCCTGTCATGGTGGTGTAGCTGTCTCTGATCATACAGTGGTGTTTTTAGCTTTTGGGATTGTGGCTCTTTTTGGATTGTGCCCACAAGTCGTAAGGCAATAACAGAATTGAATAGACCTTCAGCTTGTGTACCAATCCTCCTGAAGAGCAATCCTGTTAGGAAGACCGGAGTGGTTTGGAAACATGAACTAGAGCAGGGCAGACTCACTACCCTCTCTCCTGTCTACCTTTGGGTAATGAAAAGATTTGATTTACTGCACCAAGGGAAATTGCACAGAGCTCCCCTCATCTCGCTCAGTGATGTTTTCACTGTGACAGCATGCCACCAGAGTGGTTCAAGCACAAGATAACACGACTTATTTCTCAGTAACCGCCTCCAAAGACAAAATACCCCTCCACCTGCCAAAAAGACAAGTTCAGGAATGTAAGCTCTAGTGCTTGAAGATTACAGTCGTGCAGAGAGTGGCAAGAGGTATAATAACGAGCCCTTCTCTCACTTCTTCCCTATAGAAGAACCCTAGGGAGCTGGCCATGAAACAGCTCTACACAATGGTCACATTTCTGCTGATAGGTCAAGAGAACAATGATAACTATTTCAAACCATTTACACTAGAAAAGCTGAAAATTTGATCACTTGAACAAAATTGTTGCTGTATTGTTTTGCCTGGAACTAGGTTGCTTTTCTGAGCAGAAAGAAATGCATTGCTTCATTATGGTTGCACATTTGTCTACTATTATGTTCGTAAGAAACCCAAAGGAATTCAAGGGCATCTCTTTTCCTCTGCTCGTGTACAGTGCTATCTTGGGCAACCACAAATCTGAGGTGCAGACTGCTCTAATACAGAATTAACCAATAGTATGTTCAAGGTCCCAAATCATTTTCCACTCCTTCAAAACAATTCCTCTCTTCTCAGCAAATTTCTTTCAAATATAATACCACATGCTGATCAGGCAACACACACCCCACAACTCCACTTATGATTTCCAGACTTGAAACCAGACCACTTGCCCCCAAACTGCCAATCTTGCTCTCCAGGAGATTGATGAGCAGGCTGTGTGTAAGAAAATGTGACTGAAACTAACAACCCACTGAAGAGTGTACCAAACCCTTTTAAACATGAATTCAGAGGAAATAGAACTCAGCATTCTTTTACAGAAGTCACACATTTATTATGTGTTTCCCAGAGGTTTAGCTATCACATTTATCAAGCAAAAGGAGAGAGAAGTAAGCAAGTGCTGTAGCCAGGATGGTGCATGTGTCCCTGAAAGCCTGACTGATTAATAATCTCAGCAGAGATCACAGTGTGCTGTGAACCACTCTAAGGTTTGCCTTCTTGCACTTATTCCAGGGCCTTTGGAGTGTTAACTGTATATTCATCATCAGCTCCAGGTTTATGAACCACTCAAAGCTAAAGGGAAATACATTATTTGTCACTGTAAATAAGAACAAAAAAATGAAACTGGAATGCACATTCAGCATATGCTCTTTCACAGCTATCTCTGTGAAAAGAATATGAATTAACTCTTTCACTCTAGATTCTCATACTGCACCTGTTATGCTGCTGGTGCCAAGTCATCTCTCATTAAAATCAAATCTTTCTTCCTCACCTACATAACACTGCTCAAAACCCAGTGGGACTCACACCATTAAAGCAAGGTTGAATCTAATACAGTTCCTTCCTGTATTCTGCTGATGCCAGATTCCCTCACCGTGCCGTGAGACTGGCAGCAAGTGCACATCAGAAAACGCAAATGCATCAGGAAAAACAGTAGTGGCAGGGGAAAGAGAGAAAACCAACCTCTCTGCCTGTGGACAGCAACCCTCAGGATGCATGGCAGAGTGAAGATACAAACCCCTGCACACAGCAGAGCACACCAAAAAGGTGTAAGTCAGCACTGAATGAGACTGTTTTCTGCAAAGTCAGGGAAGGGTTTCAGCTTTGACACAGAAAATCTGGGCTCATTGCCATTGCCAGGTTTCCCAATCATGAGAAAAACTATACACCATTTTCTGCACCAAAAGCCTATTACATTATTCTGCACTAGTTATTAGCAGTATTCACCTTTAGAAGGACAAAAATCTGAACTGTGTCTAATAGTAGTCCCATAGTCTACTAGGCATAATTAACATAAAACTCAGTGCAAGTAGCAGTTCTAGTTTGGGACTAATACTTCAGAGGCCACCAGAAGAACTACAAAAAAAATCTGATCAGTTAAAGCATTCGTAACGTACAGCTGCTCAAATAGAAAAAGCTAGAAGATGATGTTAAGCTTCAAACTAATTATGCTGTATAACCCTAGACCTAGACCTGTGGTTGTGTGCATTGTCCACTCGCAATGGTCAGTCCAAGGACAGACAAGAGGCTGCATCAGCACAAACAAGATGTGAAGCTCTCTGCTCCTGTGAGCAGTCCTGCTACACACAGGGACCCCACTGTAGCAATACAGCCCTAGAAATAAAAAAATGAAGGGTTTGTAGTCCAAGAAGCTGAGTGGCTGGGATGGATGCACATCATCAACAAAGTGAGTCAAGAGCTAAAAAAGAAGGAGATGACAGAGAGGCCATGAGATATGCTCAGTGTCTGACTGCATGCATTATCACTTGGGCTCTGAAACCCTGATGCTGGTTATTTTGTTGTGGATTTGCAAAACAGCCCACGACAGAGCACTGAGAAGACACTGGGACTAGACAGCATTTGACCTCAGCTCTGAAACAACTATTAGCCTCTTGCAACCCTGATCTATGTCGAGTAAGTGCACCCAGGAAATAAAATTGAGTCCATTTCAGTACTGTTATTATACTAACATAACTGGCTGTGTTAAGTAGGACAAATAAGCTCCTAAATGATGTCTGCTTTTACTAGAGGTGATCCGGAGTTCCACAGACAAACTATAGGTATTAACCTGAATAGTTTTCTTTTCGAGACATTTATTCTTTTATTTACCTTCTTTTCTGCAGAACCTCTCCCTCACTGTGATCCATCTAGCGTTCAATAATGCCACATAAGCCAAAGCTGATGAAAACAGAGAATAGCCACGCTATAGGAAACACCTACTTCTGAAAATCAATTTTACACATGAGCTTTATGTGTAACAAAAAATTTCCTTCAGTTTCTAATGCAACATATTGGAAATAAACTCAAGGAATTCTCAGCACTTTCACACAAAAGAGGACATGAAAGTCTGCCGTGTTTGAGTTCATTTTTCAACGTGCTTTGAGGCAAGAAAAAAGAAAGATAGCTCCTTTTGTGGTTCAGGAACACATTCAAAATATAACAAAAAGATGTCACCCACATAATTCAAACAGGCAATGGCTGAGTGTGAGATGGCTCTGTTGTGCTCAGCTCTTCACTGACACCATAACACAAGGAATACATTCATAGGATTTGTTACTTTTGCTCCCTAAGATTTCTTTTCCCTGAAGCACACTCCACGAGACCAACACCAGTCTGGTATCATGAACTCAAGAATAGACTATTTTGGTGATTAGTGACAAAAAACGGCAGGACTTTTTTTCTCAGGGAGAAACCATATCTAATGCTGCAGAGGAGTTTCATAAGCTGCCATATCAGCAGAAGTCCCTCTCCCTGCCCTCTGTGGCTCAACAACAGCAAACTGTGAGTACACTCCAGTGTTGCATAGGCTCTCTTTGCTCCATGTCACTGTTAGCCCACTTGCAACAGCAGGTATGGTCCAACCACTCAGCTGTACTAAAAACACCACGCACAGATGTGTATTTTCAATGTAGCATCCATAAGCTTTTGAGTTTCTACTTTCTTCCTTCTTTGTTTCTGGACATGAGATCAGCCACCTTTCCAACAGTTCAGAATTAGAGGAGAATCACATGGGAATTACCTTACATTGTATGACCAGTGCTAAACTGCTTTGCTTTCTGATTTTAGGTGAAGTGCAAACTCATGTCATCTTTGTTGCTGAGTAGTAAAAAAATGTAAGGAAATAATAGCTTTTATTCTTCCTTTAAAAGCTTATACACAAATAAAATTCTCATCTCTTTCCTAGAAGTAACAGCATTTTTCTCTGCTGTTCTTTGTTTTTCTTTTCTTTACAAACAACAGCTTCTCTGAAGTTGTTCAAAATTCATTCATTCTTGCTTTACATATTTGGGAAGTTTCACTGTCAGTAAGGTCCATTTGCCTTTTGCAAACACACAGACCCTGTGAATTCAAGTGTTCACAAAGACATACATAAGCCTATTTCTCTACTGAATCATGACAAAATGCTTAAGAGACAAAAATCTGATAGAAAATTAGTCCCACATCCTCTTACTTTTCTTTTTATGACACATATTTTATTTGCTACTTCAGAGAAAGCCTAAATGAGTAGTAGAAATCACTTGAGACCCCAAGTCTCTTGTACAGAAATAATGCAGCCATTTAAATTATCTTCTCTACTGTGTTGAATCTTACATTATTTATTAGTTGTGTTAGTTTCTACATCCCACACAATGCAGGTATTTGCAGTTTTATTCAACCTTTCCTGTGTAGACTAATGCAGATTTAAAAATGCCCCCCTGGTGAATAAGGTTGCTTTGTAAAAGTAACACCAATGTGACCCCTGTGCATTTGCATACATATAAATTCCCTCTATGACATTCCTGTCATGTTTGCTCAGGGAACAAGTAATTTGCCACTCTCATTACTTCAGGTACAAGGTAGCTTGTGAAAATCAGTCTTCTTTCTGCTTCATACATCACAGCCTGTAACAGACACAAAGTGCACTCTGATTCCAAAATGAAGCTGGGTGAGAAACACGGACGCGTTCTCACAAGCTACTTTCTTTGATCTAGGTGGGCAATGAAAGAAAGAGAATAGGCATTTAGCCTAGCAATGCACGCTAGTCTCACATAGGAGATGTGGGAAATCCCTGCATACGAAGCAAAGGGCGTGGGTTTGTTGTTTTTTATTTTTTTTTTTTTAAAGTTGTTTAACAGTGTGGATCTTTCAACAGCCAGAATAAGTAGTCATAGAGAGCTTAGCCCCACTATTAAGAAATATCCAGAAATAGTTAAAGCACTGTAGGCAGACCAATACAGTAATGTTGTCACTGTTACTTTGTTAAGTGTAGCAGTGGAAGCAGATTGAAGATTTTGAGGCTTTAATTCCATGAAGAGGGCTTCTGAAAGGCTACTTACTTGCTAAAACTTAGGACACTGAGGCAAATTAAATCTTGCCAAAAGTACTTTAGCATATGATTGATATGTATGCCCACATTTGTCTTTTATGTAAATCAGTGTAATTTAAGCACATACTTAAATTTAAGCGCATACAAAAATGTATCTACATGACATGAGTTCTTGGAAACAGATTAGTGAGTGAGCTTTTATAAGAAGAGAGAGAGAGTTTCAAGAAAAGAAAATGTCTCAAATATCTGGAAAATAAAAATTAATGGAATATTTGAAAACATGCAATAAACAAAAGAAAACCATTCTTCTTTGCATACTTCAATTAGTTTCCCAGCAGAGGGAAACTGTAGACAGATGCACATACAGGTAATTACATTTGCCAACAGTCTCATAGCACTTGGATGTGAAATTTACATATATATTATTGTTTCCAAAATCTAATAAGCATGAATGCTCAAATAGCCAGAGGTATAAAATGCTTTAGCCACCTAGCTGCATTCCACCTCCCAGCTAGAAACACTGAGAGATGATGGAAAGAACTTATTTCTTCCAAAAGGGTATGTATGGTTGTGATGAGATCGCCTTGAAAACTTAGATGATACTGATGAATGGTTTTCCATCTAAACCGCTATCAGTGTTAATATCCCCTGTTTCCAGATTAACCCCAGTTCTCTGTACACACAGTTGATTGTAATTTTCATCTTCATTAATTTTCCGATACAACAACTAATTGAAGGCAATAAAGAAAGCAAAGGAATTGTAAACAAGAAATGTACAGCCTTCTAGCCAGCTTGAACTCAAACAATACAGAGGTATTTAACCGTGTATATATTAAATTTCTTTCTGGTCATTTCATGAGGACCAGCAAAAGAATGTTCACCTGATGAACATGAATGCTGACATGTTACTCAGTATGGAGAAATAAAATGCCATGCATTTTTAGGAGGTTAGGTTTCATACTTCTATGTATTTACAAAAATAAAAAAATAAAAGTAATAATCTAGCCTTAAGCCTACACATTCCATTCACTGAGTTTTTAAGTGCTAGCATAAAACATCACGGAATATTTAAACATCCAAGGTATTCAAATAACTTTAATCTGCCCAGTGATGTCCAACACCCTTGTGAAATAAGCTCTGAGCATGAAGTGTTCAGTATTAGAGGGTCCTTAGGCTCCAGTTCTCATCATCTTCTCTGATATTATCATGCCGCTTTAAACTGTTTCTCTCCCAGTTTCTATGCTTAAGGGAGCTTTAGGTTGCAGGGGGTACCAGCTATTCACTTAATCATCAAGGCAGCAGTATTTGCTTATATCTTACTTGTGATCCTTCTGCAGATGGTTATTTAAATTTTCTTTATTCGTATCTCACTAACCAATCAAAAGCTTAACTGTGGAAGAAAAAAAAAAGATAACTGTGCAATGAGCTTTGAATAAAATGTCTCACTAAGATCTGAATCACTAGGTGTACTGTGATTTCATAAAGGCCATTGCAGTGGCAGAGATAAGCCTCCAAATCTATGAAGGCAGAGAAAGCATCAAATATTACTGGAGAATGGGAACTGAAGTGCCCATATTTAAAAGCAAGGACAAAAATGATCTGGGCAAGTGTAAGCCTATTAGTCTGACCTCTTCAGTTTGCACAAGCTTTGAAGGCTTCAAAGAAAAAGATAAATTAAAGACAAGGGAGTAAATACAACACGGGATAAAATGAAGCAGTTACCAAAGGTAGCTCATGCCAGACTAACTTGACAGCTTTTTTTGATAACTGATTTTCCAGACAAAGAAATGAAGTAGATATAATTTGTCTGGTTTTAGATAAAACATTTTCTACAGTGTCACTACAGAACTTCTACATTAAGCTGAAGACGCTGTGGATTACAAGAACTGAAAGGTGAATTCAGGTGCAGTAACAGCAGGTAGTACTGAAAGGGAATATCAAGGACTAACAGCATTTCTGCTACAAGTTGGGAACTCATCATCTGAAACAACCTATATAAAAACAATTAGTTTATTTAAACTGATCACCAAAAGAACATCAGTATCAATATGACACAAGATGGCTGCGAAAAAAGCAAAACCTATAAATTATTAAATTATATATTTCTAATAAAGACACAGAAGGACAACTATGAAGTTTCTTAAACTATCATTCAGAATAATCTATACAATTCTGGCCAGCCATCTTTATGAAAGTGAAACTGAACCCACAAAAAAACATGGCGGCAGTCTTCTAGTCAGAGAAATGAAGTCTCTACCACAGGAGGAGTTTTAAAGAGCTTGGCTTGTGAAGCAAAGGAAAGGCTGAAGGGAAACAGAGAAATCAAAAGGAAATAAGCACAGTGCAGGCAAAAAATCATATCCATAAGAAATACATTAGATGATATCTTGCCAGCAGGCAGGATCAGGACACTTCACTCAGTGATTCCAGTCTTGTCTCTACATCAATATCACAATTCCTTACTTATACTCTAGTACAGGAACACAAGGACTAGGTTTTTTTATGAAGAAAACTATAAGCAAGCTCTTTGCAAGTCTATTTAGTGAAGTGGTTTTTTCCACATCATTTCATTCTCCTCAGAAAAACCTTCAAAGTCACAGCATATCACAGTAAAAAATCTGTGAGTTTCCTCACTAATTACCTGATCCCACATTGTGTTCCATCCAAAAACTGACCATGCTGATGAACATCTGATTAAGATGAATATTCTTTCTTATCGTTTTAATGTCTTCAAGGCATAATTGCCATCTCTAAATCACAAAATTTAAGGTGACCCAAAAAGTCGCAGTACTGTGCTGGTGGATCATTCAGTACCAAAATTGCTTTTTGATTTGCTTCAGTGAATTAAAGTCGTACTGTTGAGCATGGGTGACTATTACATAATTAAGACTCCCTCACCTTACTCAGAACGCACTCTCTTTTCTATCACTTATATTTTAAATTTAAAATCTTCATATTGTCATCCTGTTTTTAACATTGACAACATGGAAATGTAAAAATGGCAAGCATAACAATTGTCAAGATATGAAGAACTCTTGTTTTCTGCAAGAGAAGAAACAAAGAAACTGTAGAAAATATGTAGAAAATGTAGAAATGTAGAAACCAAAAACTATGCACTTTCAAGTGCAAATATTTTCAGATAACAGAATAAACTATACCATTAGAAGCATATTGAAAATGTGGATACAGGAATTTTAATATCTCTGTTCTTATTAGATCTGTTTAAAGTGACTACCATCTTAAACATAATGTATTTCAATCAGTAGTGGAGGACTAATGCTGAGATTCTTACATGGATATAAGAGTATGGACGAAGATCATCATTATATTACACAATCTTGCCAGACCTGAAATTTCTATGTTCAGATTCTATTGCACGCATATCCAACTGAAAGTTGAATTTTGTTTTTCCGAAGAATTCTTCTGGCAAATAACACTATGACAGACCTCTGAACAGGGAAGCAGGACTCAGACTAAGTTTTCCCCTGCTATTTTCATGGCAATTATATCAGTCAATAGGCATAGTAGCACTTCTGACAAATAATAGTAGGTCTGAGCCTAATCTATGTTTTATACCTGACTCCCACACACTTTGGGCCATACTTGAAAGTAAGGGTTCAAGTGTAAATAAAAATGACAGGTTGCTCAAATCACAGAAAAATATGAAGCTTGCTTGTGCAATGACCAAAATAGTTCTAACAGTTGACATAACACACTAAGAAGACAGGAGACCTGTCAACTGGGAGTAAATCTAGTTGAAACGCAGTTGGAACATGTTCCTCCACTCTTTTAATGTCAAGTCCTAACACACGCTCATTTGTCATAGCCACCACAGGCACCACTTTTCAGAGAAAAAAAAAGCGAGATCAAAGTTAGACCAGACTTTTCCAAAATATGGATCTGGTACATAATGCAAATCTCTATTCCTGAGCAGATGCACAGGAAAATACTTTTGTCACTCTGAGAGATGCTGGAGAAAGGCATCCAGGCTGCACAAACAACCTTCAGCTACCAGCTGGGAAGTAGAACATAAAGTCCAGCAGGTAATCCAGATACAGAGCCTTGTACTCAGCAGAGGTATGCCCGCACAGAAGAAAATACGAATTTTCTACTCACAGAAAAGAAAAATGGGGTTTTTTCCCCTCTGCACAGGGCTTTATCAAGTATTAGTGGGTTTTCAGCCCTGGCACTTTAACTAATCTGTTGCATAGACTATAATAACTAATGTTATCTTGAGAATCATCCAATACACTAGACAATTTTGACTCTCAGTCTCTACTTCCTTGTCAGTATTCTAAAACAGTAAGATACTATTAATACCAGCTCATACTGAAAAAAGGGAATTCAGAGTATTCCTGTGATGGCTTGCTAGGAATGAATTCAAGCCACGTCATTGCTTAATGATAGCTGAAGTATGTAAATGGCACCCAGTTTTCCTTGAAAAATCCAATCAATTTCCCACCTGCTTTTTAAATATCCCCTTTTGAAGGGTAAGAGCAGCTATGTAAAAGTCATAGGGAGCTTCAACCCTTATTTTCATTCAAGTGAGTCTACCTCAAGAAATAATGCACTCTCTTTGGCATGTACTATGTCTGCCTTGCAATGGCATTTTAAAAAGGCCTGGAGCTCATTAAGTAGCCAGTCATAACCAGCACTTCTTAAAAGTTCTATACCCAGCTTCCTGCTGCATGATAGGTAGTTTGAGATTTGTAGGTAGAGTAGAACAGGAGAATGAATGACAAAACAAATCAATAAATAGTGTTTTGTTCCTCTAGTTCCTTGGACTCTTACAAGGTGCATTTACATCAGCATTTCAGTTTGGAGCTGGACTCCAATTTTCAAACAAATTTTCAAATTGTCTCCACTTATCGTGGTCTGGATCACATCATGGAATGATTCTGGAATGATTCACAGCAAATTAATCCCTTTTAGATGAAATTCAAGCTGAAGATGAGCCCGAGAGTGCACCTAACGCATTCCTACAGTTTAGGGGTGTTCAGTTCAGGACATAAGGGCTGGTCAAAAACAACTTCCTCCACTAAATTAACATAATGTGGACATCATGCCCTCAGCAACAACAGTTTGGGTCGACAAAATCACTTCTGTAGGGATAAACTGTTTGCTAATGTAGATGCAGCCCTATAATCTCATGAGGAAGGAGATAATTATTATAATTATTTTATACTTGGATGAGATGCCCTTTTGGTTGTGATTAATCTGAAAAGCCTTTTCAGATCCTCAGAAAACCTCAATGGCATGTTGAAAGGGACCTGTCACTCAGGAGGCCCTCAAACAAGTTCTGATCTGCGTTTTAGGGCCATTATTCCTACTGTGACACCATAGCAAAGGGAAAAGACAGCTTGTGTACCAAAGTCAGGGAACAGTTACCTGCAGTACATCCCCCTAATTTAGAGCATAGAATGCAGAATAAATTACTTCAAATTACCCATTGAATTGCTCCCTTTTGTGAAACAGCGAAACGCTTGTCTTTCAATGCAATTAACGACAAGAGCCTTTCTGTCTTTTTTTTCACAGTGAGTATTACCTAACCTACAAGCAACTCTACTGTTAAGAAAAGCACAACTTATTGTAAAACTGCCAAACTGGATGCTTTACTGGCTCCATACCTGCCATCTTCAGCCATCAGACTATTGACCGTTTTTTCCCTGAGTCTGGTAACCAAGCTACCAACAGCAAGACTGCTAAGATGAGTAGGTTGACCCTTTTAGGTGAATAACATACAGAAAACGATGGGCTAAAATGGAAAGCCTAAGAAATTACTGACTGGCAGTGGGACAGAAACTGGCCAGCAAGGACCTGCCCTGCTCACCATCATCCCACAGCCCAGAGGGAAGGCAGCGGCTTCATGTTGCCCTGGCAGACAGGAGCTGAGTAAAGGACCACGCCAGCTGACTTTATCAATAAAACATCAAGGTCATTATTCATAATTAGAGCAAAATCCTTTTATTCCAGTCTAGCAATGTGAAATGCCCTTGAATTATAAGTTTATAAGAGTGAAATAAATTTGAATAAAGATGATTTTGCTTCCTAATACAGACTAGGCCCAGAAAATACTCAGTACGTTACCATACTTACAACAGGTTTAAATGTTTCTAACAAATTCTGCATTTGCATTCTTATGTATGCTTAGTGGAACAACATAAAATTGTTTACTTTTATTTGCATATTATTATTAAAGAGAGCTCTGTCATTTTACTTTCATAACAATTATGTTAACAGCATCAGTATTAGAGACAAGGATATTCAGAATTTCATGCATCTTGTTTCTAAACAGGAGGTTACAGTCGATGTTTGTAGTATTCATGATTAAAGAGAGGGTTGATTTTTTTCTTTTCATTCTTCATTTTATAATAATTAATTGGAACTGTATAGGAAGTCGACCAAATAATGCCTAATTTGCTGTCAGTAACAATCTAAATTTGGTACCATACAAGAGCAGTACAGTCAACTACGATTCTTTTAGTGCTGTCTTAGAAAAGCTTTTTATGTGAGTCCATTAATAAGGGAGCATTACTCTCTAGATGTGCAAGACCTGAAAAGGGTCTTTAGGTAAGAAAGAGAATTAGCTAGTACAACATACAAACGGCCATAAATGAAAGACATTAGAAAATAACCAAAACTTCTAAAGATAAATGGTGAGATAGAAAGGTTTAAAATGCTGTTTCAGTGAAATGATGACTTAATTTTAATAAGGGAATGTTATGTTCTGCAAGAGCACAGGTATAATACCATTCATATATTACTTACTAAGAAAAAAAAAGATATAATAATATTTCCATACCATTTCAGTCACAAATATAGCTGTTGCAGTGCCATCACCATCAAAGGAAATGATTATGAGTTTGCCAGACTAGCAGGAGACTACATGTATGATACTGAGATCAGCAGTTCATCATATGTTGTTTTAATTTTGGAAAATCACCACATCTTTCAAAATTTAAAGAGAAACAAAATGCAATCTAAGCCGAAGTGAATTTCCTTCCGCATCAGTTAATTTTATTTCATTTTAACAGCTATCTGCCTCACGCTTCCCAAAACCCTTGCCAGTTCAAGGTGAAAGCTCTTCTTACAACACTGATTCAGGAAAGGACGTTCTCTGGGTTTATATTGGTCCTTGCACAATTTGCAGTTGCGGTTGCTAACAATGGGCCTCCATTTCAGTATCCTGCTGCACAGTGAAGTAAGCACAGTGTCCCCAGTGTTTCTCTTGAGTCTTTGATATTTCTCTGAGCTTTCTCTGAAAGCTCCCAAAATCCAATAATTAGACAAGAACTTCAATCATAATTATGCTTTACAGTTTCATAAAAAATGGGATTTCTAAAGGCAATGAAACAAAAGGATACTTTTTCATGTATCAAAGCCTTAAGAACTTGAAAAAGATGAACATAAATTTCTGGACAATCAGATTTGGCAAGTATCGACAATTTTTGGTTTGGAAATAATCAGTGGAGTCACATATTTATTTCATGCTTCTTTTTCCAAATTATCTACAGATGCTGTACAGAAATTTATTTTGGATAGCTATATTAAGTATAATAAATTCACTTACATCACTATTGTTCATGTTTAATTAATATAAATGCTGAACCAGGAATATAAACAATTTGCATAAAACAAGTCACAAATTTCGGAAAGGGGAATTATCCCATAATTTCCTTATGCAAGCTTTGAAATTTCAGAGAAAAATAAAATTGAAATTTCAAGGTCAAGATGTGCTAGCACCCAAGTGATTTAAAAAATGGTACCTAAATGATGAAAACTTACCACAGAAATGCATATATTTAACAAAAAGCTACTAACATAAATGGAAGTAAAAGTCTATTAATTAAGGCTGATCCTTCTATTTTGGATTTTTTTCTGTTTCTTTTATTAGATATGTGCCCCTTCCTCTTTCACTGGTATTACAGCAATGCATGTTTGGTTTTCACTGTCTAACCCAAATGCTGCTAATTCTCCTGTGAATGGCAGGAATGAGGATGAAGTCACATCGCAGAAATAAATCTGGAAACAAGAAGAGCCATGAATCTGTAAAGATATTGTCTTCAGGTATTTCCAGTGGCTGGCTTGCTTCTGTATGTCCAGTGTAATATATTTTATATAATGGTGGCAATTCAAGCTTCTTCAATAGGAAAAAAAGGAGGACTAAAATCCAGTTGAAAGAAAGTGTCTAGAAGACACTTCTCTGCACACTGAGACCAGTGTCCTTTTCCAATCCTATGTTTCCATTGTGTTTCACTTAAGATAGCATAGAGCTGATGAACCTAAACTGTAGGCCATGACCTCAAAGTTTAGCAGTCATCTCAAACTATTCGTCATCTCATTAACTGCAAGATGTTAAAAGTATTTACATGAACAAACAATGGAATGAAGTGGGAAAGCAATTCACCCAATATGTATTGTTCCCATAAATATAAACCACTATATATTTCCAGCGCACTGTCAACCAGATTAGGCTCATCAAATACCAATTCTTTGCTCAGCTGTAATGAAAATCTTTTACGTGAGGTAAAAGATAAATGCGACATTTCTCATGATTGCTGTAATTCAGAAATACTCATCTACAGGCAGTATAAGAAAAAAAAAGTTAGTCTTTGAGCCTCATCATAAGTTTTTTTTTCTATTTTGGCCTGTTCCTCAAAGTATGATATTTGTCAAATACTAATTAAAAATAAAAATGCTATGTTTTATTATTGTTTGAGTGATACCAATAGGTGTATATGAATTAATAATCTGAAAAGCAGGGATAGATGAGATGAAGCCCTTTACTTATCCAGCAAGAATATATTAAACAGCTGCAATTTCCTCTTTTCACAGTTATGACAACTATTTCCTCCTGGCGGGAGCAGCACCAGTTGCACATTTATGCCAGATCCTGAAGTGTGTTCGTTTGAGAGCATTTTGTTCACTCTATTCTTCTGCCATGCAGAGTTCTCCACTCAGATTATTGCTCATAGAATACCCCAAGGCACTGGTTCTGGAAATTGAACACCCAAACGAGATTTAGAAACAAGTCTATTCTTCAACATAATTTTCCAGAATATCTGAAGTCCTGACATACCCTGAAAAGGTATTCTGTGTTTGTTAGCTTTCTTTATTACTGGAAAGAGCAGAAATGGCATTTCACCCAGCAAAAGCTGGGATCTCAGTATTTCAAAAACTGGAACAATAGTCTACTATGTTCTTGTGCTGGACTTAATCTCTCCAACATTAGAGAACTGCTAAAATTTCTGCATTTTTTGCTGTCCTCTAAAAACAATTTTTAAAAATCTAAAAACAAAAACCAGGAAAAATTATGAATATAAGAGCCCATAATATACAGACTTATACGTTTTACAGCTTTTTAAACCCTTGAAATAAGAACTTTGCTTTTCTAATTAGAATTTAACTCCTGTTGCTTTAAAATTCATCACTAAAAGTGTATTCCAATTGAGAGTGTATGACGAGTACCAAGAGTTTTGATTAATCTGGTAGCCAGATGGTAACTCTTGGTCTGAGGTTTGGTGTTACTTAGCTGGATTTTAGTTTTTGTTCTTAATAGGTATGGCAAATATTGTATCCTGCCACTACTATATTTTAGCATATTTAATTGCCAAGTTCACAAGAAACCAACCCACTGCTTTTCCCAAACAGATGGTGGAAGTTGATTTTAAAACTGTAGTGAGACTTGCTTTCCAAAATGCTTGCATAGCTTTATGAAGTCTGATTGCTGTTTGGTATGCGCATGGCATATCAGCTCACGAGCGTGTACGCAGTCAGAGGCCAAGTACGCAAGGTGTTGAGCTCTCTAGCCTGGAACTCTGCACTGGGAAAACTTTCTGTATTTAAAACTCAGCACATGTTCCAGTTTCTGTGGAACTGGGGCTACACCTTCAGTTCCTGGGAGACACAAGATCTTAATAAACACCGATGTCCATTCTTCATAATTTACCCTTTCATTATGTATCTACTCTTTTATTAGTTTTAAATGTGGGCAATTTACAGCTGTACAAGTCAAATATAGGCATACAACAAAAATTGATTTTTAAACTAATTCTACTTTAACTTCCAAGCTAAATGTATGGGTGCTGCAAAATCAAAAGTGATCTAGAACAATGGTATAAAAATGAAGAGTTTACATTAACTCATCTTGGCCAATAAAAAATACGAAAATCAACAATAGGTAACATAAGTCAGAAATGTAGGTCCTAATATCTCTCAGCAGCCTTTGAAGTTCAAATCTGGATCTGAACCCAAAGCCCACGGCTCACTAATCATTAGTAACTGTAATATTTGAGAATAACTCGTGTGCAAATAAGAAAAAAAATTAAACTAAAAAGCAGTAAAACCACCTCTTGCCAACGCACATGCAGCACAGGAATACAGCTAGGGACATGAGTTGGAGCAGCCTGTCTGCCCCGAAGTGACCTCAGAGCTCTGTCCCACAGCAAGGGGAGCTCCTGCCTCCCCACCCAGCCACGGCAGCCCTCAGCCACAGCCACAGCTGCAGCCGCAGCCCATGAACTGCGCTCTGCTGAAAACAATTGCCAGAAGCAAAGTGCGCTGCCAACAGCCTCCTAAACCCCCCCTTACCTCAAAGGACCTGGCCCATATATTTTACAAGAGCAAGTATTAAAGACAATTGCTTCACATAAGTACAATCCTATTCACACTGAAGCCATATATAAACGCCCACAGCTTTCGCACCGTGCTCAGCACAGTACTAACTGCAGCAGCAGATGTCCAGAAAAATAAGCAAAAGCCACAACAAATAGTGTCCAAGTAACAGGAAATCCTACCAACAACTGAACCATCAAATTAGCAGGTCACTGATATTAATTGGGATCTTTGAATACTGCAAAATATTATTCATTTGTACAGTGAAAGTCTGATTCCTTACATCGTTACACAAAGACTAGGATAGAATAAATATAATGGATTAATGAATAATATGAGAGAATGAATAGTAGGCATTATGCTGTGGGAAGATAATGATGTGCCATTAAATAGATCAGCTATTATGCTTCCTAGATTTCAATAATGTAGTTAAGGAAGAGCAAATAGGGCAAAAAGAAGGAGTGAAAGAAATGTAATGTTGTTATTAAAAATGTGTGCCTAAGGACCTTATGTGTATACTCCCTCACAATTTAATCTGATTAACAAAATGTAATAATTTTCAGCTCAGCACTACTTATGGGAAAAAACCCAAGTTTTCATCTTATGTAAGATTTTGTATAAAATACTTCTCAGCTCAAGATAGCTAACAAGTTAGCTATTAGAGAGCCTGCATAATTTTACGACACAAAGTACAGCTTATCACACATTTCACATCTCGACTGTAATGTAAAAAATTGCATCCAGTCATTGCTGGATCTGACTGACTGGAACTAAACATGGTGAGAATAAAATGCACATTCCTTTCCGAATGCAAGAAGAAAGGATGTTCTCATTAAAATGATTTGCTGATATGACTTAAAACAATTTATTTAATCTTCACCTTTTTTATGTAAATATCCTTCAACTGAGAATTTAAAAAGTATAATTTAAAATAGATTTTGTAAGTATAATGAGATGCTCTGTCAGATGGGAAGACAAATTAAAAGTGCAATTCACACAGTTACAGCAGCACCGCCACCGTGGAGCTACTAATCTTTTGCACAATGCTCACAGTAGAATGTACTCCGGTCTCTGTAGGGCACGTGATTATAGACTTGCAGGGAGACTGGGATTTAAATTATTCATCAATGCGGATTTCCTTTTGCAGAAAAATTAGTGTGCCTCATAAATAGAAAAACTGTTAATTCTTGGCCTTTTGCAAATTAACTGCCTGGTAACAGCATCTGCTATTACGGGCCAGTTTCCCTTGCAGTTACAATAGCAATATTCTTTCAAACTGAAAGCTGTATACAAAAATAATGTAGAACATCCGCACAGCCAATTACACACCCAGAATGCATTAAGTCCTATAAGTGCAAACAGCCATACATAAGCCTGTCACAGACCTGACGAATGCCAGAATTTGGCCACAAACTCTATGTCCAGAGAACAATGCCGTCTTAGCTACGGCATGCCTTTCCACATGAACATCCAGAGGGAATAGCGTATCAAAATAATTTGCCTGAAAAAGACTTGCAATTTTCAAAACTGACAGGTATGCATTTCTAGTGAAGTGATATGTGATTTCATCCACCTATTAACCACAGAAGAGTATGAGCCCATTATTTACAAAGTCAAAATCCATCGACATCTAAACAGTATTTATTAAACTTTCCACGCAAGTGGTACCTGCTCCATTTGGGCAGCAGAGGTCGGCAACATTTGTGACATGTCAGATCTATCAGCATTTCAGTGGAGCAATACCAGAAGTTGGTTTCTTCTACATTTGAGGGAACTGTCATAAAACTTTCAACCTATGACATAGATTTAAATAACCTGTTCCTAGCAGCTTCACTGAAGGTATTCACTGGGCACAAAGATAAGCAGATGCCTGAAGCTTGACCATTATGAAAAAAAAGGCAGAACAAATTAGTGAAAAGAATGTCTTGGCTCCTTTCTTTGTGCCTAGAATGGTACTTTGGACTTGTGGCTCAAAAATTGTAACTGACAAGAAATTATAAAAAATGAAAGGCTTCACAAAAAACCAATTTTGACAGTTACTTCAAAAAAAGCATGTATCCTTGATTTTAATACATAATTTAATTTACTGCTTCTGCTTTAGGAATGTAACAGTCAAAAGTAAGAACTAGTATCAAGAAGGGAAGTATCGAACTCAGCGAAATCTGGGTGAAATGCCAACATTAAAATGAGATGAAAAAATAATCAAAGACACTACCTAAATAATTAAGTGCAAAGAAATGCATATAGGTTGATACTGGGCCAAAACACACCACCTCCAGTTCAAAATGTGAAATGTTTACCTTTGAAACCTGAAAAGTAAGCAAAAATATAACTTCTGCCTAGACTTCAGTTACACAGAAATGAAAGCTGTTCATTCTCTCCTGGAAGGCCAAAACCACTACATCCATAAAACTTTGGGAACACAATCCAGTATCCCCAGAAATGCAGTTATACCTTGTCAGCCTCCTCTCCTGCCGGAGGGACACAGAGAAAATGCAGACCAGCCAGGACTCTTGTCTCTTTCTCATGGCTACCAATGGAGGCAAGCTGGCACATAACACTATATTTCCCACAATAATGATCACAATACAAATGCTTACAACTCAGGGAGATCTGTCTACAGAAGCTGAAAATATCATTTGGGACACAAACCAGGCACTTCTAGAGGAAGATTTTGCTGACTTACACATTGCTTTTCTTAAATGCTGACTTTTTGATTTTTGCAAATATGTTCAGGATACTGAAGAAGGATTTATTTTACTCTATAAGAACATGGTTGATCTTAACCCCTAAACTAGTAAATATCACTGATTCTACTGTGACAAAATCCATGAGGAGTAAATTGCCACCAACAGCAAGTGCTACAGACTGAGACATTCTGCCCAGGAAAATACACCCGAACCTAATCCAAGAGGAAAAATGTACTGCAACACTCTTCCCAGTTTTTAGTCCAGATTACACTATAATTTAAAAATACATCAGGTTTCATTATCTAGAAGAGGTTTACTTGTTACTATGAAGAATTCTGGTTTTTTTCCAGAACAGTATTCAATTAATTCACCTTCCCTTTACTCCAGGACAAAAGCAAAGCAAAATAGCACCCACATGGAAATCAGTCCTGGTTCCTAGTTATTTTATGACAAGTTTGTAACACTGACAGATGCAGATGTAGTTTTTATTTCAGTTAGGTTTCAGATGTGAAGTTAAGCATCTTTTTTCACCAGTGTGTATGAACTGAAAAATTGATTCTGAAATCATTATTAGGAAAAAAACAATTTTCAGATTCATAGAATGGTTTGGGTTGGAAGGGACCTTCAAGATCATCTAGTTCCAACCACCTGCCCTGGGCAGGGACACCTTCCATACGTCAGTTTGCTCCAAGCCCCATCCAACCTGACCTTGAACACTTATAGGGGCACTATAAGCACCACTTCTCTGGGCAACTTATTCCATAGTCTCATCACCTTCACAGTAAAGAATTTCTTCCTAATATCTAATCTAAACCTATTCTCTGTCAGTTTAAAGCCATTCCCTATTGTTCTATCACTATATGCCCTGGTAAAAAACGTGCAAGGAGTGACAGGACAAAAAGCGTAATTCTAAATAATATTCAGGGAAGTCTTTTTCACATAATCTGCCTTAATGAAATTTCTATTGAAATTAGTCTATCTGCACATAGATACAGACAGCATATTTGACTTCTAATGGACAGAACACTACATAGTGGTGATGACCTGAAGCATTTCCCCTGCAAGTATAGATATTCTTCCAGGAGAGCTCCAGAATGCCAAAGCTTTGTACATATGTAAGGATAAAATAATTAAATCATTTTATTTAAATACAATTGGTTTTAAACATAATCTTCCTCTTTTAAATGCCATTTATTTCCAAATATGTATTTCAGTCTTGATTCCTCTAATTAAAAAGTAACATAGTGAAAGCCTAGCACTGCTGAAGGAGCACTCAAGAAAAGATAATTACCTTTCCTATTGTCTTACTCGTATCTCTGAAACTAACAATCCCAGTACTTGTGATAGACCTGTACATTGTAGGTAATGGAGCAGCCAGCCTAAATACAGCTCCATGCCACTGCAACTGGATTGTTTCTGTTTACTCCAGTTAGTTCATTTAGCAGGAGACTAAGTACCTCAACAGTGCACAAAGAAGACTGAAGGCCAAGTCCCTTGGTAACTTTAAAGAACGTCCAAGCACAGAGGAATTTTCTTGCAGATAAAGTACAGCCTATAAACTTCCCAATTTTTCTATTCCATTCCTTTCCTCAAAGGGAGAAGAGGGCTGAGCCTGGATAATAACATTGTCCTTTCAGCATAATTACCCAGCTTTGTCACTGCTTCACACATAATTAAGTATTAATATTACCCTATAAGTAAACAATTCGTACATGATATCTCTGCAATGGGAAAGAATGCATTGCCTTGTACACATGCTGTTCACTGGAGTAAAATTGCAAATTGCATGCTGAATCAGAAGCCATCCTATACTGTCATACATTTTTTTATTAAAATGAATTTGTTTGCTCTTCAGTACAATGAACCATTAAAAAATAATTTGCGCAATGCTGGAAGTATTCATTATTGCAGGGATCCCTATACAGTGAACAGTGTGTCTAAATACACGAAGCGTCACATAAAAGAAGATACTGGACACAAGACTGCTGTTAGGAAACACCATTACATGTGTGTCCATACTGTAAAACCACCTGTGATGGCTTAACCCCAGCTAGCAGCTCAGCACCACCCAGGTCACTCTCTCCCTCCAGAAGGATGGACAAGAGAATCAGATGGCTAAAAGAGAAAAAACTCATGGGCTGAGATAAAAGAAGTTTAATAGGTAAAGGAAAAGTCACACACTCAAGCAAATCAAAACATGGAACTAATTCCATACTTCCCTTGGTCAGGCAGCTGTTCAGCCATCTTCAGGCAAGCAGAGCCCCATCACACACAGTGGTGACTTGGGAAGACAAATGGCTTCACTCTGAATGCCCCACCTTGTTCTTTCTTTCCCCCAGCTTTTATTGTTGAGCACAATGCTGGTCTGCATTATCCCTTTGGTCAGCTGGGGTCAGCTGTGTCCCCTCCCAGTTTCCTGTGCATCCCTAGCCAGCTTACTGACAGAGCAGCAGGAGAGGCCCAAAGCCTTGATGCTGTGCCAGTGCTGTTCAGCAGTACCTAAAACATTCCTGTTTTCAGCACAAAAAAAACCCCATGTCCAAGGAACAGTGGCACTATATTAGATGTTCTTTGCCTAAGTGCTGATGACTGCATGGGGAAGGATGCAAAAGGCTGTTTAGAATGAGGTCTTCCATGTTCATTTGTGAACTTTGAGACAAGTCAACTTTAGAACTGTTCGGTCTGACCTCTGTCCTATATTTCAAAATCACCAGCCCAGGACAGAGTTCAAACAGCATGATTCCTCATACAGCAGCCAGCAGTGCATGGACTCATGGGTCTTATGCTGTACCAAGACCACCGAAATAATAACTATAAATGCCTTACTTTCCATAATTTGGTTTCATCACTTTCAGAAAGTCTCTCTGTGTTTGCCTTTCAAAATATCCTATAGTGATAAATTTTAGAATTTACTTTTCAGTTGTAGGAAAAAGCAGTTACATTTATTTGTCTTAAACTGCTAAAGATGCTGCTCCTTAGCCATAGTGTAACAAGAAAGAATGATCATTTATGATTTTGTACATATTTTCACATTTCATGGCAGCTGTCTGTTTTTCAAAGGAAAGAGTCCTAGTTTACACTGTCTTTTCTAATAGCACAGGTGCTCCATGCCTCTGGTTCATACATGGTTAAATTCCCTGTACCCTTCCTAGTTCTTCTACACCTTTCTATCCTTTTGATAGAAGGAGTTAATCTTGCATGTAGTATTCAAACAAACTGTGCAGCATGTAACTGTATTAGTTTAATGAAGTTCCGGTGTTCTCAAAGCTTTACCTTTACATTTTCAACACCCACTTCTCTTTTTCAGTCTTTAGCATTGAGGTGACATTCTGTATGAATTATCTGCTGTGATTCTAATACTGCTAAATGATACTAATAATGAGAATTTTGAGGTCATTATTCTGTATGTGCAGTTAAGACCATTTCCTCTGCTTGCATCACTTGGTATTTATTGACACTGAATTTCATTTACCATTTTATTGCCCAGTAACCCAGTATTGTACCATCAGAATCTCATCACAGACTGTTTTAAATACTAGGCATTACTTTGTTTTGTCTGCAAACTTTGTTGCTATAATGCTCATCTCATTTTCTGAATAATTTATGAGTCTGTGATATTCAAATTTACGAATATGTTGAACAGCCCAGGCTCAGCACAGACTTCTGCAGGATTTTATTTGTAACTACACTCCATTATAAGAACAATTGATTAACTGTTCTATCTAGAATTGATTTCTATCTAGCAATCTTTTAATAAGCTGGCAATATGGGTCTTTTTTACATGAATTTGTTATAATCTCTTTCACAGTTCTAACTAGATAATATCATCCGCATCATCTTTAGCCAATGTTTACTGACACATTCGAAGAACTCTAGATTTTTGATTCATGAGATCCCTCTAGTTTCCAAGCAATATTCGTGCTTACTGCATCTATTTATCTATGCATCCACCAGCTTTACTCTTTATAATAATGTCTATCAAATTGTTTAATGCAAACTTCAGATTTACTGGTATGTAATTCTCATCCTGAGAATCCCCATTTTAAATACTAGTACCACATTTTCCACCTCCTACTCATCCAAAATTGTACGTTGCTTATTACTATTAGCAGGCCAGCAGCTTTATATATAAGTTCCTTAGAACACTTGGATGAAAACTATCAGATCATGGTGAACTGTTACTATTAATGTTATTGACCCGTTAAAAAATGTATTTTATTGACACTTTAATTTGAGAAAGTTCCTCAGATATATCATCCATAAACAAGGACTCTGAAAAAGATACTTTCTTAGCCTTCTCTGCATAATACACAAATGCATACAATTAATCAGATTTTCTGCAAAATGGCCTTATTACACTCAAAGGCTTTGATTATCTCCCTATCTTCAGCATTCTCTTGCAAATTTCCCAGTTCTGCTGGGGGGCGTGGAGGCGGCGTCTGTTAATTGTAGGTTTCCCTTAGCTAGTTGTCCCTCAAAATGTTTTTTTCTCATTTCATTGCAATTTTACATTTGAACTGCCAAGTTTACACTTATTTCCTCATTTCAATGCTAGTCTGTGAGTTCTAACAGTTTCTCTCTGATTCTTATTTAATATGTTTTCAGTATTTTGAAAGTATTTTACAATTAGCCCTTAAGTTTATAGTTTATTTAAATGTATCGAATTTACCTGCAAGCATTTTTATCCATGTTGCTGCTTCCTTCAATTAGTTTCTTTATGCTTTATCTTTCTCACAATCCACTTTTTTAGTGTTAAAAGGTACACTGGAGCTTTTCAGATTTCTTTTGTACAACATGTTTGGAGGCAACAGAAATATCTAAACATTATTGTGTTTTCTGCTTTAGTCTCTGGTTATTCATCTGGGGAACCCTCATTTACTATCTCCTTCAGTGTAAGAATTAAAGGTATCTATGTGAAATTGTAAAATAGAAACCTGAAAAAAAGCAATGGAAAGGACACTTTTCATCCAGTATTCCTTCAGACTATGGAATTCATTGTCAGATTTAGGCTAGGTGTTCAATAAGACAGTGCAATAAACATTTCCCTACTTAGGCAATCCATGCCAAACTCCATAAAAATTTGTGATTTATTTTAACAGATACCGTATATGACTTAATACTCCCACCAATCTCCATCGTGTCTTAGTGTGTCATTTCTATTTACTTTCCTCTCTACCAATGCATGTCTCCCTCATTATCTTCCCTCCATTTTACTCCAGAGATGCCTTTTATACCAATAAAATTTAAAGCTAGCCATTTTCTTTTCTAAATTTGAGGTTTAGACTTGAAATGCTGAGATGGAGCTGAACGTGGAAGACATAGACAGGGAGCTTTATGGAATATCATTGTATTGCTGGTACTCAAATTAAGTGCAGGATTACTTAACAGTTACTCCAAAAGCTAGAAACAAACATTAATTAGGAAAATGTGTTTATTTACAAGATACTATGTCATATTAATTCCATGTGTGGATCTTCTCATTTTAAAACAAGAAAGACTTATTACAAAACAGTTTATTTCCAAAAGTGTGTGTACATGTGCATAACATTAATCAGAAGACTCTACTGGAAACAACTTTTCAGAAATCTCTCATCAACTAAATTGTTCATTTTCTTAAGTTGTATTCAGTGACAGTTGGTTTTACTTTTCTCTAAAAATTTATACAAAATAAACACAGTGTTTTTCATTTCCTATAACCCTCTACTGACCCTAAAGTAGATTGTTGTGTATTTTCAAAAAATTAAGTCCGACTTCTCTTCCCAATTCAAATTCTGCAATTATAATTTATTTTTAATCTTCCAATTGAATGGAAATCTCAAATGCAAATTGCAAAGGTAAGGTTGAAGTGGTCAAACTGAAACTAATCATATACAACAATGAAGTGGAAGGCAAATAAAATGGAAGGGCAGATGTGGCACTTAGGGATGTGGTTTAGTGGAGGACTTGGTAATGCTGGGTTAATGTTAGACTTGGTGATCTTAGAGGTCTTTTCCAACCTCAACAATCTATGATTTCAAACTGTCTTCAAGAAGTTGAGCAAAATATAAAATTATATATGCACTTCATTGGCTTTCAGTTCCTAGTATATGATATTACCATGTCATACTTGTGCAGAAATATAAGACAGACAGACAGAAAGGCCTATAACTTTTCTTCAGTCCAGGAATTCTACTCTACTATTAGTTGACAAGTGAACATGAAATCACAAGGAAATATTTCATCTTGTTTCTCTCCATAGGAACAAGGCAGAACAAAAGGAGAAGCAGCATGTCGGACCAAACATTCGTGTAACTCAATATCCTGTCTCTGGCAATAGTGAATAATGACACCTAAGGAACAATATAAAATAAAGCACATAATGGCAATGCCATTATAAACTCTCCTTCGCCCATAGAATACTCCAACACAGAGCCGGTCAAATGCCTCTTTTTCAGGTTGAAGTACACCGGCATAGAAAGTCACTCTTCATTTAAGGAAGTCATCACACACATTTCAAGAGTCACATCCTCTTTATCTTTTCTAATTCTACTATATGGTTTTCAGGACTACAGCCCTAGAAGTGTGCCACTTCTCAGGGATGAAGACAGGCCAGAGATATGTACAATGCCATAATGTTGCCTGCTTTGTTCTCTATTCCTTACCAGCACTTCTTTCCATTTTCTTTGCCGCTTTTGTGCACTGTTGAATCAGTGGCTATTTCTAAGCACTGAGCTGACTTTATCATAGAATGATCTATTATAATTCCAAGATTTCTACCTTGAGTGGAAATAATCATTCAGAGCCTATCATTATGAATGCAAAGTTAGGTTTTCTTCCCAATGTGCATCACTATCAACACTGAATTTCATCTGGCACTTTATCACACCATCCCCCCCCATTGTGAAATCTTTTGCAAATCTCATCAGTTACTTTCCATTTTCACTTCATCAAGCAGATTAGTATCAGCACACTTTGTCACCTCTCTATTCACCTCTTCTTCTAGATCATTTATGAACATCTTGAACAGATACGTTTAGCACAGATTCTTCTGGACTCCACCAATTTTTTCCTACCAAAAAAAAGAATTATGATATTTTTCCTAACATTTAACTATTTATTAGTCTAAGAGAAGAACTTCCCTCATGTCTCATTGCAGCTTAATTTGCCACTAGTTTTGATGAACAATCTTCCTAGAAACCTCTCTTCAGAATGCAAGTGAAAAATAATTTGCAAATATTTTCTGTTATTTTGATGAAAACAAATTTACTTATTAATAACTTTCTGATTTCTGACCAAATTAATTTTCCATAAAAATATATGTTGTTGATTAAATATGTTTTTAATAATTTTCATTTCTGCTTTCTTTTTGTTCGCCATGTCAGAATGATCGTCTGTTACAGTTCCATGCATTGTGGCACAATGGTCTTCATTTGGCAAGGACCTTAACTTTATGTAAGTGGTTCTATTCAATTAAGAGCTTCAAAAAGTATTTCACAAGAATGACTTTTTTATAAATCAGGACAATCAGTGAGGTAAATAAAACCAAAATATGAGGTTTGCTTATATGGCAGTGGATGCAAGTTCTGACTGCTTTCAGTTTCTACACACTGAAATAATCACCCAAAAGACTATTTACTGTCTGTCTTAACATTTCAGATTCTCAAAGCAGTGACACTCAATTTTTTTCTTCTTGCTCGAAATGAGGTGAAGTAAACCTTAACAATAGATAAATTGTATCTAAAATGCAAGAAATCTGCTTAAAGAAATCTGCTTAAAGAAATCTGTTTAGTAATCTGCTAAAAAATTCTGAAGCACAGGTCAATGTTAGTTTCCATGACTTACCTTCAGGCTTTCTATGCTGATTTGACTTTAATTCAGTGCGATTTTTATTTGAGTACACTGGCACAATATGAACATGGACGCCACAACACTAAAGGATTTATATCAAGAGATGTAGCTGAACTTTCTATGACCATTATTCTTCTAGAGTTTTACAAAATTGTTGAGTTTTTCCATTTCGTACTAGCCAGATGATTTCTACATCTTGTGCTTTTATACTTACCACATCAAGATTGCCAAACAGATACCAAACATGGATGGTCTGTGACTGTTATACTTCTTCGTGCTTTTACTTTTAAGATAAGCAGCTGAAGAAGGCTGGAAACTGTAGTGCTACATTTCATTAACAAGATATCAATATGATTTGTAAAACTAAATGCAGAGATTTCTCTGTTTCAGCCACTGAAGCATCACAAAAGCAATATAAATTTGAAGTACAACTTTATGTCTCTGCTTGGTCACAGCCTTTATAATCCTAATCAATAAACAAATTGCGCTCAGTCAGCTTGCTCTCTTGCACTCTTCATGATGAGGCAAATATCTAACTTCAGCAATTCCTATAAGACAGTTCCTTCGCAGTAAATCCAGGAGTTTTAGCAATAGAAATTATTCTGTAGTGCCTGAACCACTACAGGGCAAACTAACCTTGTCACTCAGTCCAGAACAGATAGTCTTTCCAACTAGAAAGGGAATCTGGAAGACCTGTTCTGTTTAACGTCGTCAGTGTCCAAGCTTCCTTTTGCTTTCCTAGGGTCATGCCCCCTTTGCTGCCTTCAGACCACAGAGATTAGCTACACATTGTCCAAAATATAAACCAAACCCCTCAAACCAGCAATTACCTTAATTGTTCCATTTTCTCAGTATAAAAATGCACCTCAGGGTACTTCAGTTCAGAAAGAAAAGGTAGTAACTCACAAGAGCAACATCCAAAATTATGTAGACAGTGGAGACTGAGGGTGTACACTCAAAAAAAACGAAGGGGGAAAATATTGTTAGTGACATGGAACAGAACAGAGAGGAGACTTGTTTCCTCTCTGTTTCTCCTGTATTCCACAAGAACTGCAGGAAAGTAAGCCAGAACTCCCAGTATCTGGCCAGTTTTAGGAAAGAAAGAGTAAAATAAAAAATTAATGAAAAGAGGAGAACTCCTCAAATACCCAAAGAAACAAAGCTAGACTACAATGAAGCATAGAGAGGCAAGGATGGGGGGACAAGGTCTCAGGGACGAGGAAGCAAAAGGAAGTAATGCAGCAAGGAAAATTCAGAAAGCTTTGTCATGGATTGAAGGAAACTGTATGATTGTATTTCAGTGTTCTGCTTTGTGCCAGTACTGTTTTCAGGTCCTGCACTGCTGAATGCAGAGAACTTTACAAAAAGCAGTCAGTAACCTGTGCAGACCCTTCCAAACAACATGCCCCAGCATAAGCAACAATTCAACTTTAATGCATTTTGGACATTCAGTTTTTCCAGGGGCAGTCAAGCATGGAGCATATGGCAGCACCTTGCCGTTAGCTGAAAGTCTTCAGCCCTGTACATTCTATTCTGCCTCTGACTGTCCAACTGCTAATTTCAAACTTTTTAGTGGATATTCATTGTTTAAGTTGTAACTCTCTTGTCACATTTTTTTTTCTTCCTATTCTAAGGCAGTACATTTTCATAGGTTTCTAAGGCAATAAAGTATTTTAATTTTTACTTTTGGTTTACATTTCAATTTAAAGAATAAAAATCTAGCAAAACTTCCACAAAACTGGGAAAAAGGGCCATAAAAAATCCCCAGGAGGGAAAATAAAATCCCACATAAAATAATTTTCATTTAAAATTATTTAAAGGCATGTGAAATCTCTCTTAATTCTTTTCACTTAATATTCATGAGTAAAGTAAGAAAAATTATGCAAAACATTCTAAAAATAAGCAGAATTTCAAGTAGGAAGATGATCTCTTATCCCAGACTGTGCAACATGGCATTATCATCTTTGGTTCCTTCTCAGCTCCAGTAAAGGGTAAAGAGAATTGTATGAATATAGCCAAAAGTCAACTATGCCGTCTCCCATTCTATCAGTGTGCTGTAGCTTAAATATTTCACTGAAAATTGAACATTTTCAAAAAATCATAGAAGCCTTTACATTGGAAAAGACATTTAAGATCCCCGAGTCCAGCCACAGAATGGACAAATCCCAATACACATGACGAGGAGCGAATTATTGTGTAACACTTTAAAAGTAGTAAGATTCAATCAGACTAGATGTATATTGGGTTAAAAAACTAAGTAGGTATAATTAATTTCTTTTAAAAATAAAGGTAATGTGATGATTCTCATCTACTTGCAGATCAGTACAGCGGAATGGCAAAAAGGACTAATGAGACACTTGCTTTCCTGGAAAAGCATTTAAAAGTATTCAAATGAAAAGCAAGATTAAAAATTGTATATTTAAATATGTTTCCATCATACAAATTTGAATAGGTGATTTAGGGAGAAAATCCTTTAGGCTTTAAATCATCACATTGTGCATAACAGCGGAAGAAACTTTGAATTCCCATTTATGAAGAAAAAAAAATTTATTTTGAGCTTTCTTTAAGAATTTTGTGGGTTTATTTTGCCCTAAAGCACACACAAATACTGAACACAGGTTTATATCTATCAACTTACAAAATATTTTCTTCATTTGATTTCAAGATATAATTTTAAAAGTAGTAATGATTTTCACTATTAAAGTTGTTGTAACCCTGCCCTGCAGACTCTATTTTATTTATGACCTAGTCTTCACTGTATTAATATTGGGAATAAGAGTGATAGTCAATAAAAGGAAAGAAAATAAAGATTCAGCTTTGTAGCACATTGCAATCATATTTGCAGGACACCAAGGAATGGCATCTAGTGATTATGTAAGACAACTACATCTGTGTGTGTATTATAAGTTTATGATATAGTCCAGGAAGCACTAATGAACTCATTCACTAATTCTTCAATAATCTGAAATATAAATGTAATAAACTTTACTTAATTTTTTAATCATCTTTTTTTTTTCAAAATAAGAATACAAAATATGTCTGATGAGATATCCCTGGTGACTGTAATTTTGGATCAGTGTCTCATTGGCCACTTGTAAATGTTGGAAAGTCTCCAAATGCTATTTTTCTAAGTGCAGTAAGGCTTTCCCTGCAAACTGTTTGCTTGCAGCAAACATCAGATAGCCATAATTCCAAGAAATATTGTTCAGTAAATCCTTTCTTTGTCAAGAGACAGCACCATTTCCCTTACAGTCTCCAAAGTGCACAATTGCCCTGAGAGCAAGTAGCAGCTAAAGGACTCTTCCTCAATCAACTGTGTAACAAGAAAACCACTCATTAAGATAGCAAATGATCAACTGAGTTTCCCAGGACAGCAGCAATAATCACACGACTTTAATACCCACCAAGCAAAGAACAGAATTCCTTAAAAAAACAAATCAAAAAAAAGGAAAAAAAATTCAGACCTTTCAGTCTTCTGCTGTGATCAGCTGGACTCTGCAGTTCAATGGAAAATTATTTCTTTGTGTTAACAAACTCAGATGTCTAGGGCAGAAGCAAAGATAAATATTAATTTTATCAGCACCTACTGTATTTCTGCACTCCCACATTCTCAAATCTCCAAATTCCTGAGCCAGTGGCTGATTACTAGGTTCTCTATCAGTACACATATATCCATTCCAGGGGCTTAAATAGTCTATCTACCTGTACTTTAGCTGCTATCTAGAGATGGTAGCAATTCTGCACAGTGTTAGCACATACTGCTAAGTAGTTTAAGGACACTCACAGTGGTATCTTGCTTCATTATGAGATCCATAAATCTCAGAGTAGACTTTGCAGACTGCTAATCATTCCAGATCTAGAGCATTATTGTCAATCATCAGTCTGGGCTTGCCTCCACACATTTTTGTCTTGAATAGAAGTCATATAACAGGCAGTATTTCAGATATTGTTCTGTGTGCTCCTTTTCCACATGCTGTCCATGCTCTCCAACAATATCCTGCTGCTTCACCCACTACAGGCAGCTGCCAAAACTACTGGAAAATCTGTTCAGTACTGAAAGTAGACATTGCACTTGAAGCATCTGCAGATGAACTGCAAATGCATCACACAGTTTCCGAGTTGCAATAGCCATTTTTCCATGCTGAATAGATACAAGCAACATTTGCTAGCAAAAATACCTACCTGGAATAGTAAGAAGTCAATGAAAAATGTATCATTTAGCCCCAAATTGCAGAATTCCTATAGATCCTTGCAGATTTCCAGTTTTGCTAAACCTCTACCATAGCAGGGCATCCAGTGGCAGGGTAAAGAGACTGAGATCTGTTATCTCGTTTTCAGTATACAAATTTATGTAATTATGGAAATTGCATAACCAATTATGAATAATCTATAGAATGAAAACTGTTCACCTAAAAGCCCTGTACAACATCCAATGAATTCATTTAGGGAAATAAATTATTCTAAGTCATAAGTCATTTGCCAAATAAATTATTCACTGTGAATTGTTCACCCCCTAGTAATCAAGGGCTAATCTGCTGTTCCTCCAAAGACCAAGTCAGCGGAAGAATGCAAATTAATCTGGAAATTGTAATAACCATTGATCCATCTCTCTGGAATATATAACAATGCAACTTGATACTTCCTATTTCTTTATAAAGGCTTTAATAATTCATTTGACGAAGATCAAATCCAGAAAGCGGAAATAAAAGAAAATAAAAAGCAGAAAGAAAAAAAAGTTCTTCTCTTGCAACAAACAGTAATATTTTGCCCAAGCAGAAACCATTCTAAACAGTTTAGGCACTTACACTTACATTGTATTATAATCCTCTTTGCTCTCTCAGTTATTCACTCAGATCACTTACACAGCTTAAATTCTCTAGGTACTATATTGAACAAGTATTTTTTTCTCAAGATTTTCAGTGAAGGAGTTTGATATCTGTTTGATTTAATTTCACTTTCACTTGGAGAGATAATCTGGCAGGCTGCTGCAAGACAAGAAATAAACAGTGTCTGAAGGTAGTTATTCCATGCTTCTCCAAGAAGAAAGATCCCTGAGGCAACAGCATACTTGTTAAAATGATGCTGAATGATTATCATGAAATCCTACCTGAAATAAAGTAGCGTAAAAGATTTAAGTATGCGTGGTTAAGTAGTGACCTTGCACTGGAGCTGTGGTTTGGATTAGGAGGCTTCTTTCGGTTCTCATTTTCTGTTATTCTGTATTTAAGTAAGCGGAGACTTCTACCCTAGCTGCAATACCTGTATTTCTCATTTCTCATCTCTCTTCACTGCTACAGTGTCCTCACTCCCTATGTTCCTTACTTACGCAACCTTTCATATAAATTTTACTTAAATTCAATAAAAAATGGTAAGTATGCAGACCCACTTGCACTTAACTTGATGTGTATTGACAAAACCTTTTCAAATTAATTTCAAACAATATGAAAGCCATCTGAAGGAAATACAGCTACAGTATACAGTGTACAGTATACAGCTACAGCTAGATATTGCTGGTTGCTTATGAGTTAATCTGGTCAATGGATCCCTAAAAAATTGCATCAGTCTCTACACTAGGTTCAATTAACACCGAAATGTAAGCTTACGATTGTAACTGGTTTTCTCCTCTGCTCTGTGAGTGTTAAAACTAGAGAATGCTATCTACAGGCTAGACATCTGGAACACGAGCAAATAAACTCCGTATCCTCTAGTGTAAATCCATGTGATGGCATAACCTGTTTCCTAGGATTGTTGAAAAACATTACTAAATTAAAAACCCCCCAAATAAATTTAACCTATTACTTTGTTTTCTGAATTTCAGAACTGCAATCTACATATGATGGGCTCTTCTTTTATTAAAACCAAAAGGCTCCTGAGCAGACAAACTCTATGTAATAAAAAATAAAGCCACCTCCTTTCCTAGCCTCTTGGTTTTTTATCCTGGCCTTTAGCGATAGCAGCTGAGGTTTCATAAGGATACAGGTGCCAAAGCCTTGTACTTACATTTCCCTGCAGAAAGTGCTGCAGTTGTTCACATAGTCCATAACACCTGTGACACAGCTGCAAGGATCTCTTCAAGTGCCCCACTGATTTCTTTCAGCAGAAAAAACAGTGCCTTCTGTGCTATATTGTTTTCCTCCTTTTATGACAGTGATAAGTGAGGCCTTGCAGCAGGAGGACCATTCATTCTGCACTATTAGATACAGCCCTTATTTGGTGCCTAATGTTCCATGACCCATAAGCATTAAAGGAACTGTTAAGAAGTATTTGATCAGGTAAAAGAAGGCATACAAAAGAACATATTGGAGAACAAACGTGTTTCTTATAATGAATAAAATACAGCACATTCAGGTAATAACAAAACAAAAGCATAGTCTGAGTTGGAGGCAAATTCTTGCACAGAAAAACCACCACATTCTTTGGTGGTTTCAAAGCCACAGAGACTGTTGGTCCCAGGCGTGAGAAAAACCAGCCTCTGCCAGACATGCTGTTTGATCTGAGTGCTGCAACACTGATAAAGGATACGAGAAAAAAAATCACGTCATGTTTTATATTAGTCCATTAGTGCCTGGTTTCCTCTGGATTGTCAATAATCCTCTGAGAAATAGACTTTCACAAAACCAGCCACAGGGTTAATCCCTTAGGAATGCATTGGTCTGGCAGACTAGCAGAATAGGACAAGCCAGAAACAATAGCAATACTATGTCAAAGCCATACTTGGTGGTCTACAAAAAAAAATAGGATATACAAGGACAGATTCTCTTTTCATCTTCCTTTGTTCACTTCTTTGCCACCAGCAAAGGAAAGGTTATTTTAGTCAGGCAAGGCTGGAAGGGACATCAGGAGGCAGGAGGTCTCTAGTGCAGTCACCTGCTCAAGCAGGGTCACCTTTGAGCTCAGACCAGGTTGCTCAGGGCTTTATCTTATTGAGTCTTACCAACCCTCAAGGACAGAGAGCACAACTGTCCTGGACAGTCTTATGGTAAAAAAAAAAGGGTTTTCCTTATGTTCAGTCTATTCCTCTCCTCTTCCAGCTTACACTCATTATTCCTCAGTCTCCCAAAGAGCTCGTCTCCATCTCCTCATTAACCACCACATAGGCTTCAATAAACTGTATTTAGGACCACAGTAGCCAGAAAGTCCTTCACACTCCCCTCGCAGGGCAAATGCTCAAATCTTGAGCCCTCTGCTGCACACGTTCCAGTCTGTGTCTTTCTTTTGGGGGACCAAAACTGAGCACAGTGAGAGAAGGTCTAATGAGTGCTGAGTAAGGGAGGATGATCTCTTCTTTCAATCTACCACTTGTGCCTCTATTTGTGCAGCCCAGAAGTCCCCTGGCCATCCTTGGGGCCAGGGCACAGGGCTGCCCATGCTCAGCTGCCCACCAGAGCCCCACAGAGTTGCTCCCCAGCCAGGAACAATCCCACAGCCTGGGCTGCCGCAGGGGGGCTTCCTTCCCACAGTCAGTGATGGCATTTCTCCTCCTTGAAATAATACAGGTCCAAACACTTTACTGAAATGGACAACTGAGACTACCAGCAAGAGAAGGAACTGAAGCTCTTACAGTAATTGTCTGCCCAACAAAACCACTCATTGTCAGCCTGAGCAGGGCCAGAGCAGCGGGAGCAGCTGCTGTGCCTGTCGGAGTATCACTGGCTCTGCCGCAGTCATACCAGCCAACAGCCACAGAATCAGGTTCAATCACCACCCCTGTGCCTGCTGGCCCAGGAAACCAAAGATGAGTGCAGACAGCAACTCAAAGGCTTGCTTAAGGATCTCAAATGAAGTGGCAGTCACAGTCTCAATGAGCAAAGTCCACTGAGCTGCTCAGGGAAAAAGCAATCATCTTGTTAGCCTTTAATCTGACAAAAGCAGCACAGAGCCCATCCTGAGAGCTGAACATGATTAACAGTTATTCTAAGGTACCCCTGAGTAATCAGGAAATGTTCTGACAACAACTCCAGGAGGAGATTAAGGTCTTTTCTCTGCCTAAAAATTAGGTAAGTCTGCCTTCAATAAGCTTAGTAAAGAAAACACCTGTTTTGCAAACAGGCAAGAGCTGGCCCTGCTCATGCTCTATACTGGCTCTGCAGCCAGAAGCTGTGGTTGGAGGTAAAAAATCTCCTCACTTGCTCTATGAAGAAATGGAACACGTTGGTTCAGACCTAGTGTTACATGCTTCACATACACACAGAACAGCTCATGTCTGCTCAGCAAGCAGCACTTAGGCAGCAGAACCCTCCTGCTTCTATTTAGCCATAGGACTGCAGCCCTGACCCTTCCCTTACTCCACTGCTCCCTCCCAGCACATTCCAGGGCAGCCCAGACCACGGGTGGCAGTAAGGACACAGCCCCATGAGGCAACTGCACAAGGGTGGCAGCAGCACTGAGCCCAAGGAACTGCCTCCCACCTCTGCAAACCAGGGCCCTGGGGAACTCACCCAGCCCAGCTGCCTCTGAAACACAATTTACAGCAGCTCCAGGTGCCTGGCCGAATTTCTTTTGTTGCTGCAGCAACCATTTTCTCTGGCCCCCACTTGGCCTCGCCACCTCCTCCATTGCCTCTAAAAAGAGATTTCTTGGTAGGGGAGAATGGGAAGAGAAAAGCTCCTATAGAAAAGGAAATCTGTTGGGGAAAAATCCATTTAGATCTATACAAACCGTATAGCCAAAAAGATCCTAAAGACATTTTTCAATGAACAACCACTTGAGCATTCCACATTGAACCTGGAAGAAACCAGAAAGGAAAAGAAAACCAAGGGCAACACAAACCACAGCACATTTCCCTTTGAGCTTTTTTCCTCCAAAAGATAATGCCATGTACTTTATCACTGCACTACTCCAAAAGAATTAGTTTCTTTTCTTTGTATATATTGCTGTGCCAGATGACAAAGCTAGTAACAGATTTCAGTAGAAAAATTTTGCATTTGTGTAAGTTTTACTCAGTAAAGGTTGGAACTACACTGCATAACTCCCTACAACTGCAGTCATCATTTAATGTCTTTTATTTAATGATACCAACGAACCAGCCTAGGCTAAAAGCTGACTTTCATAAAAAATGAGGCAATTTGATGACTTGGCAAATCAAAAAGATGAACAAAAAATACACAAATGAGGTAATAAACAATTACTTTCAAAGAACCAATCATCAATTTAGTAGCTTACATAATAAAAAGAGATGGTGACACAAATATAGTGTAGCTGCATCTAGAAGATGTGATTTAATTGGTAGAATGAATCAACTAGAGAAAGGACTGTAAAAAATCCAGGATTTTGGAAGTTTAGGGAGAAGGTCTCCTTACTGACTTAATGCAAAATATTGTTGCTTTTCTGCTTCCATTCTACTGACAAAATGTCACTGATGTCTACTGAAAGTACATGAAGTCCCAAATATGTAATCAATTCACCTTGTAGAGTGCTAAGTTTTTTGACCCAGACATGTACTCAGTAAATGCTCATTATTCTTCCTCATAGTGTAAGAATTCCTTTCCACATACAATAGGCTCATATAAAATTTCAAGTTAGACCTATCAAAACCCTGTTTTTTCCAATCTTTTCCTCTGTTTTGCCTTCTTGCCCAACAAAATTGTTGTGCCCTGAACTGAAATAATATATTGAAGGTCCCTTCTAACACAAAACATTCTGTGATTCTATGAATTAAATCACTGGTGTTTAAAATAAACCCCTCTTCTTCTTCCATGGGATCTCACACTGAGTCTTACTAATTTTCTGCTAACAGTGAAGGGAACTGTGCAGTTACATGGCTGCAGGCTGGCATGTAATCTACCAGCAAGTATTAAGGAAGGACTAGAGCAGCCATGATCTTAAAATCTTTTTTTAAAAAATAATTATTAGCCTTTAATTAGCTAGAGTATTCTGGGTTTGTTAGATGATGCTTTAGGAATCAAAGTCAAGGAATCTCCTCTCTGACTTAATGTATTTCAAAGGAATTTCCTGACTAATGCTTGTTCCTGGAAGATATGTTAGTCATTCCTAAGCCCTCAGATACAAGATCTGAACTATGTTCTCCCATGGAGACATTCCCTTTTGGATATCCTCAAGCTACACATCCTGAGAACCTGGGTCCTTCCTACTCTTGTAGTAGCTGGGCTTTAAGGATCATTATCCTTTTGTTCAGGAACTTCCTGGCATTTGACCACCCCCTGCTCAGGTACCTGTTGCATTGTTTGACCATACTTCTGGGAGAAAAAAATGCAGCAAAATAAAATCTCCTATCTAACATCAAATTTCTCCTCAACCTTGTTCATCTACAGAAAATCCAGAATAAAGTTTTAATATTCTTTCCACTAAGTTATGAACTAGCTGGTATAGGACTCATGCACTTCTTCAGCGGGCAGGTACTATTCTTGTATTTAATATCATGCTTGGCCAATTAGGAGTAGAACTTTCCCCATGTTTCAGCATGAATTGCTTCTACCCAGTGAACCTTCTACTTTGCATCAGTCTGTAGTGCAGCAGATATAAAAACAGAAATGTGATTCATGCATGCAGCTTTTCCCTGTTTCTTCACTGAAATCAGACACATGATAATCAACCATTTGAGATGACTGTGAGTTTGAGATTGCTAGACCTCAGGTCTTCGAGGAATAACAGTAGAAATTCTCATCCTGAACCTTTTCTATGGGTTTTTTAAGTTAGTGTTGGAGTTTTTCTGTTCTTGAAGCTTTTTTCATTACTGATTAAATGGGTATTTGGGATGGTGACAGCGGCGCCTGACTGTCAAGGATAACCTGACAAAGTGCCTTAACAAAGATTACTCACCAGGGATATGAGGGGAGTTTTAATGTCTATTTAATCCTTGTCTCTTTTTTGAAACCTGAAAGGCCATAATTAGTACAAAACAAGAGGGTAATTTTGTGATTTGGATCTGTCCACTATGAATTTAAGCCTTCCATTTCGCATAGGCCAAACAAAAGCTCTCAGGTGATAGCTACACTCAGACAATGCCAACCTAGCCTGGGACATAAATCAATGTCCTAGAGGTGAAACACTTCAAATCCTGTTAGTGTGTTACTAAACAATCTATTCTCCCACCTTAAGGACCCTTGGGAGTTGTAAAAACCAAGGCAATAACACAACCTAGACTGAAGAACACATTTTTACACATCCTTTAGAATGCTGTACTGGTCAGCTTATTAAGATTGTCTGCACGTGTCAATCCAGAAATAAATATTTGTCCATCCAACTGCAAAAAGAGTTCACAAAAATTAATGGCAGCTATAAAAACCTCATCACGTTATTTAGACTGAGTCTATTCTTACCATGAGCTTTGGAATGTGACAGCTATATGTGCTGTACACAGGATAAAAAATGTGCTGTAGCAGAACTGCAGTTCCATGAAACTTCACAGGAAGGCTGTTTAGGTTTTTTTTGCAGAGAACTCCACAAGCAAAAACCCAACCAATTCATGAATTCACCTTGAATAAATAAAAATATTCTAAACAAATATCTGCTTCAATTTGTAATTTTTTAATAGTATTTCAACTCAAAAACCTTCTTAAGTTTAAAACATTCAAAATCAAAGTATTTCTTTTTGATTCAAAATACAACAGTTTCTAATTTTTAGTTAAAACCCACATCTTCCAACACATTTCATATTTTCAGTAGCCCTGGACAATCAAGAACACACCTCACGCAAGCATTCCCCATTCTCTGCATAGTACAAATTATGCACCACCTCTTTACTCATTTGTTAAAAACCTTCTGCTTTGATAAGCTCAAGGAACCACAGTCATCCAATCAAAGGCAAGGAACATTGAATAATCTGTATGCCTTGTAAAAAAAAATTAAAATTACTCTTTCTCTTTATATTCTGTGTATAATATTTTAAAATATTATCACTAGTTAATTAAAAAAAAAAAAATAAAATGTTGCAAAATAATTCCAGAACTAGAATGTCATATCAAATTGAATGTGTCACAGCTATACAGTAAGGCACTTTCACTTATCAATATAAATAATAATTACAGATTGCGCTTCAGAAAATTTGCATTTTCAAACCTCAGCTGTGGCAATAGTCACTTGCGTGCTGCTGGCAGGGGTGGTCATGTAAGAGCTCAGAATTAACTAACAGCCTTTCCAGCCTCCAGTTTGTTCCTCTCTGGTTCTTTAGGTCGTGTCAAAAGCAAATTGCTCTGCAGGCTCACAGAAACAGCAGCCAAGGCACCTCGTGCCCTGCCGTGCAGCAGGGCAGCTTTCCTGCCTCTCACCCCGGGACGCCCTGCAAGCTCCACTGTCTTGCACACGCGATGGTGCCACCGTGTTTGCAGAAGCTGCACTTTTCAGTTTTGCTCCACAACTTTTAATACTGCGTGGAGAGACAGCAGCATTCCCAAACCAGTTAATCAAAATTTACATATAAATAAGTGGCTTTTATAAATAAATAACTCCCTTGAATATTTAGGAGATATTTATTAGGATACTGTCCTGGAAGACATTAAGATAGATAGGATAGGATATATGAATTAGCATAAATTGATACAATTTTGAAAGAGAGGATGAAGAAGCCCTAGATAAAATAAGTGAATTTCAGTGGTATCTATGTGCGCTAGCGAATGTGATACTACTGTTATCATATTACCTTTACATTAGGAATACAGAAAAATATTTTTAACAACAACAGACTTTTCCTTGATCGATTTGAAGTGTGACATAAATATTTTTAAAAACAGAATGTAGACACAACAAAAGAAAACTAAAAAATGCCTGTTTTCAGATATGAAGCTCAGATCTGAAAATCTCTTACTTCACTTAGAATTTTCACAAACCAGGCAATTCCACACTTTATTTTTCCAGATTAATACCACCCAAATATTTTCAAACAACAGCAAAAAAAAAAAAAGTTATACTACCCTGGATTTATTTGTTTTCCAAATACTTCATTTTGTCAGCCATCTATTTAAAGCAGCGCAGATATTAAGCCACTCCGTATTAAGCAGCACAGAAGACATGGATTTGGGAAAATTATATGAAAATAATATTATTAGGTAACTATGCTTCTGAAATAATCTCATCACTGTTGTTATCTTTCCTAATTCATACATACTCATTTTATAAACTGTTTCCAGTATAATGCTGTTTCAAGTAATTTAACTAAGTATATTAGGAAAATTCTAATTATGTTTTTCACATAATTTTTTACTATGGCTTTATATATTGCTGTCAGTTGACTTGTCCCAGCTGGGGAGCTGACTTTTTCTTGCCACTGTTTTTGTCAAACAAAAATATTTGAGGACCGAAAGATCAGGAGACCTTTGGAGGATATCTTTTCAACCCATTTGTGGCACTATGTTCCTCTTCATCAGAGCATTTGCACGTTCCATCACCATGACAGTTCCAGAGATGGATCAAGGAGCAATCTCTAGTGCATTCTTGTGCATGGCATTATGAAACTGACTAATAGAAGTTGTCTTTCATTTTTTAAATGTGGAACAGCTAAGTCAGCATTAACATTTCTTCTTTTATGTGGGAGAAATGAGAAAAAGCAGCAAAAGGGCAACTAAATCTAGCCCTCATTATTTTGGGATCACATTTTGGGGCCAATCTCCTCTGGCACTGAGTAGGTGAACTCTGCTCAATGAATGAATTTAAAAGTACTTTTCGTTAGATATGTATGAAAAACTTTTATGCTGCAGCAAAATAGAAGCATAGAAAAAGGTGTGATTTATACACCTAAATAAGAACTGCGATTCTAACATTAATCCATATTCACAGATTTTCAAACATCTTCTATATACATATATACCTATGTATATATGCCTATATATGTCTATACATACATATTCTCGCTATTTTATGCATTCAGGAACTTAAGAATCAGTTAAAATTAGCTCAGTTGATATGTTGTTTCCAGCTTTATAGATATGGAAAAAAAAAACCTAAATGTAAAGGAATATAGTTTAATTTATGCTTTACCCTTTAAATTACTTTCCTGTGTAGACCCATCAAGATGATTCATTTGGATAGCTCTCAAACCAGTGACTACAGCTTTCTCTATACCAAAATCAATGACAGCCTTGTCTGTATTTTTTCTTTCCAAAACACTACTGAAATAATCTTGTCTAAACACCAAAGTAGTCAAAACCTCAATCATTACAAACACAAATCTTGACCCAGATCCCACCGGGAAATGTTCAGTTTTTCACAGAAAAGACCAGAATAGAAAGTCACTAGATGTTCTCCCTGCCCGAAGAGGGAACCAGCTTGTATTTATGTCATTCTTCAATGGCTCTACATCAGCCCCTTCTTTTTCAGCCTCCCTACGATAAAATGTCTTACCAAAGACCATGAGAGGTTCCTCAACTAGTGAAAAATAAACAAACACCCTTAAGCCCGTTTTAGAAAGATATTTTAAAAATTCCTCTTCATCACATCCTGGAGAGTCCGAAAAAAATCCTTCAAATCCTTCAAATTTATACTCTAAGGAGAGTTCTCTAGGAGCACCTTCACTGCAGAACAGATTTGCAAGTGTACTGCTGCAGACAGACACTGCAGTAAAAACTACCCAGTTAACAAAAGAGCTGCATAGCCTTGACACACACACAGGCTCTTTTCTGTTACAATGCTGCAAATAAATCCTTTGCCCAGGAGACTTTCGTGGCCCTAACGTTAAAGTTATGCATGTTGTGAAAGGAAATGTATAGATTACCTGAAGATGCTATAAAACACATTAAGGCTATCGTTGAATGTTTACATTTCAATGTCAGACACCAATCAGCTTCACTTGGACTATCTGCTACAAATAGCAACGAAAATGCAGGACAGTAAATTATCCAAAATTACAATTTACAAGAAAATACTGGATTAATTTAAATATTTAAATCTAAAGAAAGACACGTTGATCTCTGAATGCACTGAAAGAAATCAAGATCCATACTCCCATGCATCTTTTATCATATCCTCGCAATTCAACTTAATACTAGAACAAGAAATTTTCATGTTAAAACATTTCTTAAGATGTAACTTAGTTAACTAAATGTAAAGGCTTAAAATTAAAAAAAAAAAAAAATTAAAGACATACCACACCACTGTAATGTACATGAATAGCAAAGTTAATGAAGAAGAAGTGAAGTCTCTTAATTTTCCAGGCAAGAACTACAGTTTGACATTTATTTGAGAGAGGTCTCATCCCAAGAAGATCACAGTCTGTTACACCTTATGGTTTTAAAGAAAGTTATGACCCTCAATTTTATCTCAGTCCAGATAAGACCATCTCCTTTCAATTCTCAAATTCTCCTCTTCAAATAAGACCATCAATTTTAAAACAGAACAGTGCAAAGAAATCAGTGAGGAGTCTACTTAATAATTAACATGGCCAACCAAAATTCAAGCACTAGCCATTGTACAGCTGCCCTAAGACTTGCAATAAACGGTGGCTATTATCAATCACGATAATTACATTTCTGCAGCATGACCATATATTGAGTTGTATAAAAAACCCTATTTGGTGTGTATTGTGACTTGTTTTACATAATTTTCATGACGTATCCACTCCAAGCATAACAGAAGACATAGCTTCTGCTATTTGTTTTCATTAGTACTACAAGATAACACGCAATTTATTTCAGTCTTTAGTGCAAAATAACTACATTTGTTACTAAAAGTATGATGATTATAGATATTTTATCTTACTTAAACAGTTAAAAGTTGGTATCTCTGCTAATTCAACATGGAATAGATTTTAAAGAATGAAATTGAGAGTTTTATTCATACGTTCATCATGGAAAAGTTGTTCATGAGAAATAGGTGACACAGAGGGTCGAAGCAAAAGCTCTTTGGCACCGAGTTTAAGTCAGGCCTGAAAATGAGCTTTACTGTTGTCATACACCTAATCCAAAGGAAGTTGGTGAGCTTCAGAAGAAAACATCAATTTGTCACAACTGATAGCCTGTTCTACAGATATATCTTAGTGAAATAAAAGAAGGTTATTCCAGGGCAAAACTGTCAGTTACGTGATGAAACTCCTGTACAAAAAAACATCTCTCAAATGCCAATATGGTCTGTCTAATGAGTTATAAAAGGAAGTAAAAAATGTTGTAAAGCACCTAGGATCCAGTGAACAGGTCTAACACTTTTTACATATTCTTTTTTAAATGTGACAAGAATTAAAATGTTTCTGCCCTTTCTATATTTAGAGCCTGTCATTATAAAAAAAGCAAAGCTTATTAACATGGATATTGAATTTTTTTAATTCAAGATATAACTCTTGATTATTCTTCAAAACCAAATTATTTGATAAGAAAAAGCAAGAATTTCAAGGACCATTTTTTTTACATTGGACTACATTTTTAAATTAGCACAACTAGTTCCTAATCAAATTAAAAGAATAATTTGATCAACTAACAGAAAAACGCAGTTTAACAATACTAGTGCATACTATAGGGAGAGAGGGAGTAGCACATACAATTTTCTGCATCTTATTATCATACCATGAAACTGTGAGATTGAACAGAAAACTACTAAAAAGTTTTGAATCATTTGGATATTTATTGAAGCTAGTTTAACTTCAGGTATGTATTTGGGACTTTTGAAATCTGCCATCAGCTTCACCAAGCGGAACACCATGTTTATTGTCTGCCAGTGCCAACTGGCAGGGTGTTATCCAGAAATTGTTTTGTCCTCTGCTAAACCAGTAGTTGATAGCTCATTTCAGAATTTTTTTAACTCTTTTACATTTCATTTCATAAGCTACAACATAGAGTTTACAGAAAGCACGGAGTGATCTGTTGTGCAATTGTCTTGCTTCTCAATAACTGCATTGAGCTGGCTGATATTTTACACATATCTTCACATAGCATAAACACAAACATCAAGCTGAAATAAAATCTCAAGACAGTAAGCATATATCAAAGCTATAAGAAACTGAAAATGGTGCCCTATGACAGGACTTACTAGGGATTCTGACAAATAGGCAGGGTTAGTAATCCCATTAATAAAACATACATATACACATTACATGACACATTCATTGTTTATGAGGACTAAAACTAGTTAATGGCAGCAGAGACTCAAGCTTTGTAACTTCAAAAGTCCTTTTCTGTATTCTTTCTTTAGCCTTCATAGAAATATTTAACTCTGCATGAGATACGACACGAAATTGCACAGGGGATGGCTTGTTTTGGGGACAAGTGGTTGATGGGAGTTGTAGATCAGGCTTGTAATGGAAGCAAACTTCAACCTTAACCGTACAATAGCTATAACTGCTCCATAATAAGAAAAAAAGATTACATTTAGGTATACTGTTTTGTCACTCTGGCACCCTGGAGTTGGTAAGAACCTTTTGCACAATCCAGTCAGGACAAGGCATGCTAAGAAAATTGAACGAATATAGGTTTCTAACCTTTCTAGAGGAAAGATTTCTCGGATGCTTCTTTTTCCAGTTTTGTTCTGGAAAAGGTATTTCAAACAATTGGGGTGGAAAAGCATATACAGTGCTTCTGAAGTGGCTAGCAGCCTCCACAGCCACAAGTCAGCCATTTATTTACACAGAGGTCACGGTGCAGAGTTAAGCAGAAGAAATACTGTATATTGAATTACACTGCATATTCACCAAATGGGTTATGATATACCTGAATCTTAGCCATACTTCAGCAATGATTAAAAACTGTTTTGTTAGATATTTGATATTTTGAAGGAATTCTAACTTGAATTTGCTTCTGTGTAATGAAAATAAAGTCAATAGAAATAAACAACTCGAGACATGCAATGTTTAATATATAATTTTATACTGTATAATTATGCACTCTGCATAATCACTGCTTCTGAGCAATTATTTTTCAGCAGACCAAAGCATTAATCCCACTCTACTACCAAGCACATTTTTTTAAAGTTTGCTTCTGTGGGATGACAAGATACCAAGTTGCCAACTAGCACTATTACAACTCCAAAAAAATGAGAGAAACAATGAACTGATCTGAGAACAGCTCTCAAATCACAGAATCACAGAATATGCTGAGCTGGAAAGGACCCACAAGGATCACTGAGTCCAAATCCTGGCCTGCACAGGACTTGTCCAAACACTTAAACTCTGTCAGGCTTGGTGCTGTGACCACTTGTCTGGGGAGCCTGTTCCAGTGCTCAGCCACCCTCTGGGTGAAGAATCGTTTCCTAATATCCAATCTAAACCTCCCCTGACACAGCTTCAAAATGTGTAGGAAGGCATTATTAACATGCACCAATTACCATTTTACTGATAAAAAACTACCCTTACTCATGGTCTTCAAAGTATTCTGGTCATATAAATTTTACATTTGCATAGCACAAGTCATCATGCTTTAGATCTCTTCCTCTTAAGTCACAGCTAACGTCCTGTCCAAAGCAATTTCAAGATACTGAAAAAAGTCCTACATAGTCTTACAACATCAGTAAAAATATTTTTAGGAACAGCTTCTGCTATAATAATTTTTAAGTGGCATAGAATGAATAAGTAACTCAGAAATGGGAGAGATTATTTATATTCACTAGTAAAAGCTAAGGTGCTATCAGTTTACAGAGTTTACAAAACATTTGGATTTTATAGCATTTCAAACAACGTGTGAGAAACACGGCCATTTTCTTTTGGTTGCAGAAAGAAATCCGAATACAAACAATTGGATTTCTCATGTCTCCAACTGTTAAGTTACATCCTTTTCATTTCTCACTAGTTTTCTTGTGCCATAAGATTAGGAGACCAGACAGTTCATTATTTCCTTTAACATATTTTGCACATCATAAACACACTTAAAAAGCAGTCAGAAGTAAAGCTGTTCTTAGATTTGGCAAAACTGTTTCTGACTATAAATAAATGAGTCTACATAAAAGTTATTATTTTCTTCATTTTTACAGAATATTAACGTTCCCAGAAATTCTTCAAAACATTTTACACAGTTGTGATTTTTAAAAATTAGTCTTATTTACAGTACTTTATAAGCAACAGCCCCAGAAAAGTTCATAAGGATCTTATTTTTGTAATTCAAATGGGTTCAATAAAAATGAACAATTAAAAGATGGAGTAACAGAATTCAATTGTGAGTGAAGATAAATACATCTTGCTTTGCTGTTAGGAGTTACTATAATGACCTCAACAAATATAAAGGTGCCCTGGGTACTCTGAAAGACAACTGGAACATTTTTGTAAGCACCATATAATTTATTTCCAGAAATGCAGGCTGGCTGACCTTGAGATGTCATGTCTGGACACACAGTTCTCCTATTGTAAGACCAAGTCAATGACTAGAGGGTGGAGTTACAACTTTCACTGCACCAGTCAGAAGGTATTTGTAGAAAAATAGGTATTTGTAGCTAAATCTTATTTTAGAAAACGTCTTTTGAATAGACATCCACAACTGGATCAGAAAAAGCTGTATCACATACTAAATTCCTCATGAATTGTAACGTAGGCACATAAGATTTTAAGAAGATTAATCACCCAAAAATGCAGACAGCTTGCAGGAAAATGCCTGTTTGAATCTCCCAGCAAGGCTGGTAGCCATGCCAACAGTAGGACTTAGGCACCATTTAATCAACTTAGAAAAAATGGGCCACTTACGAAATCCCTGCATCCAGACTCCTGCCATCCCTTAGTGAGCAAATAATCAGCAAGCACAAATTCTGTGTTCCAGTCTCAGCTTCCAGTGCATATTATTCAGCAATAGTTTTATGTGTAAACTTTATAAGTGGACTGGATCTGACAGTACCTTGCCTCTACTCAGGTGGGCTTCATTGCTCAGCTACTCGCTGAATCCTGGTCCCTGGAAAAGAAGACTTAGATCATGTAAAATACCCAAAAGACTGGAGAGAGAAAAAGGCCAGTAATGGATAGCAGATGTAATCAAGATACAACCAACTAATCCAGCTAATGGAGAAAAATACCAAGTCAGGAGAAAAAATACTTTAAAAAAAAACATCTTCTGCCATAAACAGTAAAAAGCTGAGCTCGCTCGCATTAGTGTCCAAATAATCTCTAGTATTATAGAAAGATGGAATTTATTAAGGATTTACCACTAATGAAAACTACTCTGTTTCATCAAACTCCCTGCAGACAAGAGAACTTCAACAATATGATGCCAGTAAGCACTATAATTATTTGAGGTTCAGAAACATCATAAAGGTCAACAAAATAAAAAAGAATAGTTTAAAACTTTTGTAGCTTTGGAGGCAAAAATATTTACGTGTTAAATTTTTTTTTAAAAAAAAGAGAGCAGAATGCACTAGAGTCATCTACCTATTGCTCCTTGGAAAATCCAACAGAAATAAAATTATTTCTAAAATTCTTTATGCAATCTGCTGAAAAGAATATTATAGAAACTTCAAGTGTTTCAGTAAGAAAACAGCAGTAACCTAAGGACACCATAAATTCAGACAGAAGAACAAATTTCCACTGTTAAAAGCAAGTGTTGATTTGAGTTTAAACTTAAAGGAACAAGTAACCTGCCTTTTAACACATTTTACTTTTTTTTTTTAATATATAATTACCTATGGTGATCTTATTGAAATACTTTAGTCTTTGCTGTGATTTTCACATTTTATCATTTTATCTCCAATATATTTTTAAAAAATCTTATTTCCAGAGAGATCCAGCATATAAATATCCTTGTATAACCCCTTCCAAATTCACCATCTACTGTTTGCACTCTACTAACACTACTCTCGTAAAATCCCTAATGATTTACTCAAAGCCTATGCTTAAAACCCATTGAATCCCCATCCTTCTTGATTTATCCAACAACTTCAAAGCATATATAACCTTTTCTTCTTTTTAAAACACTTAATTACAAAAATTTGACTGAGGAAAAGGCTGGCACTTGCATCAGAGAGATGAGGACCAAAAGTTGGCCCTTTTATTTTTAATCTTTTTGTCTGCGGGTTGACAGAAGCTTGACACTGCATAGCTCAACTGGGATCCACTTACTCGGGATGCACTTCTCTGTCAGAAAGAGACATCAAAGAATGATTAAAACAGCAAAAGTTTTGAACTATTCAGACTAAATAATAAAAACAGTTTTGACCGAAGAAGATACACAGTATTTCCTTGATATTCCTTTGGAAAACACAGAGGGAAAAGGCAAAAATCTAACAACCTACAGAGAAGTCCTCTCCCAAAAGACTTGTTGCTCAGGGGTCACATGAACAAAGTCAAAACCACTGCAGTCACAGCATTTCAGCACTGTTTGCAAAGGGCCTCAAAACCAGGATCTCTGCTGTGCCCTCCATTGAAGGGCTCTCCTCTTCACAGACCCAAGTCTGAACAGAATGGAGTTAGAAGCTGCTCCTTAGCCTGAAAGCACAAGGACAAGTCAACATCTAGGCTTCTCACATGCCCTGTTTACTGTTAGTTCACTCAGGCTGGGTAGTCAAGGTCTTTTCTTTGGATGCTTAAAGAAATTAATACGAATTATGCCTTTTTAAATTGCATTTCTCTACTCTAATAGAACTTGAGGGCACATCAAACCTGTGTTGAAAGCATAGATTATTTTCTGTTCGTGGATTGAGAGAGCAAGGAGAAAACAGGACTTTGGAAATTAAACTAGGATATATAGTACCACTGATGTGACGTGGTCAAATAATGTCCCTCTGTATTTCACGCATACCCATTTTTCTTTTGTCAATCTTCCACTGTTACTAAAGACTGTGAAAAATATAAGAGGATATTTAAAATCTGTAGCGAAAGGCCAGAAATAGGATAGAAACTGCTCAGTGTTATTCTCCTCTTCATAACAAAGAAATAAAATTCATAAATAACCACACAAGTCAGGGAGGCTGTGTGGTTTACAGAAAGAACCACTGACCATTGTTAGTTGACCAATACTCCTACAGAACAAGGCATTACTGTGTTCACAGCAGGCAGGACAAGAACAGCTCTGTCCATCCATGCCATCCAATATCAAGCTCCTGTGCTCCTTAATAGAGTTTCGTGACCAAAAGCCATGGTTGGCTCTTTGTAGTCCTTGGCACCAAGGGATGAAGCCTGATGGCCACCAGCATCAGTGCTTTCCACTCACCTCATAAACTGCTCAACTCTGCTCACTTGCTGTGCACGGAGCCTGACATGTCAAAAGCACAGCAACATAAATGCATTAGTTTTTAACCTCATTCAACCCAATCTACTTCGTACAGTCAGGTACAAAAGCTATATCTGCAGGATATAGCAGAGGGCTATGGAGACTAGTTTCTCTATTTATAAAGCTGCTGCTCCAGTCATTATCCAAGTGTGAACAGACAGTCACCATCTCATAGTTAGAAATGTCTTTGTATTTCTTTACGAGCCAATGACTGAAATTGATAAATGATAATTGATAAATGGTGATACTATCTATTGACAATAATAAGAATTTCTCAGTCAGCTTCTGCTAAAGAATGTTATTTGTGAGTCTCTGTTCTCTAAACACCAGGCTGATGTAGTTTCATGCTGTGGGACCTCCACACATGCTCTGCACAGAATGATGTTTTACACAAAGTCACTTCTCCTCTGAGTTATCAGAATCCCTGTACTACAATCCAGTATCTGTTTTCTTTTGAAGTGCAACCAAAACCACCGAAAATCCACTGAGTCCAGTCTGGACCAGTACTGGAAGGAAATCTTCCACAGACACATTCAGAGGGAGTAGGAGGCAGTGGGGTTTAATGCTGTACAGGTTTAGCTCCAGACAGTCCTAGTGTCTCTCTGGATCCAAGGAAGCTGTCTTTGCTAACCAAACACATGTCTGCAGAGATGTGAGCAGTTCCACACAGAGATGCTCAGATTACTTTGGACAAAACTAGCCTAGCTACTAGAAGGGACATAAATCCCTTGGCATGGTACTCCAAGAGTAGTTATATTCAATTTCTCAGTAAAGCTGGCTGGATGGGCAGTGAAACGCACTCACTGTATGTCTGCTGGCACCTCTCAGGCAGTGATCACATGGTGATCACTGCTTTATAGACATGTCTTTACAACTGGCTAGCTTGGAGAATTAGCATTCTTTCTCTGAACAGCGCTAGCAATTTTTTCTCATTTTCAGACTCCTGCTAGAGTTTCAGAGGACTCTTCATACGTGAGGGTTGAAAACACTGATACTTACTGTATGTCCAGAAAATGAAACAACGGATTCTTGATATAAATGCTTGGATCTTCCCCTATTAAATCCTTTAGGATGACCTTGCAAGGTCCTCTCCAGTTGTTTTCAATCATAAACTCCTAGCTGGAAGATGCAATCCCATGCTGCGATTCCTTCAAAAAGAAACCTCTCTGCTCCTGTCAGCATCAATGCTTCCTTCAAAAAGAAGACAAAGTTTCACTTTCTTTACTGTCTGACAGGAAGTAGAAGCTCCATGAAAAAAATTCCTTCACAGACCAGGAAAAGAAATAAAGGCTCCTTTTCAAAAATTTTACAAATTGATATTTAGAATTATTTCCTTTTTTTTTTCATCAAAGATCAATTAGGACACTGATACTACCAAAAGACCAAACGCACAAAAATGGTATGACTTCAATATTTTAAAAAAACAACTAACACTGTTTATAAAATTAAAGAAATAGAAGAATGACAAGCTACAAGAGTAAATCTCAACATGTTTCTGGAAGAAACAGCCCAGTTCATGGAAAGAGAGAAAAAAGAAATTTTTTTTCCTGAGTATTTAATCCAATAAACACAACAAAAAACTTTAATAACTTCTTAATTATTTCCTCTTACTAATGATTAAAGACTCTCAACTCTTACAGCAGAACTCCACAGAAACATTGTCATGAGGATGGTTTATTTTAAATAGAGCATTACCACATTATGATGCAGAATTATTTATTTGGGGCTTTTACAATTATTATATATCTCTTAAAATTAGTTATACTCAGCAAATAACAAGTTCTCAGGGTTAGGTTGGTTTTTTTAATAAGCTAGAATTTAAATATATGGAAACACGCAACTTTGAGAAAAAAAACAGTCAGGTCTAAAAAAATTTGAATTTAAATGCTCAGCCATACTGGCTTCACTTACGAGACAATCTCTAGCAGCAGGAGATAAATCAGAGCACAGCAGTAAATTATAGTCTTAATTCATCTGATTATATAATTTTATTCTTCTCCTTCTCTCTCTTTTTAAATCAGTGCTTGAAGGAATGAATTTATTGCTGAGGCTTCTCTTCCTCTTCTGAATGATGGATTCCACATTAATCTTGGAATTACATATATACGTAATTTAGTATTTCAAAAATAATTTTCTTTGTTTTATAACTTAGCTAAAAATATCTGCCTCATACTTATTACTGAAATATTAGAAAATTGGGGAACTGAGAGAATAATATAAAATATGCAAATATTCTGCAAAAATGAGTTTTTATAGTATTTTACATTTTTTCTTATCAGATCTTATTTATTGCATGAAAGTTTTCCAAAACCTCTGATGTGAAAATCTGAAAGTATAGAGTAGCCCAGTTACTTTATTATGATGAAAGACTCAATTGAACTAAAACTGGGAAATATAGAGTAAACAGATACCCAGATAATAAAATTATTCAAGAGCTGAAGTCTACGACACACTGGCATTAGATTAAATCGCTGGAGACATAATTTAATTGTGGCATTAGTGGAAAGCGGGTAAATGCAAAAGGTGTGACAAGTGGACACAGCTCAGGGAAAGAAGCAGGTGGATGAAACCTTGCTGGGAGTATTCTTCCCTTTACTCCTTTCAGAAAAGAGTAGAAAGGCTTTCTCTGTGCCCTGCCTTTCTGAAGATGATGCACAAGGAAAATGCTGTTGAAGGACTTAGAAACAAGTCCTGCCAAGAGGCAGGCACTCAACACTAGCAGGACCTGCAGACTGGTGAGCTTGGCAGGTTGCCCTTCTCTTCTTACCAAACTGGCTTTTTAATCTCTCTCTTTGGAATAACAGACTGGGGTTAAAATCTCCAGCCACTTTGCTCTACTAATTTTCTCTAGCTTTGTCTTGCTTTTTAGATAGATCATTGTCTCTTTCCTTCACTAACTCCCAATGCATCATTCAATGAAAAAAATCTTCTATTTTAACTAGGTTTGAGAGCTACTTCTCATATAAGAGAATAATGAAGAAGTAGCCAATTCCTGTAAAACATTTGCTGTTTGTCCTCACAGTTTATACATTAGGAGAGGCTCAAATAATTTATGTAATAACCAGCTGGATCTCAATATTTTTCTCTCAAGCTGTTGGTTCGTTCAGTTTTCTCCGTCTTTCCAATACAGCAGTTTCCCCACTGAACTTGCTGTTCCTTAAATTCCATCTGGGCTTTCAAACTATTACCCATCTGTGCAGCATGAACTACAAATAAACCTTCGACCATGTGCTGAGCGAGCTTGTTCTGGTTTTGTTATACTCTGTAGCCTCTTTTATGAGCTAGTGAATAATCATTAAACAAGACCAACATTAGTTCAAATCGTACAACATGACTATTTCTCTGTTGTAAGAGGAAATTAATTTTTTTTTTTCTTTTTAAAAATACTGGTACTTTTTAATGTAAAAATAGGATTTCATCCTAAACATGCTAAAGCAGTTGTTACTGGGTCCTCTGTGTAGTTGGCTGTCATTTTCAGAAGCAGATAGTTATCACCATTGTGCTGGTTTTGCCTGCAGTAGAGTTATAGAATCATAGAATAATCTGAGTTGGAAGGGACCCAGAAGGATCATTGAGTCCAGCTCTTAAGTGAACGGCCCATACAGGGATTGAACCCACATCCTTGACTTGATTTTCTTCACAGTAGCCAGTATGGGGCTATGAACTGTATCAGTGCCCAAGAGTAGCAGCCGAAGGGACTCTCAGAACTTTCTTTCCTTGGCACCAAGCTCAGCTCTGCAGCACCTCTCACCCCACCTACCCAGCCCCGTGGCACATCATGGAGCCACAGTAAACATCTGCCCACAAGATGTGTGACATGGTGGGTCACAGCTTCTGGTTTGTCATCAGCCAACAAGATCAACAGCTGCACTCCTCAGCACTGCAACACAGTGCAATGCAGGGTGTTTAAAGAAAGCTTTTAAACAGTAAGCAGTGCAGCGGTATCTCCACTCTACAGGCGTTTTCTTTCTCATAACACATTTTTCCTTTTTAGTAGAAACGAAAAAAACCAGCAGAGATTACATATTGGGCCTACATGTATCAAGAACTTTCACATTTAACACGTTTAGCTAAAACCACAGCGAATGATAGTGCCATCCTTAAAGATACAGTCTAGTGGTCAGGTCGTGTGCCAGCCCAGGTTTCCACAGAACGACATACGACAAAACTACAACAAAGAACAGTCACTCAGATCACAGATCATGACAAACACGTTTTGCAGGATTATACAGGATTTTATTTCTATTGCTTCCTTAACAGGCCTACTCTAGACTAGCTGCAGTGATGATTCCTCAGCAAAAATGGGATATGATATTTGCAAATGCAAAGCTATTAACAAAGCAAATGGGTTATAATACTAATTAAGAAAACACTAAGCAACCATGCATGACCTATTCCTGATTTGTGTCATGAGACTCTACACACTGAAAGCAAATGAGAAAATTCAGCAAAGAGGATGACCATGCTGAGTTAAATGAATTCGTCATTCTTTATTAAATTAGCATTTATATTCTAAAGTGTTGTTAATAACGTTTGGTTCAGTTAATACTGAATCTGAATTACAGCTAATTATGTCAATAAAGTAGAGCTCTGCAAATCCGTAGTATGAATTCTGTGAAATTTTACACTAAAAATTGTAATTTTATATTCCTCTAATCTCTATGACTACAGTATTCAGAATTCTATTTTAAAACTATTTATCAGTGTTTGAATTAAAAATACATCTTTACACAAATATAGACCAATTCCTTTTAATTTTTTTATTTAAGAAAGCATGTTTACATCTTAAAATCACATACTATGTAATTTTTCTTTTCTTGTATTTATCCTTTTTCTGAATTTGTAAAGCAAAGATCTTGTAGTATTTCTAATATTTCAAAATAGGACAAAAAATTGCTAAGGCTTAGGAATGAATTGTGTGGGAGCAGACTGGAGACTTTTGTTCAGTGCTGTAAGACATAGAATTTTTTATTTAATACTAAGGAATACTATTTTAATATTCTCTGAATGCACAAGTGTCACATCCACTGCGTGCACCAGAACTTGTGTCCCATCACAGAAGCCCCTAACTCCATAACAGTAACAGCTGCAACACCTGGAAATGGAAGTTGATATCTGGAAGGGACGTATATTTGGTGAGAAGTATTTTTCATCCACCCTTTGCATATACACCTGAAAATTATAGTATCTAGAGTACATTGTTTCCAGAGGTTTGAAAGAGATGAAATATACTTATTTTGAACTACTTTTCACACATGAGGTATATCTATATAGGGAGGTATATTAACTAGTTTCCAAGATAGGTTTTCCCTTAAAATTCTCAGAATTTTAGAATTAGCACTGAAATTCAATCTTTAATTTCTATGATTTACATATATAAGTCTTTAATTATACTAAAGCATCTAAGCTGAACCTTCATTCAAAGAGCATGCCGTTTTATACAAATACGTAACATAACTTTAACGGGGACTTGCAATCTAAATTAAATCCATCTAGGAAATACTTTATCATTCAATATTCATGCAAGTTGTGTTTAGCCAGCGGCTATTTGAATTCATATAATTCTACGTACAATTCTAATTCAGTTCATACATATACACTGGGATTCCATCTACTTGTTTTCCCCACAGAATTTTTTTTAATGTCAATACTAGTTATGAAAAGTGTTAAACCAACAGGTGAGAGGTTTACAAGTTTTCAAATAACTGGGAGCAGTTAAGAATAAGGGCAGCAGTAGTACACAAGTGGCCTACTAACAGTACCTTTATTACCAGGCCCAAAAAATAGCTGGCTACACTGTAAAAGGTCTATCATTAAGTAGTGCAAAGCAAGTTCTACATTACAAATTTCTTTAAAGAAGCCAAAGAAGTACACAGAGATATTGTTTGAGGAGAAGTCTTTTGGGATATGTGAAAAATTATTTCTTTAAACAACAATGAAAACTTTGGTTAAAAAAGTCAATGTTTGAAAAATAATTGTACATCTTCCATTGAAAGCAAAAAGGCCCTTTGGGAATTCTCGTGATGTCACAGCTTGGCTGTGAGGAAGGATGATTAACAACAAAACAGCTTGCATGTCACTGGAACTCTAAGAGACAGCTCTACTGAGAATTGTAAAAGCTCCTTTGAAATCTATAAATAAATAGAGAAAAAAAGTCTACTGACATTATAGCAGCTCTTACATTAACTAAAACCATGACATATCAATGCAAACGTATGTAACCTTTCAACTATAAAGAAACTATTATTTCAGAACACAGAGCATATATGTTCTATGAGCTTGATGCAGTTTCCTGGAACAACCAGGAATTTTACTATGGGCCAGTGGAATTCAAATTTATTGTACATTATGTTCATTTGCAGTTAGGAAGAAAGAAACTCTGACAGTGATAATTTTCCCTCATACTGGAGGTGAAGGAAATTTGTAGCCATTCTAGATTTTCATGCAGTATCTACCTCCAGCATATCTTTGTAAAAGATCTAAAGGCATGGGGTCAAATCAAAGTACTACACACTGAATAATCAACTCGTGTTCCACTAGTGCACTGGAACTGCAACAGAGTTGTCTGAGAAATGAATACAAACAGCAAGTTTTCCTCCTGGCCAAATATAACCCACCTTATTTGAGAAGTTCTGAGTCTGTTTTTTGCCTCTGATCCAAGTCCTACACACTTGGAATCACTGTAGACACACATTGGACAAACTTTTCATCCTGGAAACCTTCTCTGCCAGCAACGATGGCTACCAATCAAGTCAGTAGTTTTCATAACATTTTTTAATACATCTGTACTGCGGTATTTTTCAAGTACTTTTGACTATTGATATCAAATCAATAGCTTTTATGCCTAGCTTTAGGTTTCAACTACTGCATTTAAGCTCTCTGTTGTCACTGTTAAATATGCTAAACATAAAGTCATAGTTAAAGTACACAGCTTTGATCACAAATAAAACTGTCATTCTACTTTAAATAAAGTAGAATAAACACAAATGAGAGCCTAACAGGCAACTGGTAGCTAGTATTAACATGGTCCATCCAGGATTTACTACTAATCCTGATAAAAATAATATTAATATTCTAAAAACATCATTATAAATTATTTTGGAAAATAGTAAGAAAAAAGAGAAACACAGAAGTTGATCCCTTTCTTTGGAGTAGTGCTACTACAATCATTTTGTTAATCCACCATTCTAGTAGTATAAAATCTAATTAGTAGTATGTTACTGATATACAAAGTATCATGCAAATTATATTCAAACCACAATGACTGATAGCAGGTCAGAGCAGCATGGATTAATATTCTACTAGTGGTATTACAATTACTGTAAAGTACTGCCTGCACACCACCAAGACAATTAATGACATTCTCTACACGTACATTAACCTACATTAAACTTTTTCTTAATCTTATTTCAGTCACAGTGAAAAGAAACCTACTCACTACTTCAGCATTTTCACTTTCAGCAGGACATAGGGAACATTTCCAGCTAATAAGCACTAACCCTTCTAACATAGGAGTTTCCAAATGCCACCATCACCCATTACCCAGAGGACATACATTTTAATCTCACTCTTAGCATGTCTCTGCCTCAGAGAGTCAGAATTTTACAGCAGGCTAACTAAGCAGGCGTATAACTTTTTGTTTTGTTTTCCCTTTCGAACCACATTACTTGTGATAAAATTAAGATATCATTACACATAACAATGCACAGTCACCTGTGAATAGTAATACAAGAGTCAAGTATTTAGCAAAGTGTGCTAAGAGCCACAAACTTTCTTTAAAATAGGTATTATATAATTCAGTCATATCTGACAGAACAGCTGTGATGTTTTATTTAAGTGTACTGCTGCACCTAACAATCTGTCTCTCTCTGTCACACATTACTGCACACACATTACAAGATCATCAAGTTTCCCAGCCTCTCCATCTCTGCAGTGAGAGTATTACATGAAGGGCACTACCCACTTCTAATCATTAATTTTCACAGAAATACAGATCTTTCAAAGAATTTCCATTTCCTCGATCCAAGGATTGCTCAGTACCTCTGCAGCAAGAGATTTCTGATATCCAGTTCCAGCCACTTGGATTCTCAGCTTCTGAAATGTCCTTTCCCTTCAGATAATTCACTATATAAGTATTTTCAGAAGTACTAGATACCTGATGTTTGTTTGCATGCTTGAAAAGAAACAGTTCTGTATTTGTGTCTCTGAAGTCTTTTCTCAAAAGCAAAACTATTTGCATCCTTGTGAACAAGAGATACAGAAACCATTTGCGTCACATATTATGAATCCTTCCCTGTAAGTTAATTTCAGTACAGCAGAGTAGTCTGGAACAGGTATGTTTCCTTTGTCTTGAGCATCAAGGATGTCAGACAGTAAAAAATGGGAGTCCAGTGATCGGGCCAAGAGTTCCAAATTTAGAAGAATCTGCCTCAGTTCTCTAAACTTCTACAGGTTTCCTACAGGACCTTAGGGGACCTCAGCCTCAACTTTTTTAAGGCAGAGTATTTTCTCGTGTTCTTACAGCACATAGAACAATTAAACCTGAGCAGAACTGTGTCTATAAGATGGAATCAAACAGAAAACTTTCATACCTTCTTTGTGCCTCAGGTGTGTGTAACAAATAAGAAGTCCATTGCTTCCACTCTACAGATAACCACTCTTTAGTGAGGTACAGAAGAAGTTTGTAATACTCTCTTCTTCTTTAACAAACATTACACAACCATGTAAGTATCAATTTTGACAGTTCTGTTTCCTGAATTCTACTCCCTTCTTCTAAAAAAATCCCCTTCCATTAATCTATTTTAATTTCCTACAAAGAGTGAATAAAGAAACAGAAAAACACGGTACTGATTACCAGCATCAAGATAGCCTCTGCTACAGTCCTTTGCACTACAAGATGTTCATCAAAAATCATCAATCATTCTTTCAGCTGAGGAGCAATGCTAAAACCAAAAGGACTCTTTTATTTTCTCATGAGGGCTTATAACCGGAGTTTTTAACAGCCATCTTTGCATCCCCAAAAAGTCATTTTATTTTATAAAGGAGTCCACATCAAAGATTTCATGCACTGTCAACACATTCTCATCATTGTTTGCCTACACTCTTTGAACTATCTCCTTTCAGCTACTGAAATATTAAAATTGCGTTTTCCTCTGTTCTGTCAAAAAGTTGTGCAGCTTAACAGGACAGTATTCTATAGTTACAGAACATTTCATTCTCTCCAGAGAAACTGAGAGTGGGAATTAAATGCATTATTTTATGAAAAATAACCATCAAAATATAAGAATGATGGGCTTGCAGCAACATGGAAAGTGAAGAAGAAATTATCATCCATTGGTTTTTCATAATAACGAATGCTACTTAAGAAGTATAACATGAAATCAGACAAAGTTAAAAACAAATACAAATAGCAGTATTTGGACAGATAATAAAACAAATACAAATAGCAATGTTTGGACAGATAATATATAGCAATCACTATCCCAGGATATGTCGATACCTAAAGTTTATATGGGTTCAGTTAGATGAGCTCATGCAAGAAAACTATCACTGTCTATCCAACACAAAAATGCAACCTCTGATTCAAAAAGTCCCCAGATGCAGAGAGCTGCAGGGATATTACCAAGCAAGCAAGATCTCTGAAATTCTGTCCTGTTCTCTGCAGTTCCACAGGTTTCTGTTCACCAAGGAAGCCCAGGCTGAACTGACCCAGTGCAGCTGATCTCATATAAAGCAATACTCATAGATGAATTTTAAATGACCACCCAAATCCAGTAGCTCAGTACAAGGCACAGAGAGCAGAGCTGTGACAGTCACACATGGGATTACGTGTTTGAAATGTTTGAACTTAGCTTTAATGAACAGGTCTGACTAATTTGTTGATTAGCCTGATTTCATCACTTTTCTGTTAAGCATAATGCTGTAATTAATAATGGTGTGCTCTCATGTCCCTTCTTCTCATAAGGAAGGAAAATATTAATACTGTTTTACAGCTGCATAGTCAAAGAACAGGTAAATCAGGCATTCCCCTTAAGATGACCCAATTTCAAAGATATAGTTGGCCAAAGATTTGAGTGTTCCAAGAGAAGCGTTAAGAACTTTAAATTACTAGAGATCAGTCAGAACTGTATTTGGAACACAATTATTATTCTATACAAGGCAGCTAAGTATAAGGTAACCACTTAGTAAATACCACCAACACACTGTGACCATTCTTACACCCTCTGCTCAGATGACAACTTTGCTAATAAGCCATAAGTTCCTCCACGTGAGCCTCATAGTCGCACAGAAGGATAGGGCAAATGAAGGATTTCATGGGATACAAAGGTAAACTCCAACCATAAGATTCAGGTTTCCAAATGAGTAGTACATGAGTTCCTTAGAAAATAAAACCACAAATAAACAATGCAACCCTGAAATTTTCTCGTACTATGCATATGCCATGAATATTTCAGTATATGCTTGGAAAATTTATTTTATCCATTGGATTACAGTTATTTGCTTCACAGAGTCAAAGTGCAGTAAGCACCTAGATGACAATAATTTTCACAAACTCTTCCCACCAAATATTTTGAACATCTTTTATAATCATTAGATTTATAGACTTTTATGAGGCATCGGATATTTAATGACATAAGATTTAGGAATTAGACACAAGTTACAGCTGCGATACCAAAAATATTTCAAACAAAATAAAGTCTACGGATGCTGCCAGTCCCAGGAGAGTCAATGAAAAGCTAGGAGTGACTTCACACTCACAATATGATTCAGAGTGATTTCTACAGAAACATCTTCAGAACTCTCACTGAGTTTGATCCAAAGTCTTATTGTTAGTTGTAAGGCTTATCTGTCTTCTTTGTCTTGGATTTTCCCCCGTTGAGACAGCATTATGCTACATTGCTTTGTTTAAAACCCGTTTCTTTTGATTGCCTTCATTCATTTTTAAGGTATTTATAGAAACATCATCATGAATTATTGTACAAATGCTAATAATGGACAAATAACTCAGAAACTCTTCGACTTTCCAATGTTTTCCACATCAAAACTTTGATAGCTGTCATATGACTAATCAGTGAATTACTGAACAGTTAGAAGAGTTGATATACAAGTCACTTTTTATTAGTGCTTATTTAAAAAAACAGAGTATTAGCGAATCCAAGAAAACTAATAGAAGAATTAACCCTCCTGTGTTCCAAAATGCTTTCTTATAGATAAACAAACTGAGACACAAATATTCATCAGTGTCTTTTCCAGAAAGAAAACTTAACAGGAGGTTCTAACATTATGTCTGATCTACAAAATATTAGCTTGCAATTTTCTCCAAGAACACTCTCAGAGATACTCCTGTCTACGTGTTCTAAAATAAACTTTAAAAATAGATAATAAAGACAGATCTGATAGTGTTGGGATCAGCTTAGAAAAGGTATGTGAGAAATTTTTGAAGTGCTGGTCCTAGAAAAAGAGCCATGTTATACAGCTTACCCTGTAGCACTGGGACTTTAGGAGTAGGAATATTTTATGTTAATTTTCAATAATAGTTCTTTATCACCATCCTATTCTTACATGTCAATGGAGAGGTTTTTTGTACTGCAAAAAAAAAAATAAAACCCCATTAAAGTTCCAAGCTGCCTAGCCCCATTGCCTCATTTATAGAGCCCAACAACATTCATAGCCCTCAGGCTGCCATGGTTGAACTGTAGATCCTAGTTTATATCAAATGGATGTAAAAATGCATTGCTTCAAGGACACCGATGTACAAGTGATAGTTTGGCATATTAGAAAATACTACAAAGTTTTTAAACACTTTAGTAGCTTTTATTTCATATAAGCAGCAATGAAATGTTATGTTTAAGTAACTTTAGAGATATTTCAAAGCTGTATGTGCTTGATACAGGAATATTTGGAGAGCATTAGAGAAACAATGATTTTATTTACTATAAAACAAGGTGCTTTATATCAATTAAAATATAATATTATAATAAACAGAATAGTACAAGAACAGCACAATTAGCCAAAATCCAAGCCAAAATAAATAAAATAAACCATCCTATCACAAAAACATGGACTGATCCTGTCATGTTCTACCCTTAGTATACCTGCAAAAGCAGCTATACTACCCTGCATACCCCAAAATTCAATAGCTTCAAGTGAAGTGGAAAACATCAGGCCCCTTCCTTGAAGAATGGTGTTTCAACACTGGAAGGAGGACTGATCCAGCTTGTCTGCTTTTGCCAGTCCCTAAGAGGTGACCTACTTTTCCACGAGGATTAAAAAACAATTATTTTAGAATAAAATGAGGTCTCACACATAGAACTAACAGCTGAATATCGTCAAACAGTCTTATATAACATATACTGGAAGTGCCTCTGTTTAAGAAGCCCACTGCTGCATGCTACACCTTTCTAGATGCCTGAATATGTTCCAAATTAATCTCAACATTGAGTGAAACACAACAGACTCCTATCACATCTACAAAGGCACCAATGACTACACAAAAATTATTCTGTATCAAGAGGATGAAAGAACAATCTCTCAGTGAGGACTGCAGAAAAGAAAACAGGCCACATTCGCTCCCCTAGTTTAGAGAACCAGCCCTCATCCACAGGGATCTCCATAGCAAGGGGCAGTTGCACATTTTCTACTACACTAACTCTTTTTCCCACTGGGAAACATCATCTTTATCATTGCAAAGCTGATTTCTCAGCACCACTGATGCCACGTAAACTGAAGAGGAATTTTACTGCGGTTATGCAGCCGCAAGCATGCCTCTTTTGTCACTGTAATTCCCTACATATTTTTTCCAGTATTTAGAGCAGTGAGATTCAGCATATTACAGCAAAGACCCATCTCCTTCATTCAACACCATAAACTGCAGTACAGGAGCTCTACCAAGACTAAAGAGTGTGAAGTTAGACATGCTAAAGAAAGGTTAATGGCCACAATCCTCTGTGGTTGCTTCACTTACGTAAGCACCTGATACACTGCCACTGTCAGCAGGAGCCAAGCCTGCAGCTTTTGTCACTGGAAACACACGTTGCTGTCTAATGAACTGAAGTAGAGCTTAAGAAGCTTAGCAAGTCAGCCAGTAGAGAGAAATACGACTTGAAAGAAGAGTTTATTTGAACAGACCTTCAAATTGTCTGTTTAACGAGACAAGTTTCAACTAGTACTACAATATTTATCTTGTACTTATCTATATGGCAATTTATTATTCTAGACTTTTCATGTGGGAAAAACCCCCCAAACTTTCTCACAAAGAATTACCACAGCACTTCAGCTAAAAAGTTACCTTTCTTATATTACATTTATAGAATAAAGGAAGAAAATTAAGAAATATTTAGTAATAAATAAAATTATGTCATATATTTGGAATAATATCAATTTTTTCCAAAATTTTCATAGAACATTAACAGATTTCAGAAATATAAATGCTTTAAAATCTGATAGGTTTACTGAGGACTTGAGGCTGTTGTTTTCCAAGTTTATAACGTAAAGCAAAATAAGCTAATAGTGCAGAAACTCTTTTCATTTCAATTCTGCCCTTTTTAACTGTTGTTTAAATGAGAAAAAAAAAGAGGGGTTTTCCAAGATGTTGGCATATAGGAACTTGTTTATTTCAATTCTCATGATTTCTAATGCTATTAAATTAGAAAACATAAAACAAACACATTAAAAGGCACTAACTTCCCAAAAGAGGTAATGACAAAGATGGATCTGAAATCAATAATAGATATTATAAATCCATGATAATAAATCTTGACATTCACCAAAACACGATGTCCTCAGCTCAAAACCCACCGCTCTTGTATAGGCCAAACTCCACATTAACTTGGCTGAAAAACAGGTTGTTTCCCTAGTGAAGAGATGATTTCTTGCAAATATGATTAAACTCCGGGAAAAGCACACAGCACTCAACCAAATGTAAACAATATGATCTCCACCCTAAAGAATTTACAGCCCAGAAATATAAATGCAGGCTATCACTAAAGTACCAATCACGCAGGCAAAGGGCCCCCCAAGGAGCTTTTTTGCTTTCTGCAGTAGGTTTTAAATAAATCTTACAGAAAAAGAAGAAAATCCTTCTATTGTGTTGGGAGGATTATCTGGTTTGAAGTAAGTTGCTTTGACTTTCTCACTGCGGTGTTTCAGGGTTTGTCTCTGCTGCCAGCTTCTCGCAGGACAAACAGCAACAGAGCTGGCTCTGCCCTGCAGCCAGGCTCAGCTACCCCAGCCTCACAGCCCCGTGGTGCTCAGCAAGGGGATGCTTCCCGGCTCCAAGCTCCCTGCAGCTCACAAGGTGATTATATACATATATCCAGATGAAAAAGCCTATATATTCTGCTTACTTACAGTAATTACTCCTGGAGAGAGGATATATACCATCTTACCAGACTAACAAAGACTCTTACAGTGCTTTGCAAAATAGAACATGTTTATTCTAACAAGGCAATTCATTGCAAGGTTAGAAATCAAACTGCAAAAAGGAAATATTCTAGAGTCCTTCTTGGCTACTTTGGTATCTCATGTAGAAAATCCTTTAGCTTGTCTCAGAGCTTTAACCCAGAGAGAAACCTGTACAGCACACTCACCTGAGAGTGGATCTGAGCCTGGGCCGTTGCCCTGGGTCTCATTTTATGACAAGCCCAGCTCCTATATTTTTCCTTCTCTCTTCAACAGGCAACAGACTTGATAAACAGCTAACATTTTCTGTTGGTTCCTCATTTTATGCAGTGTGGGGCTGGTGAAAAAAAGGCTAGATAATAGTTATTCAACACAAACGAAATCTCAGCTCCCGTGTTCTGGAGACCATCTGCCCGTGCATTCTTCTCTTTGCTCAAATACATCACACGTTTCAAATAGCAAGAGAATGCATTGGAAAGATGCTTTCTGTAGGCATAGTAGACTGAAATGAAATACTATATCCCAGGCTAAAATCTGAATTCTCAGAAATACATTTGATCCCATGGATTCACTGGAGTGAATTTTTTGAGCCTTTCCAAAGTCTGTGCATTGCTGTAGACCGAAAAATAGGTATCCAAGAGTTTATTAGAATGGAAAGCTTTCATTTAGGCTTTATAATATAAGGCATAAGCTGCTTTTCCTTTGAAACCAACCTTTCAAAAATACTTTTTAGAGGTTCAGGCTTCCTCTTAGAGGGAAAACGACTTTACTAACATAAGGTTGCTAATGAGACAGGGCTGACTGGCCTGCATAAACAGATTAGCACTATTACCCATATTGATAAAATCACTCTGATTATTCTGCTTAGGAAAGCTAAAAACCATTATTTTCTCACCTATGTAATACGGAAAAAGAGATCTGCTTAATAGAAAGAGAATTATTTCTCCTTTTTCTGTCAAAATTTAAAATAGCTGAGAAAAATTGTAAAAAAACCACTTTTTACATCTTCTATGAAATGCTAATATTCAAAACTGTCATGAAATCTGGACTGTCATTTGGTCAATTTCAATATCTGTGATTAATTAGCTTTCAAGAAGACTCATCCAAGCCCATGTTATACACTTGCCAATTAAAAACAGGAGTAGAAAAACCTGCAATTCAGATGTTCAAGTAAATACAAAGCATTTCCATGTTGATTGAAAAACAACACAAATTCAGCTTGGAGTATATCCATGGATAATTTACTCTCTTGATGATGTACAAATCCTAATAGACTTCCTCAAGACAGCTCAGTAAATTGGATGATACATAGAAACTATAAAATGATTACTCACATGACAGGCTTATAATAGTAATGGTCTAAGATCTCCGAAATACATAGAATCATAGACCCATTTAGATTGGAAAAGACCTTAAAGATCATCAAGTTCAACCATTAACCCAATAGTGCCAACTCCACCACTAAACCACACCCATAAGTACCACATCTACATCTTTTAAATGTCTCCAGGAATGGTGACTCAAACACTTCCCTGGGCAGCCTGTTCCAACATAATATAATAATTAATATGAATTTTTCTCCAAACAATATTTTTTTTAAGTTTAATAATACACTCATATAATCTCATTTTGAAGAGAATCCTCACGGCAGCGTAATCAGTCAGCTGCAATTTCCTAACAGTATGGGCTGTAAGTCTCTAAAAGAGTGAATTACAGTAATCAGCCCTTGAGATGACAAAAGCATTAATTGGCATCTCTGTAGTTTTATGCTGATCAAGGTCTTAGCTTGGCAATGATATAGAGACTGTAAAAGGGAGCCTTTGTAACAGATGCAAATACTTACGAAATGATAAAACTAAGAGCAGTGTGACACTTTATGACCAGATGTATCAAATGATGCTGAAAGCATTACAGTATGTAATAGCAAAAGGCAAAAACTACAGGAAAAAATTACTTTAAATATTGTGCAGCATAATTCATGGTCTGTGAAGCATACCATTAGCAGTAGTATTTTTCAAAATAGATTACACTTCTATAAATGAGAACATAATTAAGAATAAATGGAATAACTTCTAAATTACTTAAACACTTGGTCACCAAAAATGGATTATTGTTGTTGGCAGACTTCTCCACTCTTCTAATTAAAGTCAACCATTTAAAACACTTTCTTCCTATTAATCTGACACATGTGACGAAGGAACTATAAAATTTAACACTCTCTAATGAAATCACTTCCACCTTGCACTTCTTCTCAGTAAATGGTGACATTCTGTTCCCCAAGCAAAAGAAATGGCCCTAAGGATTTCTCAGGGAGTGAAGCCACGGGCAGTGTTTGACAGGTGAAAAAACAAATAAACTACAGACTGCCTTTCAGTGACTTCGCTGAGAGCAGAGAAGGATGGAGACTGCACAGCCTGTCCAGGCAACCTGCTTCACTGCCCGACAGTTCTCACAAGAACAGCCTTTTCTTAAATCCAGTCTGAACACCTCCTAATGTAACTTATGTCAAGTATTTCCTCTTCCTCCCAACATGCACCACTGTGAAATGCCTGAGTCTGTCTCCTGGTTGACATCCCCCTAGGTATGGGGTGGGGGGCGGACTTCTGTGGAGTCCCCTTGAAGTCATCCTTTTTCCAGGCTGAACATCCCCAGCTCCCCCATCTTCTCACAGGACAAATGCCCCAGCCCCTGATCAGCTTCCCGGAGCTCTGCTGAACTCACTGCAGTTCATCTGTGTCTTCTCCCCCTGGGTGGCCCAAAAGTGGATGCAGTATCTAGATGCAGTGCTGAAAAGAGGCAGATAATCCCTTCCCTAAATCTGCTGGCTGTAGCCCTGCTTACACAGCCCAGGAGGCTCCTGGCTGTCCCTGCTGCCAGGGCACATGGCTGGTCCATGCCTACCTGTCCACCAGGGCCCCAGGTTGTTACAGGTTGTGTGACTCATCACACAAACAGGAACCAGGAGCACTTCTCTCTCATGTTGATAGATGAAACAGTGGCACCTGGGGCCATCTTTGGCCAACATTGTCAGTATAACTGATGGGTTAGTTGTAGAATCATGCTTTAAGAGGGAAAGACAAGGAAAATCCCAGGTTCTTCCTAAAAATGTAGAACAAAACATTTTCCTAAATAATTTTTTAGTATGCCAGGCAACACCATTTCCTTGGGGACTATAAAATCACTGAGGTGTATGACTTATCCATCTGGAACTGGAAAATAGTAAGACCTCTGTAAATTTCCCATTAACTGTCCTTAAAGCTTCTGTGCATCCTCATGCACCTTAGGTCAGACTTCTAAATACATAAAAATAATTCTTCATGGACAATTTTAATATAGCATCAACTGAGATGAGAGTAAAAATACACTACATAAAGATTCACTACTGGGAAATTCCACAAACAGCTCTAGATAAAATCCTCTGCTAAAATTGATTTACCACCTAAGCCTCTGCTTCTCCTACTGTAAATTATGCACTAATTAATGTTTGCTTCCTACTACAGAGTGGCATTAATATGACAAGAAACAAGATCACAAACACTAAAAACACACACAAAACACCTGATTAGCTCCCATTACTGAAAAAGGAACCGAACAGATAATTAATTAGTCTTACTAATTATAGCAATTCCTAGATCTTACAAGAGACCTTACAGCAGTGTAACTCCTATTCCTATACCAGAATATCATCTGAGGACCTGAATAAACACTTGCCTTTTATTTTTAATCATCTCAGCTGTCATTTCTCAGTACAGCACAGGAAGAAGTCGCCACCTCACTACAACACGATCCCACCTCACCGGTACTGGTGAGGCTGCACCTCCAGCATGGCATCCAGTTCTGGGCTCCTCACTTCAAGAAAGATATTGAGGTGCTGGAGCATATTCAAAGAAGGGCAGCAAGGCTGGTGAAGGGTCTAGAGACTGAGTCCTATGAGAAGTGGGTGGGATTGTTTATCTTGGAAAAAGGGAGGTTCAGGCGAGACCTTGCTGCTCTTGACAACTTCCTGAAAGGAGGCTGGAGTGAGGTAGGGCTTGGCCTCTTCTCCCAGGCAACTAGCTATGGGACAGGAGGAAACAGCCCCAGGGGAGGTTCAGATTGGACATCAGGAAGAATTTCTTCATGGAAAGTGTTGTTAAGCCCCGGGAGATGCTGGACTCACCATCCCTGGTAGCGTTCAAGAAACGACTGGACATGGCACTTAGTGCTATGATCTAGTTGACAAGGTGCTGATTGGTCAAAAGCTGGACTCAGTCCTCGGAGTTTTTTCCAGCCTTAATGACTCTATTCTTTGGTTCTATGATTTCCTGTCAATATGGAAACTTTCTTTTGCTAACTTGACAAACAGAAATAAATCCTAGATGCTGAACACATGTTTAGGATTTATTAGTTTTTACTAAGAGAATTGTACAGAGGCCTGCATCTGGCCATAGAACTGCCTATTTTAATTTTAAATATGCTCCCCAGTATATGCTTTACAAGAAATTGTTCTCAATGTATTTAATTTTTCAGAATCTTAATGGATAAAATCGGACTGACTTCTTTTAATATATTATTTTGTCTCCAAGTATCCTGGTTCTGGCCAGGAATGAGTTAACTTTTGCAGTAGCCAGGAGGGGGTATGGCCAGGACCCAGAGGTTATTCTAGACCACTTTGCCATTGCCAGTGGTGGGGGGAAGGGAGTCTCTTCCGTGGAGAAGGGCTCTCTTTTGGGTCTACATAGCATGGCAGAGGGTGCGGTCGGGTATTGTCTGTTTCTGGGGGGTTTCTGTGTGAATTGTTCCACTCTTTCTTGCACCCTCTGTCATTAGTATTGCTGCTGTTTGTTTTTTTACCTCACTGCTGTTTCCAGTAAATTGTTCTTACTCCAATTCCTGATCTTCACTTTTTATGCCTCCAACTCTCCTCCCCAGCCCAACACAGGAGAAGGGGGAGGGGGAACGAGCAGGAGGCACACGGTTTGGAGAGCCTCAGTGGCAGCACCAAACTGGGGAATGCCATCACTAAACCATGACACCATGCAAAAGAAAAACTGGATACTGAACCAAGAATTGTTAAATGGCATGCAATACATGGAATTATATGTAGGCAGTAGTGTCCCATCTCATCAGGCCAAGAAATGAAGGTAGATGGGACTCTTTCCTTCGAAATATCCTTCTAGGTCATTTTTTGAAAATACCTTTCTACAAGCAGAATTTAGTGCATATAGCTTCAGAAACTTCAGGAAAAAATGCAAACAAGTAATAAGCAAAGTGAAGTGCTGACCTTACCAACACGTTTTCTCATTTCATTAACAAAGATGTAGACTTGGAACAACAGTATGAAGTAATTTCTCAAATGAAATTGTGCTGCTAGGTAATTCTGACAGCTTTCAGCCACAGATAGCTCACGCTAATGAAGATGGATGCTATATTAGCAGAGAGATGGTGGTAAGTTAAAACACTGTATATCACCGGAGTTGGGTCCTTCTCTTGTGTGACTTGGGCTTCGGACTCATTTTGACAGACAGCTAAATTTACGGGTTTTTTTTCTCTGAAGCACTGGAATTTACTCCCATTGGTAAAGCAAGCGAGAGAGGATCCAGTACCACAGATGCTACTGTCTCACTGGAACTTCAAACGACTCTCCGGTTTCACATCAGAATGAATTTCAACTTCTCCTTCAGAAGAATCAGTGGGGATCACTGGACTTTTGACAATGTGATTGCCTCTTGAGACTACTCAGGTATTGTAGCTGGATAAATCCCTGATATCTCAGAGACATAGGACATGGGCATGTCCCTCAATCTCTCTTATTTGCTTTACTGTGACATTGTAGTTTTCTCTTTTTTGGCCTTTCACTACTTTTGTCTTGTCTCAGCATTTGTCATGGAGCAGTAGGAATCACTTTGTTATGGATGATATGTGACTATCCGTGCAGCAGATGTTCTCTAAACATCAGATTCTAGGAGGCAGCTCTTGTGTGAACCCCTGAACAAGACATCTGTTGTAATAATTGTAATAATTCACAGTGATCACAGGGGATTAGGCTTCATGACAGAGTTAGTTCTTACCTGCCCTATCTCACCTCTGCGTAACAAATTCCTTCTTTGCAGTTAATAAATATTTTTTCCTCACTCTTAAAAACTATTTCTAGCCAATCCGTTAATTAGAAAGTATTCTGAAATCCTCAGGTCCGAGAAGGAAACAAAGAAGTCAGTTAGCCCAAACTCTAGAAAGTGCATTCAAAACCTGTGAATAACAAGTTACTGCTCAAGAATCTCCCCCTTGCTTCCCCTAGAACACAGCCCCCACCACCTGGTGATGGAGGACCAGATGACTTCTTTAAGGCAAAGAACAACATCCAGATGCTCTAAGTTTTCTCCTATTACTCCCAAGCCCCAGTACATCTTTACAGGACAGTGGAGCAGCTTGCTTTACCACACACAGCAACAGCAGATAACTGAAAGATCACAGAAGAAGCAAACACAGGAACTTCGAAGTCTCAGAATTGCTTTCCCAAAGCAGTCAGCACTAACTATAGCTACATACATAGGAAGTACATTACTATTTTCTGCCGGGATGGAGTTTTGCTGAGTTAGTGGCTTGAGATTATTTTTGTGTTTTGTTTTGAGGGGTTCTTTTCTTTACAAGATATTTTTGCCCATTACAGAGAGGCTGTATGAGAAACACTTCAGAAAAAAACATCACATTACAAGCAAACAAGATTTTTTGGGGTTTGGTCCTATTTTCCATGCTGGCACCATGATGGAAAGGAACACCCTTTCCACAAAAGAACACAGAGCAGGAGTAAGTTGCTGTCACAGCAGCACAGTCCAAGCTTCTCTTGACTACTCTTCTTGTGTGGATGGAAAAAAATCCAGACAGAATGTAAGGGGCTGGGATAAGGCAACCGCTCAATAAAATTTTACATTACAAAAAGAAGTATCTACTCTAAGAATGTCTACCCACCTCTGGTGTCAGTACAACTACTATGAAAGAGCTACTGCTGGTAGCTGCCTGTTCTGTCATCTGAAAAGGTTTGGACCTCTTTCAAAGAGCAGCATCTATGCCCACGATGCTAATATTGTTGTCTTTGCTATGATATTTTGCTCAAAATTCTTTACAAAGGTCTCAGTACCAGGAAACAGGCCTCAAACAAACTAGGATTGTCTTTCCTAGGTTTTGAAGAGGATGAGGAGGTTAAGTTATCATTACCAATACTAGAGGATATAAGAAATAATGTTACTTAATTGTCAGAAAAGTAACACTATCTACAAATTCTTCTATGACCTAATTCTAGCTTTTACTGCTAAATGACTTCAACTGAGAGGACTCAGAGACTGTTACTAATCAGAAAAGACATCAAAGAGAAAGCAGAATGTTCAGAATATCAATATTGATGTTTTAGTACTTAAGAGGCAAATTGATTCATGGATGGCTCAAGATTGCCAAAATCTAAATTCTGTAAACAAAAGGGGGATATTTTTGGTTAAAAAAATGAATTACCATGGGACTACCAGCCCTGAAAAGAAACAAATGAGAATGCACTCTTGCCCTGCCTTTACTAAGCTAGATATCTTAACCTTTTTGTTGTTAGAACTATTTCTAGACTGAATGACCAGAGTAAGTTCTTCTCTACTTCCACTGTGCAGCCAGGGCAGGGACAGGATAGGCATGACAATGGAATGGCTGCATGCAGTGGGACTCTAGTCATCAGCAATGCAACTGAGAGAAAAAATCATTCTAAAAGAGGATAGTTGTTTTCACTATTACACAAGAACTCTTTTTTCAAGAATTACTTTGTTGTATTCAGAAGTCTGAAAAATACATGCTGATTTTAGATAATTCTAAATTATCTAAAATTTAGAATTCTTTGGGATTGATCCTGACAAAACCTTTTGAAACTTATCAGTTCTCTAACAAGAACATCACCACACTGGACTACTATACTTATTATCTGACTACAAGTCAGTACCATTACTCCTGCTTAGACATTTACAGCCAACATATTCTCTTCCTCTACTCTTAGGAATTTTATTTAACGCTATTCCTGAAGAAACACACTGGCACTTTTAGTCTCACATATTCAGTATTTTATCGATGATGTGGTATTTCACTTCATGTGCTTCCACCATGAAAGAAACTCATGCACTTACGTAGACCAGGAAGATGATCTCCCCTTCAGCAGCCTGCAGATGCACATAGAGCTTCTCCCCAGATACTACTCACCAGTTACGTTTTCCAAGACGTATCAAAAAGCTGTAAGTAATGATACTGAGTTGCTCTTTCCAGTAGTTCTGTTTATTTGTTGAACATCTTGCTGAAAGAAATTTAGCACCATTACTACTGTCCTTTTCATGACCCAACAGAGTACTGTTTCATGTAAAGAGGGAGGAGCTTTGAAGGTCAGAGCATACAGAAACCAATACGACCAGCCCTTATTCATCAAGGGCCCTTATTCACAAACCTGAAGCAAATAACAGATATTGTCCCTTTTAAGAAAAAAGCCACATATGACCATGAGATGCACAGATAAACACGAAAAGTCATCTTTGTTTCTCTTAGTAGCTTAATGAATCTGCTGCTTCAGAACTATAGACCAGCCACGAGAAAATTCACAAACAGAGTGATTCAGGTTTCTTTCATTAACAGAGTTTATGTGATCATGAATTCTTTGGATACGGGACACTTTTATACAAATGCAGTTGGCAAAACTGCCTAACCAGTATTGAAAAGGTTAAAAAGGAGCAAGCCAATAAAGACTAGAAAGCCACAGTACTTCAGTACACGATATTGTTATCAGCAAATTGATAAACAGCAGATGACCACAAATTCAGTATGTTTTACTCTGATATGCAATCACTGTCAATCATTTTTGTTACTATGCAATCTCTAGGGCAAAAAATCTTACAAATTCCTTATCATAGGACCACAAGGTGTGTCACAGACAATTAGGCTTTTTTCCTTCCTTTATTCTTGAACACATTACCACTTTGTGCTTGAGACGTGATAATTGTGTACTGCAAGACTCCTTTCCTTCACCAGATGGCACCCAGAAGTCCATGTTTCCTATGAAGCCCATCAAAATTAATAGGTATTTTGCCTTTAGAGAATGATTAATGCTTAACATTTACTTTAATTCCCTTTCGGCTATACTTCTATTTTCCTAAGGTGTCATCCTTCTCCTGTGTACTGACAAGCAATGAGAAAAAAAATGCTTTGAAAAAAAAAAACAAGATGAGTGGAATTAGGAGGAGTAAACAGTGTGCTCGCTGGGAAGCAATTAAAAGCCATAAAGCAGGAAGAAGACTGGAGGTGCCTAAAAGGCATTATAATTAAAACCTAGTGTATGTTAACTGTGAGTGAAGCATTGAAGCCATTGACATGAATGACAAAACTCCCACTGAATTCAATTGGGGCAGGATTTTATTCTATAAGAGCTCAACAAGAAGGCCAGTTCAGCTTCAGAGAGATTGATTGGAGGTTTGTGGATAAAAAAGAAACCTTGCTGAAAATAGAAACTGGTGATTTATACACAATGATTTGCACAGTTGTGAAATAGCCACAAGAGAAATGAAAAGAGAGAATTAAAATCAAATGAGTTAATCCTTAAGAAAGGGGGAAAAGAATTATTTTTTTTTTAATGTGATTAAGGAGAAAAAACCAAAGACCATTACAAAGGAGACAGAATCAAGAAAAATCCTGAACATGGAACAACTTTATCCAAACTAATAACCAGGAAGAAAGTGATGAAGCAGTTAAAAAGTAGTGATAACTTTATAGAGCATAGCTATTGATAAAAAGCATATTGGGAATACTTAGAAAATCTGAATTCATTCAATAGCACATAGTCTATTTAACCATGAAACAGAAATGAATTAAGAAAGAAAAAGAAAGATAACTTGTCATTCAGCATACCTAATCTCCAGAGCCCAGTTAAGTAATGGAACCACTCTTCAGAAACAGTCAATCCACTTTCAGTGGTTTTAGCACCATGCTGTCAAAAAGTGGTGCTGAAATGTAAGTTTGCCTAGATGTGGTTAATGAATTTACAAAAATATCCCAAAAATTTAAAAACATCTCACCACTATCCTATAAGAAATATTCCACCAAAACTACAACTTGTACAGGGAATCTTGCAGGCTAACAAACTAGTGTTTAATACGACAAAATGGAAGAAATTTCATACTAGATACACTGCATGTGAATAGCAAAAAAAACATGCAGAAAAGTAGGTCCTGAAAATTGGATAAGAATTTGGAGTACAGCTGTGGTAAGAAGGGAATTGTGTTAATCTGGCTAGTATATACAAAAATCTGACACCAACAGTCCACAAGCAATAGGAATACTACCAGCCTCTACCACGGAGTAATGATACTCTCTGTGTCTGGAGAATGCTTACAAAGTTGCTCCCCACCAGACCACCAAATCTTCCCAGCAATATAGTCTTAACATTGAGTACTAATTAAGGAAAAATTATGAGGTGGAATTGTGAGCATACAACTTCTACAAGGGATGTTAGAAGCCCTGAAACACTGGTGGAAAACAAGTATTTTTAACAATACCAGCAAGCAGACAATCTCCTAAAACAACATGCAGCCTTTCACGATCTGATCCTGCAAGTCAGCAACTAAAAATATGCACTTAACTACTTATTTAATTTGTCTGTGTGAGATTGAAACAAAAAGACAGAGCCAACTGAGGGAGCTCGAGAGCTGTGCATTCTTAAACAGTGTCTCTAGAGAGTCCTAGTTGGAGCTTTCAGCTCTGGTGAGATTTCAAAGCCACCAGAGAAAGGGCAGAGGATGGTGCTTCTGAGGCATCATGAGCTCTGTCTCCACATCTTTTACTCAGTTGGGCTGCCTAAGAGATAGCAGGTCTTCTGCAGGCTTTCGCAGACATCATTATACTTCCTATGCAACTGTCCCTTCTCTCAAAGGGCTGGCAGATGGCTACGCTGATGCGGCGAGCACGGGCACTTCCAGCTGCTCTCATCTGTACAGTATCCTCATGAGACACTGCTGGTATTGCTGCACCGCACTGAAAAGGCTTAGTAAGAAAATATTCCCCTCAGACATGAGTCACAGCCCCTCCGCAGACTACGCAGTTTGTTCTTACAGCCATGCAAACACTCCCTGGAGACCTGACACATATCCTCTTGCACATTCTGTAGGAAACTCTATGGTTCTCCCTTCCCAACATCCACATACAGTACACAAAGTGCAAATAGGGCAGTCTAAAACTTCCAAAAAGCACACACGTTACTTGTTTATTCTTACTGTAGTTCCACAAGGATGTAAGAAAAAGACAACTCAACCAGCAATTGTCCCATTTACTTTGTCCTACATCTTGTACCCGCTGCTTTATATTTACATTTCTAGTCATTTTTAGAATAGTACATTTATTTTTATGTACCAGGTCAGGTCATTCTAAACATACAATTGGTACTCTTACTGCAAATTTTGGAAGGAAAAGGTCTCTTCAAACATCACGAAGAGCTGAGAAAATGTTGACAAGACTTAGATTACCAACAAGAAAATCACCTTAATAGTTTTGCACATCCACTACTAGTGAAGAAATAAGGAGCTTTTTTTTAAGTAAGAAGTCATTTGTTTCTATTCCTCTACAGAAGTGATATTCAAAGCTAAGACTAGAATATAAGAATAGTTTTGCTCATGAGTTGCATCATATACACTGTGTAACATTATGCACTATTTTTAGAGCTGTGAAAATCAGACATAAATCATTCCTGCTTCACAAGTCATCTGTAAGGAAGTATTTAATGTTTTTTTTTTACTCTACTGTGACTACATAATTGAAAAGTATGTACTAAAAATGTTTAAACATGAGATTCAATGGCTTAAAATGAATACTGACAGTAAAAATAGATTCCTTGAGAGAATTAACTAATCATTAATAACTTGAATTGACAAAAGTAGCACTAATCAAATTCTGGGTTCATAGTACTTCTTATAAAAATGGGTGTAAGGGGAGAGCAAGCTAATGAAGTGAAAATAACTTCTGCAAAAATTGTAATGAATCTACAGCACATTAACTCATTATAGAATTACATTTTTATTTTAATACTTCCTTACCAGGTCAAGAAAATCACAGGTCACTTAGGGCAAGCTGAGAAGGAAAAAGGTAATGCTTTCTATTACCATAAAAGAAAGGTCAGTTTTATGTTAGAAAAGGGGATCAAATATCTGAAAGGTGCTGACCAGAAAGAATGATTCAGTTGCAGACATAAATGTACAAGCTATGTTGAATACAATTTATTTGAAAACTCCATTGTTAACTAGAGTGCCCAGCTAGCAGGATTGTTATGCCCCACTAAATTAAAGACAAACCTGAAAAAAATCACATTTTTATTCCTGAAAAGTACAACACTTGAATATGACCCTCAAACTTGACAACACAGTCTGAGGTCTCCATGGGAACCAAATCAACCTCCATGGACAGAACTTACCAGGCTGAAATGTGTGTGCACTGTAAAGCACATGCTTTTGGCTTCAGAGAGTGATCAGAACCCTTGTACATGCATAAGCAGCATGGATAGTAGAGACCCGGGAGACCTTTCGGAAGTGTCAAACTTCTAATGCATGGCTCTACAACACAGCACCCACGTTTAGAGGCTTCAAATAAGATCATTCCTATGTCCAGAGTCCCAGATGAGACTACTACGAAATGCTGATGTGCAGCAGCTGGAGCAGGGGCATCTGGGCTATGGTTATCAGGGATCCGTAAATCCCAGGCACATATCGAAAGTATTCAAAATGTGCCAAGATTTCTAGAGAATACAGCTGAAAAATTCTAGGCATACATATGTGCACTGGATTTGGCTGGGATAGAGTCACTTTTCTCCACAGTAGCTAGTATAGGTCTGTGTTTTGGATTCGTGCTGAAAACAGTGTGGTAACACGGGGATGTTTTAAGTGCTGCTGAACAGCGCTGACACAGCATCAAAGCTTTGGGCCTCTCCTGCTGCCCTGTCAGCGAGTTGGCTGGGGGTGCACAAGTTAGGGGACACAGCTGGGACGGCTGACTCAAACTGACTAAAGGGATATTCCATACCGTATGGTGTCCTGCTCAGCAATAAAAGCTGGGACAAGAAGGAGGAAGTTGGAGGACATCTGGAGTGATGGCATTTGTCATTCCAAGTAACTGTTACGCTTGATGGAGCCCTGCTCTCCTGGAGGTGGTTGAACACCTGCCTGCCCATGGGAAATGGTGGACAAATTCCTCGTTTTGCTTTGCTTGCATGTGTGGCTTTATCTTTACCTATTAAACTGTCTTTATCTCAACCCATGAGTTCTCTCACTTCTACCCTTCCGCTTCTCTCCTCTATCCCATAGTAGGATAGAGCAAGCAGTTAGATAGTGCTGAGCTGCCAGCTGGTGTTCCACCACAACAGTCCTTTTTGGCACCCAACATGGAGCTCAGAAGGTTCAAGATAATAACAGATTTGACTGGAATGTGCCAGATTGGATTTATGGCTGTTATTGCTGTTTATCTATTAATTGGCAGACTCCTGTGCTTGCAATGGGGCTTGCTTGCCTCACTGTAAATTAGAGTCTAGTGCTTGTTAGTGGCTGCTTTTTGTGTAGTGCTGTACTGCTTATGACCTTACTGTGTGGTGCCTGGGAACATTTTCATCCCCACTGAGGCCATGCACTGGCAGATCATTAGGGCATCACTGCTGTTTCTGCGCTGCTGTACTGGACAGGCTGAAACTCCAGTGAGAGCTCGAGTCGAAGGGACTGTGACCCATGGCTAAGTCCACATGGGAGCAGGACGTCTCAAAGAGTCTGGCTGTGGACAAGCCCATACCAGATGACGTATCTCTCAAAAAATCCGTGGCCATGGTTATGTCTGTGCTACAACAGGTGTACCTCTGAAGGGGCTGTGATCCAAGGGGAAGTCCATACTGGAGAACGTACACCTTGAATCATCTGTGGCTGTGCATGAGGACATGCTGGAGCACATCAAAGTGTGGCTATAGATAAGCCCATGACAGAGCAGGTACACATCTGGAGGGACTCCAGCTATGGGTCAGTCATGTTGGAGCAGGTTTATTTCTGAAGGGATTGTAGCCCATGTACAAGGCCACACTGAAACAAGATGCACCTCAAAGTGGTTGTGGCTGTGGGTAAGTCCGTGTCACAACAGGTATACCCCTGTATCGACCCTGGCTCATAGACAGACTCGGGCTGATAATGGGGAAAATACTATTACCTATGTTCTACACATGCACACACTGAGAGTTCAAATTACTTCATGAACCTCCTGGCTAGCTTCAATTTAAAGTGTTCACCTAAAAACTTCATTTAGCCTCTGCGGCTGCTTCAATCATTGAGGGTCTTTCACTGGCTTGGAGCTGGTCAAGCAAGAAAGTAAGCACAAGGAATTTGAAAAAGCTTCTTTTCTTTTTTTTTTTAAGCCTTTACTTTTGTGTGAGTAAAGGCAGTTGCATTTATATTCCTTGAAAAAAGTCTTATTTGACACAGTTACTCTGTCTGACTCTGCAAGGAAGACTGTTTTTTGCCAGAGATAAAAGCTGTGATCATTATAAAACTGAGAAAAATCAATGTTATATAAAACGAATGGTTATTTTATTTATGCACACAAACACTGCATGCACACATAATATGAGACTTTATCCTCTGATCACATAAACAAGGAAAAAATTGGTTACATTTGCTGAGGATGCCTTCTAACGCTACTGCTAGATATTTTCTGGAGGTGGGGCTGAGAGAAAGCATCAACACAGTTTAATCAGAGCTTGCCATTTTTCTTACTAACATCATGTCTGATAATTCAGTTTATGGAAGCCTATGGATCACTGTAATGCCAGTTATGCTAATGATTTTCCCTTTAGATTTCAACAGATCAAGATATTTCCTCTCAGTTTTTTGTTTCTAATTCTGCCTTGCAGAATACTGATTTTAATTTAAAGTTATTTTCTCTTTTGCATTTAAAAAACCAAATTCTTCTTCTAGGGAAATCATATCTGCCTCTGGTAGTATTGTACTTAGATTTTGTTACTAAAATACCAAGCCCTTCTACTTTCAATGTTTTTTATTTTTCTTACTAAATTCCACTTAATTTGACTATGTATTACCTTCTGTTACAGCAGTTCTCTGCAGAGAATCTGAAATAAACATAAAGAAATGCCATAATTTTCAAGTCTCTTGTGAAACAAAGTATGTCTACACTTATGCAGTCCTACTTTAGACTGAAAATATTTCAAAATCTCAGATTTTTACTCAGTACATTACAACACATTTCAAAATCCCTGGTTGCATTTGACATTGCATATTGACTTTGTTATGTACAAACATCCCTCCTTGTTTGAAGATTCTCCAGTCAGACAGTTCTGGCTGCTTTTTGCATTTCCTCTGTATTATTTCAAACACTAAGGAAAGCTCCCTGTTGCACTATGGCTTGCCATAATTCTTAAGCATCTTGTTTTCACTCAGCCTGTCTTTGTCCACCAGCAGAAGGGCTGCACACTATAGGAAATCACTTCTACAACTGCCAGCTCTCAGAAACTTCCTGCACAGCCTCATGTTGTCGGTGAGATGGGACCACACACGGCTGCTTGGTGGCCAGGGGATGTCATATTAACATTTTGCTCCACCTCCCTCCCCACCAATCCCTGATGCTGCCTCCAGTCCAGGCTGTCGGGTGCAGGAGGAGGGTGCCACCACATGTGCCAAGGAACATGTCAAGCACCCTAATGGCTGGGTGGGCTTTTCTCTAGCTCCCTTCAGGGGAAAAAAAAATATCAGTCTGCTAGCAAAAACCATACCTAAAAAAAAAACCTAGCAAGGAACTGTTAGTTAAAATGTTTCTGTCTCTTAACTGACACATTGGTTCTGAACATTGCCAAACAAAGGGAGTTCTGACTAAATATTTGTCTCCCACTCTCTCCCCCTATGAAAAATTATCACGCATAGGATCACTCTGATGAAGAACAGCATGAAAGGGGCTAACAATGAAAGAGTAGTGTGAAGTGACAAAACATTCATTAAGGATTAAAAAAAGAAGGGTGGTTGTACACACTGCCAAAAGTTTTATTTAAACAGGCTATTCCATCTTGCTCCCACTATACAGAACCACACAAGGCTGACAGTAGAATAAATCTCAACTCTATAAAAAATTTACTGACAACACAGAGTACAAGAGAAGAGCTTGTTTACCCTCATCCTCCAGCTACTGCCTTCCTGAAAAATTCAACAGTTTACTGCTGCATAAATCTGTGTAACACTTCCTTGGACTTCTCCACCCAGCTAACAACTTTGGAGACACAGACACCACTGGCACTTGAAGGAAAGGTGGGCAATTCCTCGCTTGCTGTGCTAGAGGACTCCCCTGCAAGACACCTAGAAAAGCAGAGGACATAGAGGGGCAAGAGGAAGGTGGTATAATGCAGCTATATAATTTTAGTTTTCTAAAATTGGGGCTGGTGGGACAGAAGGGCAGGTCCACAGAGAAAGAGCATGCTCCACACCACTACCTGAAGGGGCTGGAGGGGTAGCAGTGCCATGTTGCATATCAGGGACCACATTGAGGTAAAGCACTTCATTCCCAATGTGCCTTGTAGGGCCATGGCATGCAGGCACCAGGGGAATCCCATCATTTTTCCAACTGCCACAACCCAGATACTCTCATGCTGATTTAACTACAGCCACAACCAGGGCTCCTCTGGGCTTCTATTCATAATAACAGGATAATTTTTCAATCAAGCAAGTAACTCAGTACTAATGTCATGCCTGAAAGTTTCAGATTCCAGTCTAAACTACCCCATGCCCTTTTTGGTGGCACGAGGAACATTTTCTGTGATAAAGGCTAGTGAAACCCTAAGAAAGATGGCCAACCCAAATACTGCAAGTTTTAGTGAACAGGCTGTACAAACATGGTCCAGAATGCTTTAAGTTCAGTTAATCCTATCTTGGGCCAGGATGGATAACATGACTCAAGAGACCTTGAGAAAACCTCTCTATCTGATTCTGTTGTTTGTTAAAAGGCTATCATCTGCCTTCTCCCCTTGCCTCTCCACCATATAACACAGTATATTCAACTCTAGTTTAAAAATAAAGTTTATGCCCTGCAAGTGCAAGAGAGAGTTGAAGCTTTTTATGACAAAGGAAAGCCATCCAGTGGAAAACATGCCAATGCTGAACTAACGTTGACATGAGCCAAAAAAAAAGAACTCATCATAGATTTGTTGGCATGTCCACCTCCACAACCCCTGGAGTCCTGTCCATGTAGTCCTATGACACCAGAGAGTGACATACAGGAGATTAAACTGGGCAGTGCAACAATAAACAGAATGGACAATGTCTATCAGATGCCCAGCACAAACTGGCAACATTGAATTACTGCATTGAACTACTGGCATTTAGTACTGCCCATGCTCTGTTCAACACTCCCACTGAGGATTGAAGACAACAGCTCTACCCATGAGGTGATCTCGCAGATGATCTAAAGTGAACAATGAAGTCCATGGTGGGAGAAGATAAACACGGGGAAGGGGCCCGACCTGTGACTGGACTGGCCTTCCATGCTGACTCAAAAGCCATGCTGGAAACATGAGATGCCATTTGCGGGCAGCTCCCTTCAATGTCCTCGCAATCTCCCTGGGAAGGGATGTGATGGATTCTCTACCTTTTTATCAGGTTTCCACGGTAAGGTTTTGGTAGTGCGGGGGCTACAGTGGTGGATTCTGTGAGAAGTTGCCAGAAGTTTCTTCCACGTCCAGCAGAGCCAATCTCAGCTCCAAGATGGATGTGCCGCTGGTCAAGGCTGGGCCATTTAGAAATGGTGGTAATGCCTCTGTGATAAGAGGTTTAAGAATTTTGAAAAAAAGTTATTGCACATATACTTGCAGCCAGAGAAGAGTGGGATGAGAGTACATGAGATGAACAACTCTGAAGACACCAAGGTCAGCGGAGAAGGAGGAGCAGGAAGTGCTTCAGGTGCTGGAGCTGAGATTTCCTTGCAGCCCATGGTACAGCAGCGAAGCAGCTGCGCCCCTGCAGCCCATGAAGGTCCATGGGGATGCAGAGATCCACCCGCAGCCTGTGGGGGAGCCCCACCCCAGAGCAGGTGGATGCCTGAGAGGAGGCTGTGACCCTGCGGAAGGCCTGTGCTAGAGCAGAGTCCTGGCAGGGACTTGCAGATCCATAGAGAGAAGAGCCCCCACTGGAGCAGATTTCCTGGAAGGACTTGTGACCCCATGGGGGACTCATGCTGGAGCAGGCTGTGCTTGAAGGACTGCACCCCATGAAACAGCGACCCTCATTGGAGCAGTCTGTGGAGGACTGTAGCCCATTGGATGGACTCACATTGAAGCAGCTCATGGAGAACTGCCTCCCGTGGGAGGGACCCGACAGTGGAGCAGGGGAAGGACTCCTCTCCCTGAGTAATAAGAGAAACAATGTGTAATGAACTGACCGTGAAACCCATTCTCTGTCCCCCTGCACTGCCAGAGCTGAGAAGGAGGGAGGAGTGGGGAGAAGGTGTTTTTAAGGTCTTATTTAACTTCTCATTATCCTGCTCTGATTTTGTTAATAATAAATTCAATTAATATCTCTAATTAGAGCCTGTTTTGCCTGTGACTGAATTTGGTGAGTGATCTCTCCGTGTCCTTATCTCAACTCATTAACTCTTTGTTATATTTTCTCTCCCCTGTCCAGCTGCAGAGGGGAGTGATAGAGAGGCTTTGGTCTTTGATCTGGCATCCAGCCAGGGCCAACTCACTAGATCCTTCCACGTGTCTCCCTAGAAAAGGATGTTCTAGGCCACGCCAAAAATACCAGCATGGTGTGTTTCCACACCACTGGCTCAACGGTTTGATCACTGTTCTGACTGTTCTGACAGGGTGAAAAAAGAGGCTGAGAAAAAAAACGTCAGTTACATTTTATCTGGAGAATCATTTGACAAAAGTTTGACGGAACAGTGTGAAGCTTTCCCTGGTACTGGACTAGGATATGCACTGAACTGGAAGGAGGCCAAAGGCAGAAATCAGAAGGGCTGTAAAAGATTCAAGTGGAAATATTTTTTAGCAAGAGACCTTTCATAGTTTATGCCCATTCTTGTTCTTGAGTGTTTAAAATAACCCCCCAGAAACTAAGGTTAATTATCGTCTCACCCTTAATGTTGGACGTGTCATTCCATGAACTTTTTTAACCTTGTGTTAAGAACGATAACACTTCCAAACAGCGAGAAATTAACCTGCGTTTTTTGTATTTCTATTTAGCCTGGCTCTGACAGTAAGAGCTACATCCACAAAGCAAGCTTTAGAGAACCCTAGCAAGCACTGATATCTCCTCAGACAATCAGAGGTGTTCAGCTCCCTAATCTATTGGCTTCTGCCTCCCACTCTGCTATAATGCCCCCAAAATCTCACTGGCAGAAGAGGAAGGGCGCGAGGCTGGTGGAGCCAAAGACCTCTACCTCAGTATGGGCCAGGTGTTCGCGCAAGTGGGAGAGATCCAGAGCACAGCACAGGGACATCAGCACTGTCCTTGTGAGGATTCTGCAAGGACCAGAGAATCCAGTGCCTCACAGCTGGAGCAGTCACAGCATCTCTCTTTCAGGAAACTAAACATGCTTCAAATGATGCATCAGAAGAACCTCCTGGCAAATGTTCAGTTTTTTAACCAAGTCCATTCACTCCTCAGAATTCAAGAAATGTTAAACACTTTTTCAGCATTTTAGTCCTTTAGGAAGGGACTTACACCTTAGGTTGAAGTAGGACCAAAGACTTACACTTGAGATGTGCCTTTCTCAAGACAAGATTATCCAAATCTTCTGGACAAAGTGCACATTTCCATCCAGAAGTTTCTATTAGTTTTAAGGGTTTTGGTCAAATTTGGGACATAAACAGGTTAACAGGAATATAGCAAAAAGATGCTGCAAAAGTCAGAGATGTGTCCTTGAATGCCTTATTCTTTCCTGCCTTTATTTTTTTTTGTCTTTTTCTCCTGCTGAAAGACCCAAACAACAGTGTTAAAGGGGAAGATTTCAAAGTCTGTAACTGTTAATAGATGAGGGGCCACAACATATCATATGGAAACTGCAACTGAAGAGGAAAAAATTTCTATCATTAAAGACCCTGGTCTTGCCAAAAGCAAATGTAGATGAATGCAGACTGACAAGCCCTGAAACAAAGAACCAAACTGACAGACTATCAGCTAAAAGAAAGATTCTTCAGCATAAAAAGAGATTGGAAGTTATTACAGAAAAATCCTTTAAAGCCTTTAGCCAAGTATCCAGTTGTAGTAAAGAAAGTAAACAAGAAGTTAGGTAGTATCGCTAAAGGAATATAAATCAAGGCTGTTGATATCACTATAACGATGCAGTAGCTGAACTTGCAGAGGAAATAAATAGTACACTTTCAGTGTACATGCACTAGAGGAAAATACAACCTCCTTTTTGACAGGCTGAGCAAAAGAGCTACGGAAATACTAGGAGCAAATGCAAGGTTTGAATCAAGCTAGTAGTCAGAGGAAGTATCTGTGGTCCTTCCATCAGTCAATCTGATTTTTGATGAAGGATTATTTCAATCATTATTAATAGTTTTAATTTAAATTTTGGAGATGCACAGCTTACCACCAACATCAGAGAATGATAACGCAGAAATCTGATATTAAGAATACCCAAGAACTCGGTGTGAGAGTCATAACTGCTTCTGTAGGACAGACAGGCTACAAGTGAGTTTTCTCCACAAAATGGTGTCTTTTGTAACAATTGCTGTCCTTCTTGATATTTTTCTCCATCATTTGCCAACAAGTATTGAAAAATAAGAAAGATTCTTTCCTTCTGTTCAGTTACAATGTGCTTTCCAGCCTTATCTAATAAGGGCAAACAGAAAGTCACAGAAATTGCTGGATTTTCTCTTATTGCCTTTGTTAAAATCCCTACAGGTCACTGAAGGTCTAATTAATTATTAACAGGACTGCATATGCCTGGGATATATCTCTTAAAAATAATATTGCTGATATGCGAGTTACACTGTTGCCTAATTTGGTATTGTGCAATATTAAAGCACTTCCCTTTCCTGCAGAGTAGGAAATTCTGTGCTGAATGTTCTTAGATCATGGGATTTATAGGTTTCACGTTTACCACGTACAACCGTGTCTGTCTAACTGTTGTGGTTAAGGAATGGTATTCTCCATTTTAATAGCCCCACTAGAAAAAAACCCATACCACTACTTTCTTCCTCTCCTCCTCCAGCTGGAAGCACAGAAGGCAAAGATCACAGGCTGAGATAAGAGCATTTTACTGGAAACAGCAATGGAACCCCCTTCTTCTCATAAGTGAGAGAGTCCCTTCCCCCACCCCGGCAATGACATGAGTGAGGTGGTGGTGTTGAATAACATTATTAGGGTCTTGGCCATGCCCACACGGCTTCAGGCTCCCTCACAGCTACTTCAAAAAATTAACCCTGGCCTTGGCCAAAACCAGGACACTAACTGAATTTTGAAGGGGAAAAGAAAGAAAGATTTGTCCAAGTGGGTTTTGTTTTATTGTGTTTTGGTTTGGGTCTTCTGGCAATACAATGAAAATAATTGTATTCCTGAAAGCCTTTTTGTAGAACTGAATAGTTACATATTTATCACAAGTGAGACTACTTACCATATTAGCTGTTATTTTGATTAAAATTTACCTGTTTATCTGTTTCTTGTCAGAGACACAAAGTTGAAAAATAAAAAGTGTCAATCCAAAAGTCATTCACTTAAAGAAATTTAAACAAATACATATTCACCATATTCATATAGAGTTACAGGTTTGATCAAGCATTACTCCCCAAATACAAGCCACCTCTGATATCATCAGTAGAAGAAAATCTCTAATAGTAGATTCCCTCACTGAAAATGAAACTTCTTCACCAGTTTCCAAAGGCTCATACAAGAAAACTGTTACAGAACACACACAGCAGCTAATTTCAGAAGTTGGCAAAACACAGAAGAAAAAAAAAAGAATGTAGATTTCATTTTTGCTCTCAAATGTTTTTAAACAGCATCATGAAGCTAACTGAAACAAGAAAAAAAAACTAAATCCAGGGAAAGAGAAGTAGCAACATCCATTCAATGGAAGACTGTACAAGGAAGAAAATGCAAGAAGAAACTAATATAGGAAATTAGTATGATGACAGTTTAAAAGCCCAGTAGCTTTCATGCTCTTTTAAAATATTGATGACTTTTAATATGAAATATATTTCTTTGTTAAATGTTGGTTGGCAACATTGCATGATGCAACATTTGTGTTTCGGACTTTGCTATCTGCAGGCCATCTTAGCCTAGTAATCACTCTGAGTTTGATATCAAATTTCCTCTGCCAGGCCTTCCACTGGGATAAGAACTGGAGTGGTGCATACCTGCTGGGAACCCAGTCATTTAAATAATTGTTTATTTTGCTTGTAACACATGAGGTGGTTTTGTCTCTCTGAGCATCCTGGAGGCCCTTCTCGAGACCAGACCTGGCTGTTGTGCAGAGGAAGCCTGCAGTGTCCCATCAGCAGAGCTGGCGTGACACGGACAAGCGCCAGGGGCTTGCCTGCCTGACCCGATGGCAGATGCTCGCTGCAGAGAGCACCTTCAAGGCAGCACCATATGCCAGAAAGGGAGAAAGACCAACTGCACGCTGCGGATGGCTGCTCCCGAGCCTGCTGCCATCCACCCAGGGAGGCACTCAGAAAAGCCAGGCTTTAGTTTTGCCTACACTGTAAACACGCTACACCTTCAAGTCTAATAGGAACAGAGAGCATCACTGAGAAACAAGCATCAGGAGCTCCACCTTATCCACAGAGCACTGAATTCTGTGGTTGTGTCTCCCCAAAGATCAGTGTGAACAGCCAGTGGCTGGGGAGGACTCTGTGAAAGCTCAGCATGACTGAATAATATGCAGTTCACTGCCACTTTTCTGTATAGAAAGCTATTTCTAAATACATGAACTAATACGAACTCTGGGGCAGGTACCTTATGTTGTGGATTCATACAATTCCCAAGAAAATAGGGGTTGGTCTAAGACTGCAGCAGCATTGTAGTGCCACAGCAACAACATGAGAACAATGTAAATGGCAGTCACAGCACAGAGATCCTGCAATACATCTGCCTGTGATTCAAACAGGAAATAAGCAGATTCTCAAACAAAGCCTGCCATGAAAAAGCAATTTAAACTCCAAATCAGCTGAAGTATAAAATTCTTTCTCTCAAAAATTTCAAGAAAACAAAGCTGTAAGGAAGTGTCAAAGTCATTATAAAAAAAAATACAAAATGTTTCTCTGGTTTTATTTTATGTAGAGTTTTTCAAATGAAAGCAGCAGTCTGCTTTGCTGTGTTCAGAACTGCTTCTCTATCCCGAGCTAAGTGAATAATGCCCTTCACACAACAGCAAGATAAAACAGTTCATGCAGACTTTCTTGGTACTTCACAGAACAAAGCATCCTAAGAACACAAACAATTAACAGCTGCTAATTCTTGTTATCTTTTTCTTTAAGAAATGTGATGCATAATAATTTGGCTAAATGGTTGAATACATCACACATTTCTTCCTCCTTGGATTTTTAAGAAGTAGATGAGTAAGCACATGAGTATCACTGCCTCACTCAGGCTAAAAGTCATGTCTTATCATGTTCCTGATCATACAGGTATCTTCCCTTTCCTTTTCAGTGTTTCCTGAAAAAATACTCTTTGTCAAACAGATATGTGTTTAATGAAAATCAAATCCTTATTGGAGACAAGATGTAAAATATCATGGAAAACTATGACAGCAACTGAAGACATTCCCCAGTTTCCAGTGTTTTGTCAGCATATGCATTGAGCTCACTCACTTACAAAGACTTTCATTATTCAAACACGCCTACAAGCTACAGGGTGGAAGAAAAAATCCTGAATTATAGTTTAATTAACTGCTAAGCCATATTCCCGGGGCCATCTGCCCTTCACTCGGAAGCCACCACTGGCACCCTCCCACATGACTAACAGCCATTAGAAGTCCTCTTGCCTTCAGCATCCCCTGGCACAAAGCAAATACTTAATCTCATATAACAATACCATCTAGTGGTAAAATATATTCATTACACTGGGAATCTCGTATTTTCCTGCAGCACCCCCCGGATAGACACAAGAGAAGAAAACATCTCCTTACACAAATAACTCTGCCCAGCACCAGAACAAATTCACAACTATTCATTTAATCTAAACATATTCTTAGCTGTAAGCACGTTGGTCCATGCAGAGCAGATGAGCTTGTACTCCTCCAAAGGATATTAATGTATCAACGCCATAAACCATCACCTAAGGAGCAAAGACACCAAACCAGGCCAGCACTACCTGTTACAAGTGTGCTGGTCACACGTGTGGAACAACACGTGTGTCCACAGCTCCTCTATGACATGCAACAATACGAGAAATGCAAATTTCTCCTGTTCTGAGCAGCGCAAATAGAGAAAAAAAAGTGCTTACTCCTTTCTACATAAAGACAGAAATTGTATTCAGCCGGCATGCTGAACCAGCTTCCCCTGTATGACTCCACTTCTCCATGATAGCTAAAAAAGAGTGAAAACTGAACATAAAGGTAAATTGTTACATTTAGTTGCAAAATCTTTAGGAGAATGTGAATGTTTGAGAGAGCAGCAAAAGAGCTGCCGTGAGTCAGCAAGGCAGAAAGATGACTAATGGGAAACAGCAACAACTTGTTCTACAAAACAATAAATACTAGTTATATTGATGATGTATAGCTAAAAAGCTATTTGACATGAAATAAAATTATTCAAAGACAGAATCCTGTACTAATGCAGTGGGACAATTTGCTCTACTTCAGTGGGCCTTGTGGGAACACTAGCACATTGTAAACAACATACTAACAAAGAGTGCATATTTGTGAAGGGCAAATTTAGTCAAAACTCAACTTATAGGAACAATTTAGCACATAAAGCAGTATCATGCATAAGTCTGGCTTGTTATCAGCTTGACCTCTTGAATGTTTCTCTCTCAAAAAAGAACAAAAGCCCAAAAGCTGAAGCACCCTCATACCCAGGAAAAAAACAAACATTAAACTTGCACCCTATCAACTTACATAGAGATTAATTTGTGGCAAGCTACCAAGTTCTGCTTATACTGAAACAGAAAATACTACAAAAACCACTTTATTGTTTGAAATATGTTCTTATAAAATCAAGTCAATTGCTTTCACAAAATGTGATGGTCTAGAAATCTTCTACAGCCTTTAACTGCAGCTGTTGTTTTCCTGCAATATACATATTCATCCAAGAATCTTGAAAACTATTTAAATGCTTGTCCCCTTAATTATCTAATTCAGCAAGACTAATAATGTAACTATCACCCCATGAAAAACTAATGCTCTTCAGAACCTCCTTTAAGCAGCCTTTCACTTAATGAAAAGATCAGCAAAAAAAAGCAGATTTCCAAACATGAAACATTTATTAGCCAGCAGTAACAACTTCCTATTAAAATTAAGCAACAGCAGCGAATCCAACAGTTATTCAGAATGTTATTAAGAGTTAACAAGGGAATATGGTGACAACCTCTTACAAATAACAAATGATGGCTAATACTATGTTTTAAGAGATTCTGAACAGAAATGTCATTGGGATCATACCACTTCTCTCCAATGTATATTACTGCCACCCTCAAATATAAAATTACATTACCACAAGCTTCAATTTATTATTTTAGATGTTAGTTATCAGCTCTAATACATTCTGGATTTTTAAATCTTTTCATAAAGCTCTTCTTATGGACAACTAAAATTAATTTGAAATTCATTCTTTACAGAATCAATATTTGGTTGGTATCTGCAATTTATCAAGACTGTTTACATAGGGTAAACATTAGTTTCACTGCTAAATTTGAGGCAGGAATTGATGCATTCTATTCCCCAAGGTTTCAAAAATGGAGTGAATTAGGATCTCAAGCTAGAATACTTGCTGGAACAAGATTCCTGAAGCAGCACACCTGCTCTGCTCAGTCCACCTGCACTCTGCTTCTCATACCAAAAATCCATACCCAGGTCTCTACAGAATTTCAACCTGTCAGTAATGACTATGGACTAACATAATTTCATTCAGTGAAATAAAAATCTAAAAGCAGCACTTCAGAACTAAACTATAACACTGAACGAAATTCCTTTTCATTTTTCATTTTCATAGAAAAGTTGTATTTATAAATTATTTGCTATTCCTTGCTGTTACTTGCATTTAAATGAATACCTTATGAAATAAATTTCTTTACACAGAATATCAGACTGTCATAATTGTTATAATCATATCACAAAAAAACTTCTTGCATATTGTAGAAGCACTAGTAGTAGCATTCAGTCATGGAAAGTAGCTTTCCATCATTCCTGCCTTCATGATTCTTAAGACAAAAATTTCAAGGGGTCGATTATCACACAGCATACAAAAGCAAATATTGAACAGGAAAATATTAATATCTGCAGAGATTTATTACAGAATTATAAATAAAATTTCATTTAATTCCTTAATATCTCCCTGTCTTGAAAACTGACAAATGAACTTCCTAAAATGTTTTAGTAGTTCAAGAGATATGATTGAAAATTTTCATTATACAATTTTCAAGACTCCCTGATGTCTGCAGAAAGGGCATCATGGCAGGACACAAGCAGTCAAGATTACTGAAGGTGTCAGGGAGAACTTTGTGCTAGAGGTACTGGGTGGGCCAGGCAGGGCGATGCTTGCCAGCATCTGCTGTTCACTGACAGGGTAGAATTGCCTGGGATGGGACAGTGGGTGGCAGCCATGGCTGTACTGACCATGCAATAGTAGGGTCCAAGATTCTGGCAAGTAAGAAATAGAGTACTGCAGAGTTCTAGCCTGGAACCTGTCCTGCTTAATGTTTTTATCACCAGCTTGGAAGAGACAGTGGAGTGCACGCTCATCTAGTTCGCAGATTAACACCTAACAGAGAGGGGCCAGTTGATATGCTAGAAGGCAGAGCTGTCTTTCAGAGAGGTGAAAGCAGGCTAGAGAAATGTGCTGAAAAGAACTGAGAAATTCAGTGAGGAGAAAAGCCAAATGCTGCCCCTTGAAAGGAAGCCCCCCTGCTGCAGCCCAGGATGGGGAGGGATAGGCTGGGAAGAAGTTCTGCAGAAACTGCCCTGGCAGCTGAGCATGGACCAGATCTGTGCCCTAGCCAGAGAGACAGCCAGCAGCCTCTCGGGCTGTACTAGTAGGGGCACAGCCAGCAGATCAAGAGAAGAAATCATCCTCCCTTAATCACCCACTCAGCACTCAGTAGACTTCATCTACCTGTGTCCAATACTAGAAAGACTATTTGGACAAACTGGAGGGAGTCCAGCAGAGAGCCCCCACGATGCCCAAGGCTGAAGCACTTGCCCTACAATGAGAGACTGAGAGAACCAGGGCTCGCTTAACTTCAAAAAACTTTGGGGGTATTTAACAGCAGCCTGCCAAAGCCTACAAGGAGGTTAACAAGAAGATAGAGCCAAGATCTTCATGGGATGAGGATAAGAGACAATGGATGTAACCTGAAACAAAAGGTTCAGAATGGATTTAAGGATAAAAATTTCACCCTTAAGGGCAGTCAGGCAGGGGAACAGGTTGCTCAGAGAGGCTGTGCAGCCCTTCCTCTTGGATGTTTTCAAGACAAGACTAGATAAAGCTCTGTACAATTCAGTCTGACTTCAGATCTGACCATGTTTTGAGCAGAAGTGGACTTTGAGGTCCCTTCTCCTGAATTACCCTGTGATCTTATGGCCCTAAGACTAAGTGATAACCTCTTTCTTATCTTTGTATAGGAAGCAGCATATATGCTGGTTAATTAACTAGAAGCAAATAGCTTCCATTAGTTTGAAAGCAGAGTGATGTCTACCCATGTTAAAATTAGCATTAATAAATACAAATAAGGTTTTACTGTCAATGTTCAAATACTTCCATTTTGGCATTTTATGCATTGCCAAATATTCCTTATGAAGTTTTGCTGCTGTTTTGAAAACAATCCTGCAGGTAATGGATCACTCCCTTTTCAGCTCCACAGTAATAATAACCCTCAAAACCATCTGGATACTTCAGAGTTTGAAGATTCATTGACCACAAAGAAACTGATGCCCTTTTCCGCCGACATTAGCTATTTTCTCTGCTAAAAGAAGAGGAAGAATACACATGCAGATTCGCACTACCAAGGTGCACATCTGTTCTGTTCCAAGATCAGAGCAAAACTACTCTTTAATTATTTACATAAAGATTAGTCACCACAGATTTTACTTCATTAATCATCTTGGGTTTTTCTTTATTACGACATTTATTATCAACCAAAAATTTCAAGAATTCTTGGAACACATGTTAGCATTATATGCCCCACTACACATCTTATATATGAGCAATTAAGAAACTACTTCTACATAAACTGCAGTAAGCTTTATGGCAATCTTCACTAATTCCTGGGGAAAAAAAATTCACTCATCCTAGAAACCTCAAATCTTATTCTCACTCTCTGGAGCATTCTGACTTTTAACACATATTAGGCCACAATCACCATCATAATCACAACCTAGAAATAAATTTAACCAAGTAAAAGTTATAATGTTCAGCTCAACATTACAGCACACTTGCTCTGTTTACCTTTGCAACCTTGTGTCTAAGCCAGTAGACTGAAGATATTTTTCTCTGTGTAACATTTATCCCCATGACAAATGCAAGGAATAAAACAATGTTTGGACACAAAATATATAAGTACAAACATAATCCAATTTGAAGTACTTTTGTGTGGACCATATGTAGTCTGGGAATACAGTTCAAACCTCATCTTTTTCCATTTCTCTCACCATGGTGCACTGTTTAAATGTGAGATCTTCTCACATTCCTGAACTCCCAGGTGACATGTAGAAGTGACCTGTAAATGCTTCAAATCAAGTACACAGGACTGCTCTGATGCTCCCATGAAGAGATCCCATATGACAAAGTAACTATTTATAATATTTCTCTAAGTCCTTCTTAAGTTGCAAGCGAGGTCCATTAACCTAATCACAGGATCTGAGAGATCTTCTACTTCAATTCTCTTTTTGCTGAAACTCTCACCTAATCCTTGTCCTTAGTGAGAAAGTATCCAATCTCTCTCCCTCGTTCTACCCTGTGCCCTTGAACCATGCCCATAACACTCATTTCAGCAATTCAGAGCGCAAGAAAGACACGGCCGTGAAGATCAACAGGGAACGAGGTCAGCTTCTTTTCATGGGCTGCAGAAATCAAATGGAAATACCAGTGGCTCTATTAAGGCCACTAAATATGAATTTTCATGTCTCATCAGAAGAAGATAGCTTGCTGTATTCCATCCTGCACAAAACATCCACGGAATACTTGAAATAAAGCATACAAATTACTACACGTGACAAACCTTTGCAGAAACCTTTACAGAATTAAATAAAAATTCCCAAAATTTTTATCTTTGCATTTTCTGATCTAGGTGGCAAGTGTAAAAAAAATAAACAAAACCGAAACCAAACAAACTAAAACAAAAACAAGCCCCAGAAGCCTGGTGTAATACCAAGTTCTAACAAAAAAGATCTGAAATATGAAGGTGCCACCATAACCTCTATTTTCTGCTTGCAACTTGGTACATCTTACAAGGAAACAAAGCGAGATGTTTCAATAGGATGTATTTTCAAAACCTTAACCACAAAGCTCAAAAAGCCATAAAGTTTATTTTATTATTTAATACAAAGTTAGGTTGATTCTAAAACAGAATTACAGAAAAACACTGAATCCACAGTTATATTGTTTAGAGTTGTTCTGCAGAAGTGTGACTATTTGGTTCAGGTTTCCTCTTACACATGCAAAAGAAAAATGAAACACAGACCATACTCTTAGAGAGAGAGAAATTATCTGTATGGTAGAGTGGCACAAAGCTGACACAAAAAGTCCTCTTCAAAACTTAAGACATTCTGAGCAGAACACTTTAATGGAAAGATTTGTTTTTGAAGACTAAAAAGGATAAGGTACAGATCATCTGCAGGATGTCTCAAAGCACCTAAGGTGGATGCTCTGAACTGCACATCCTCTGGATGTGTCTGATTGTCCTTATTGACATAGGAAAAGTCAAGGGAGGACTATGATAGCTGTCCAGAGCAAAGGAATAGTATTACATTTTTAAAAGAAAATAATGATTTTTGGATTTCTGAAGTAGTCAGTAACAATTTGTCCTCTGCTGCACTGGCATACTGTCTCACTGTGGTTCTGAGTAACTTTGATACACAACTGAATTTTTGTTCCTCTCAAAGAGCATTTTAGAAGCACAACATATATAGAGGTGTTTCAGTATACAGGAGCTTAGACCTGCCTCCTGTGTGGAAAGCTCACTCAGACCTAGTTTTATCATTACACAGTGCCTAAGAAACATGAGCAGCTTTTCTGGGAAACAGGCAGGGAACCAAATCACAAAATCACTAAAGTAACTAAATGTTATTAAGATTGTATTTCAGAATAAAGATTTGTTTTCCTCATCTTCTTAGCTACCCTCTACCTCTCCTTTTCCTAGTTTAGCTGAAATGAAAATGAGCTTTCTTGTCCAAGACAAGTGCTGCTCCTGGAGGAGGAAAGGAACCAAGGAAGAACCAAGCCGCTTTGCAGGCCTCAGCATTGCTTAAATCTTTTGCACTTGGACATGATGCTATGTGTCAGGATTATTTAGTGAGAATTTACCATCAGATGAAATACTAAATGCACAAACTGCTTATTTCATTCATGGCTATTCTTTTGCTATGAATACTACACAAAGACTGATCACAGCATTATTAGAAGCTGCAAAATTTGGAATGAGATAGTTCAACACAGCAGTGCATCTTTTCTGCCTGGTTTTGGTGCTTTGGGGTGCACTGAGGGACACTGCCACCCAGATTCCTGTTCCTCTGAACCTATAATAAACAAACACCAGCAGAAGCACGTATGTCGTGTCAGCCTGGGCTTCCTGAGTCTGCACACAAGCTGAAACCACCATGACTCAGTGACAGGGACTATCTCACTGCTCCCTCTGAAGCGTCACATAGGCACAGCCTGTAATACTTTCACAAGCTGATTCAGAAAAAGGGTGTAGAAACAACACCAAAGGTGAGCAAAATGGGAGTCTTAGCACCGAGGAAAGCAAGCAAAAGGCAGGAAGACTGGCAAGGTGCAGAGTGTCCGAGTGACAATGCATACAAATAAATTTAGGCACAAAATCTTTATTCTCCTCATGACCTCCACATGAGTCCCCCTGACATTACAGAGAGCTATGGAGGTTGGCCTCAGCCTGTACTCCATCTGACAGACTATCAAATAAATGCAGAATCTCACCTTTTCCTCTTCATGAATTTGCCATGCCAGATCAAAGAAGTGGGAATTTGGGACTAGTGCAGTACTGATGCAGCTGGCAGAGTTGTTTATTTGAGAGGCTAAATTCAAACTTCGCTTGGTCGAATAACTTAATTGTGCTTACTGGGAGTCTGCTTTTTAAAAGGTTCAATTCTTTCTGCTGCCAAGAATCAGAGTTTGCTTTCAGCACGAAATTATCTCAGGGGAAGGCTTTTCTAAGCCAAACCAGTCCAAAAGTATTCTTAATTGCTTTCCATACTCTTGTGAAACATGAGATTATGCAGCAAATCCACATTCTAAACCAGAAAAACTAAGGAGAGAGAAAGGTGAAAAAACAACCTGACAGAGAAAAATAATAATCTTAACCACATACCCTAAATAACAAAATGCAACTTCAGATGTTAAGAGTTTTTAACAATCATTGTGCCACCCATGGAAAACTACAATCAGATTATATTAACAATGGAACACAGACTATGCAGACCTATTTAAATAAGAACACTATTAGAAAACTCTTTGACTGGTCTGTACAGATGCGTATTATATTTTATTCGTAAATTGTTTCATAAATTTAACTGAACTTATAAGATAGAGAGAGCCTTTTGAAGGGTAAATAAATTTTCCTTTGTCTTGATTTGCTTTTATTAATACGTCAGAAGTTTCAGGAAAGATGAGATTATCTTTCATGCTAGAATAGCAATGCTGACACAACAATATCAAAACTATCACTGAAAAACATTAGTCTACAGATAGTTTTCATCTATTGTACTGAACCACAAACATATTTCTTCAGGGTTTGGTGGCAATGACTCAATATGAAGGCAGACAAAAGGAGCAGTGGAACACAGCTTCTGTAATCAACAGCTTTATACTCTTCAAAATGTCTAGGATTATGTCAGGAAAATTCAGAGAATTTCTCAAGTTCAGATAACAAGGAGCTAGAAAGCTTTGAAGACAGATTAGTAAGAAACAGAATGTCTATAAGTATTATGAATCATTTAATATAGATATGGGTGCAGATGGGTCAAATAGATATCAGTCTAAATCATACACAATGTGACAAGTGTTGTCTCTTCAGTGATTCTTCTGTCAGCTTGAATAATTTGCAGAGGAATATATCTGGTTTCCCCCCTCATCTACAGAGGCATCTCATTCTGTCATTCAGTAAATATAAGTATCCAAGCAGAAGCCTTTTCTAAATCTATTCACAAATACACTCATGAGTATGCCTGAAAATAATTGTACAGGAAGCTCTAAGCATTGAGGTGACTTAAACACTTACTTTAAAAAAAGGTATAATTTATAAGCGTTCCCTGATCATTTTCTCTGTAAACAGAATACAAGAAGGGCAATCCATAATTAGTGGCAGCTCAGCTTAAAGCCAGGGGATGTCAATATACTAAGAAAATTAGGAGTCTGACATAAAATCTTTCAGGCTCGAAGCAATCTTAGGTGAGACACTTGCTAAAACGGGCAGATGACAGGAACATGCAACACAGGTTGGCCAATGCACACCATATGAAATACTCCCGCCTACAGCCACGTTTAAAATTAGCATGCCACTCACCAAAAATAATAACAGTTTTTCAGTACATGATGCCATTTCATATTAAGCCAGAATGAGCTGGGCTGAAGCAATGCACACAGAAAAGTAAAAGATCTGTAGTCTCTCCACTTTTCTGGATAAAATATACGGTATCTACAGGACTCACAAGCTTCCATGGTAAGGTGGGTCTGCTTGGAAGCGATTTAGAGATACTTGACCAAGTCCTCAGCTGGTAGGTAGATTTTATTAGCTTCAACCTCATTAAATAACTTAATATTAAATTTCTTCTAGATTGGACATATATTATCAGAAGCTGGATATTTTCAAATATAGATGAAATAGCACCCTGTAAGTAAGTTACATACCTATCAGCACTGAGCCTGAGTTCAATAAGCATTTGGACAATGCTCTCAGGCACATGGTGTGATTCTTGGGGTGTCCTGCACAAAGCCAGGAGTTGGACTTGATGATCCTGAGGGGTCCCTTCCAACTCAATATGATCTGTGAGGCCTTAGATGCAGCATTGCCTGAAATACTAATGAAAATGCATTACACAAAATCAGTTTAGTACCTCTTAAATGATTCAAAAAATAATTATTCTCCAATGGTGCTGTTTCTAATGGAATCACAGATACAACTGATCATAGATAAAAATATTACCATATAAAATTATTTTTCATAATGTTTGCAGAACACATCTTAATCCAAAACAATGTTAAGAAAAATCTAGACTCTACAAAGTGACTTGATTTGGTAAATCTGGCTTATTGGAGTTCGGGGTAATTTTAACAGAACTCTATGTATCAGGGTTGAACTACTCACATTACTCTAACTGTATGAGAAACTTTAAAGAATCTAGAGGGTAAGATTGATTGACTGATCATAGGTGTGCAGCATGGTACAGTGTCATGACATATATTTACTTTTAATAACTGTTGAATGGGACATTGATGGAAATGCTGTACTGTGCACTGTAAGGTACTACATGTCACAAACTCATCTGCAGAGTGAACGAAAAGGAACAAGGAGAGAAGTTCCCCAAACCTCTTTTTTCACCCCTCAGTTCTTTGGGAAGAGAACTCATATAGAAAGTAACACCAGGGTATATAAGCTAGATCTCAAGCAACTGCATCACTACCAACAAGTACTAAAAAAGAATGACATGATTTTCACATATGTGGGAAAAGAATCCCATTGTATTTGCTTAAATTAGTATGAAAAAGTCCAGGCCCCATATAATTTACCTACAGCAGAACTGTACAAACATTGGGGTTTGTAGTTGAGACAATAAAAAAGGGAAATGTAGAATAAAACAAAAAAAAAGGATTTCTCTTCAGAAAACAAGAATTACAAAAAGTCTATTTAAACTTTTAAGTTTTGTCTGACTCAAAAGGGCATTTTTTATGGTTTTGGTGTCACATTTTTCAATCACCTTAGAATTTAGGTCACTTCAAAAGAAAAATGTCATTTCAAAGTATAATTCAAGTAATTTCATTTCTATAACATTAGAACAGCGTGCAGGCTTGAATACATGGCTGTTTCCCTTAAAATCTAAGAATATTTTTATGTTTTCAAAAACCCCTTTTTATCCCCAACCAAATCTGTTTCCCAGACTGAAATCCATTTCACATTTCAGCTTCTCCTTACCACACCACTGAACCTGTAAAGCAAGTAAAAATGTATCTCAGAATATGTAAAATAAAAAGGTTACACTGTGTAAATTACAATCTTCAAATGTTGATGCTACATTATTTCACACTGTTGTTCACTGATCTTTTCTATCATTCCCTTTCCAAAGGACTGTGTGTAAAGGCTGTGGAAGTGGTGATGTAAACATTACATTCAATGGTATTTTTCTCTTCTGCAATAATTATATAGACAAAAGTCAAAAAAGAGTAATGATTAATAAAAGATTAGCAAAATGCTCACATGTAAGTAGAACTCTTTTGATGACATCTGCAGAGGAACCTCACTGGTAATCTTACATTTGACAAACCAAAACCATGAGAGAAGACATTAGAGGACTGGACAAAACTCTCAGCCTAATGCAGCTCTGAAGGGAACTCACAGCTGGCAGACTGAGACGGGAAAAAGTTGTTCCACTGCAGAAAGATTGTCACAGTATGCATAAATAAAAAATGCATATAGCGACACCTTCATGCTCTGGTCAGTCTTTAGGTATTGATTTCCAAAGTCCTTTGGAAGATTTCCGTAAGAGCTGTATTGCTAAATCCCAGTGGCAGCAATAAAAACCTCAAGCATCCATTCAAAGTATTTAAAGACTGCTTAAAGACTTCTGAGTCTCATAGGGTATAACAAAATCTTAGATCAGTACTTAGACAAACTATATGCAATTGAAAAGTAAGAGCTTTTCACACAATGAAAAAAAAAGAACAAAATCCAAAGTTTAAAACTTTATTCACTAAGAGTAAGCATTTTGAAAAGTTTGTGCCATCCGTGTTTGACTGAGCTGAACAGAAGCTTAAGCATAAGCTTGTGAGGCCTTTTTTGAGACTGATAACCTTTTATTAACCTAAACTTTCTGTTAAAAATTGGTTTCTTCCCTGTATTTTCAAGTGGGACTGCTGTCTAGAGTGGGAGGTTTTCCCACCGTTGTCGCTGATACTTTCTAATTTCAGTTTGTTTTCATCTCAGTTACAGAACCATGAAAAATAGATCAATGCAAAGTCTTGAAAAAATTGTAAATAACATTAACTACATTAAGTTAAGAAACAGCAAGGTTTTGTCAGTTTAAATCAGCACCTTTAATTGTGTTTAAAATTCAACATTTTATAGAAAGATCTGTCATGATTCTTTTAAAATAATTCAAAATTAACTTCTAGTAGAAGAGAAAATCATCAACTGAAACACCAGTACAGAGGTATAACGCTTTTTATCCTAGCTGGTGTTCGGGTCATATGTGGCTTCCGTATCATGCCTCACATTCAAGCTTAATCAGAGAAACAAAAGACATTTTTTGAAAACATTTTCCCAAACAGCAAGCTTACAACTCCTTTAATAAGAGTTCCTACAGAATTCAAATCTTTTCTGAGGACTTTTACTTTACTTCATGATCCACAGAAAGCAGACACAAGAGAGTCCTTCCCCCTACCAGAGGGCAATCTACTCTTCACAGGTGTCTCACTCTGGAAATCCAGTCTGCCTGCTCATGAGAACAGTTGTACAGGATGAGCCTGAAAGTAATCTCCTCCCATAAATAGTTTCTAACAGTCATCAAAAGCAGGAGCCTTGTAAGAAGTTTATACGGAGCTTGTAAGAGGGCAAACATGGCAGTGATCATTTCCCCATGCTCACAACCTCTACCAATTTGCATCTCAGTTAACTCCTGAGGCAGAGAGGGCATGTTTTATTTTTCATAAGAACTTGGTGGAATTTTCTTCATGGAAGAGACCATTTCTGGAGTCAAGTACACTTTTAGAGCCCACAACAATCTGTAGCAAGCAGTTCTGCACCTCAACCACAAACCATGCTAAGAACGCCCTCTGCCTCTCTACAAGGTCCATCATTGTTCTCCTCTTTCTCTTCCATCCGTACATACTTCAGGATTTCTTTTGTACTCTTTCATCACTCTATCCAACCTAGGGCAGTTCAAAATTTCCTGATCCCCAGCTGATCACTCCTGCATGGAAGACAGCTGATCTGTCGATACAAAGCTCGAACTCTCCAAACATTATGAATTACAAATGCCATTTGCCTGTCATATCCGTCTTCAGATCAAGAAAATCTCAGGGCTCTTCCCAAGAGAGACTGCCATCTTTCTAATTAATAATCCTGTTCTCTAGTTTTGTCATGTGAGGAAACAGTAGGTCACAGTATCACCTTATTTGCACCTGTCATCTTACTGGTTTCCTAGATAGGCAATATGCAACCTCAGATAAACAAAGATCAATAGCACCACCTTGAATCAAAAAGTGCTATCAATTACACTCAAAAAAGCCTAAAGAATCCTGGAAGCATGTTGTAATACATTCCCTTCAACTCACATTGCTAAGCATATGAGACAAACACCTAGGAGTCGTGACATTACTAAGTATATGAGACAAATATCTAGGAGTTGTGACATTATTTTCAATTATCGGAGTTTGAGTGAGATCCCCAGCTAGGAGAACATGCTCTGCCAAGTGCCTGAAGAAAACCATAACCTCCATAGGGCATCACCTTGGAAGGTACAGGATCTGTTGAGGGCCTGAAGGAATAATTAAATAGAGATGGTCACAGCGCTGCAGACAGATGGCAAGGAACTAGCCAGGGAATGTAGAAGTTCTCCTACAACACCTTTTTGACAATTTTATGCAGCCTCCCATTCCAGAGTAATCACATACACTGAACCCGAAACTAAGTACTTCCCACAACCAAAAGGCCACCTTAGTCGCCATAGCTGTTCTCTCAAAAAGCTCAGGTTGAATTCCAAAACAGATTTCTGACTTTGGAGGAAAACTTAAAGGAAAAGGTTTCTATTCAGTTCCCTGTCAGAATAATGACATATCCCAAAAGCATGAAAACGAAGTAGAGTTGATACTCTCTGGTAGTGGTTAATTTTTTTTTTCCCCTTTCAATTTTCACCGGGAATCTCAGCCAATTTATATCACAAGAGGAATCTGTCTCCCCCCTACAATAGACAATTTGTCTTTTTCTGTTTGAAAAATACTCTCAGGAATATGTCCCTACACAGTGGAAACAAGATTGCATTAGAAGCCCTGAGTATAGGTAATTTCCTCACCCAGATATCTTCTATACTGTATATCTATCCAGTATACACTGGATGAGATACTCAAAATGCCCATCAAAATCATATGCTCATCCAAAAAAACCAGTTAGGTTCACTGCCCATTTTAAAAAGTTGGGTTTTTTTTCCCCAGAATAATGCAAGTACTCAGAGAAAGACTGCCACATGAGGTTTTGTCAAGATCCTTGCTAACTTCAAAAATCTTAAGCAAAATCTTTATTTGAAAATAAAAACAGGTATAAACAACAATGGCCCAGCTTTGTATTTGTACAAAGATCTCAAAGTCTTGTCACTTCTGCAAGCAGCACATTCAGAAAGACTTTTATGGAGGTTTTGAACCCTGAGTATTCAAACATAGGTCCAAGGTCTTTTAGAATGTCAGAAGTTTCCAGAAAGCAGTTTTAAAATCTGAGCTGTAAAAAGTACAAAGCTCTGCAGAGATGACTGCTTTTCCTGAGACATTACAGAGTGTTTTCCAGCCCTTTTCAGGGGATGAACAGCCATGTGTATTTCTGCTCACTCACTGACATAAGCCACTGTCCTGAAACAGGTCTCAGCACCTGGTTTGGTGCAAATTGAGCCCACTTTCTGCTAAAGCAGCAAGTATTCTCATGCAATCACAAGCGTAGCAAGTACATATCGTCAAACATTTTTACCAAAGCTGGTAGAGGTAGAGACATTGTTTGCTGCACCCCTTTGACAATGTTATTATTTGACTTCTCAGCATGTCTTGTGGGTGATACCATCTCCCCAACCTGACTTGAGTCTCCTTTACACATTGAACAACCATTATCCTTGTCACAGTTATAAACTGTGTGAAAGTTACTATAAACTGTGTGAAAACTTCTACGAAGTTACGCTGCTGGAAAGCAGCCTAACTTATCTGCAGTTTCCAGGAGAAAACCTTCTTGTATAATGCACCAGGACAGATCCTGGTTCAAAAATAAAAGGCTACAATGTCTTACGTAAATCTGGGGGTTGAGTGAAGGAAGGACAGCAATCTGGAGGTCATAAATATTCTGGCTATGCTCACTCCATATGCTCTGAAGTTCAACTATAAATAGCCTTCAAATTGCTACACACTTCAAGGAAGTTGAGAAACCCAGCTTTCACTTTGTAATGTGAGGGTAAAAGTCTAATAAAGCCACAGAAGGGCAGAGGAAAAGAGCTGCTGAAGCCCTGTGGACATCTGCTGAAAGGGTCCTAGCTGTGAATTTCCATAGAGAGAACCAGCTGGCTTTAACACAGACAAAGAAACGAGAAAGTACAAGGCCAGCCAGAACAAGGTCAGCTCTGTGTGGGGAGCAAGCAAAATGGGTTACACTGACGTGAGTGGTCTATGGGAGGGAGAAAGGAACAGCCACACACACCTCTGCCTCCACACATCTAATTCCTACCAAATTCTACAGCCAGTTAAGACTATTTTCTTTTTACAGATCAGTAAAAGTTTTGCATATTTATATGTTTGGGATCAAAAGTACTGAAAACAGAAGCAGGGTCATCTGCCACCCCTTTTCAGCCAATTTATTAGCAAATTTTATTGTCTTCAAAACACATTTCCAAGCAAAAACTACTGATGTGCTGGACCCTATCTGTAGCCTTCTGGTTCCCTCTTTTGAAAATTTTTGTGTTCCTTCCAGCTGTTGGCACTGCCTGCACAAACCATTAGCCCTGGGCATCCCAGGTAGCAGCAGCTGAATTTGGACACAACCACCAGCCCTTCCTGTGCCAGAGTTGCTTCTGTCGTACTGCCCTTGCAACAGCTCTCACTGAGTTCTCAATGTGGCAATGAAAAGGACTTTGTCATCTGTTTGGCTTCATGCACAAATGCCATCCCTCACTTCGGAAATCACTTTTCCCACACTTGAAAATTACAATCTTGGATAGAGACAGAATTGTAAATAAATATCTCAAGAACACTCAAAAGAGAGGCTGACTCTTTTCCCCTCTCATAATATCAAAGCAGGTGAGCCATAGCAGTAAGCAAGAAAAAAAATCTAATCAACATTAGCTTCTTATTGGTCATTCATATTAGCATGCTACTTTTCTTTTGACAGTTACATCAAAATATCCAAACAAACAAACAAAAAAAAGCACTATAACTTACTTCTTCTTCAAGGACATTACAAAAAAATTTCTCAATTTCAATAATCTCCCTAGTAATCACAGACCATTTATTTTGAAAATAAAACTTTTTTTTTAATTAACACTCTTCTATTCCAGACAATCGAAGAAAAGCAGATTATGGAATCTAGTATTTGATCCATTTTGCACAGGCATGGTTCAGAAAACATCTATGGTTAGGCCACAGATCCATACAAACATCACTTCCTCTCGGAAGTCTCTAGATGAGGTAAGCCCATTGATCTAAGATTTTGTGGATTGAAAGTTTTTGAAGGGCAGCCAAAACTTCAACATCATTTTTCCGCTCTTTCCAGAACTTGAGGTCTTGCTTCTTTTTCCTAAAATACTTAAATGTATTTACATTGTAAACAACATTATTCTGAGAAGTATGAAGTGGGAAAGGTAAAAAAAAAAAAAAGCCATCCTTAACATTTTGGTTTGTATTTCAAGTCAACCATTGAGGGCAGATTTTATTCTAAAAATAAGTCTTGAGCTCTGTACTGAAAAACAATGTGGGTTCATTTTGTTTGTTTGTTTGTATTTTTTTTAAATGTTGTCACATTCCTCTATCTGGCACTCTTTGAAGACGCACAAGTTCAATTGCTTGGCCCCTTTGTTTACTATAAAACACTTTCTGGTAATATGAGGATGACCCTTCACAGAACTGCCATCTCATGAACACCGTCCCTCCCTAAGCCCTGTGAAGGACACATCATAACTGAAGTGGGTAATCTAATTGACTACATAAAGATTCTGAAAGCACTTACTTGGCTTCAGGCAGAGCACAAGAGCTGCACATTGTGCTGGACTACTCATCAGTGTTAGGTGTTTACTAAGACTTCAAAGCCTTTTTCCAAGAGTCAGCTACCCACAAACAGCTTCCAAATGGGGAATGCTATCTCCCACGGAGTATGTTTCTCTTCAACCTTAATTAGCACCATGTCAAAGAACACATTTCATACCCAGCTTCTCTGTTTCTGGAGAAATTTCAGTCCTCCAAACTGAAGGGCTGAAAACCAGTACCTTCAGTCAGACCTAAAAAATATACAAAGCCTGATTCATAAATCATCTACCTACAAGATGAGGGGTTCCAATTTTCATAAGTCATCACTGGCACTGAACAACGCTCTAGTGCACCTGCTATGAGAAACACAGTATATATCCCCAACAGAGGACACTAAATTTCCAATATACAGAGGCATCAACAATACAGCAATGCCATGATATCAAACAGAATGTGTAAAAGGTAAGATTCATAAAAGGAGATACTTTTTCCTTTAAAACTAAAACAGGTCAATATAAATGTCCAGGTCACCATAGATAACTGAATGGCTACGCAAGCTCTCATTTTCCATAACTTTGAAAATTGCTCTCCAAACTATGATGTCAAAATACAGCATTTTCAATAATTACAAGGAAGGTCACAAAAGAATTCCTCTGTAGAATTTTTTAAAAATTCAACGCATATGAAGGATCAAAATCTGTTAGTCCTGGACCACAGAAAAATCCCAAAGTTTGATGGCCTGGTTCTGGGACTGGGCAAATTTTTGCTATAGCCAGGAAGGGGCATGGCTAGGACCCAGAGATTAATTCATACCACCTCATATGGTTTTCGGGAGGGAGCGGGGCAAAGGGGCAGGGAAGTGCTACCTTCAGGGTTGGCACAGCTTGGCAAAGGGAGTGGCCAGGTATTGCTTACTGTCAGGGGGTTTCTGTGTGAATCCTTCATTTCTTGTACCTCCCCACCTCCCCATTAGCATTGTTGTTGTTGCTGTTTGTTTTCTTATCTCACTGCTGTTTCCAGTAAATGTTCTTATCTCAACCTGTAATCTCCACCTTTTGTGCCTCCAATTCTCCTCTCCATCTCACCACAGGAGCAGGAGAGTGAAGCAAATGAGCAGCACATGGTTTGGAGAGTCCCAGTGGGAGCACTAAACTGGGGAGTACCATTCCTAAACTAAGACATTTGATCAGCTGATCTTTTTCTCTTTGCAGCCCAAGTTCAGATATATTTATGGACCAATAAAAAACACCTGCAGAAAACCCAAATTTGGTCCTCAGGGTAACATGGAGCTATCCTGATAGCTTTGTCTCTCATGACCAGGAAAAGTGATTCAGATGCTGTTTGGATTAGCAACGGTGAATATTGCTTCAAGGCTGTTTCACTAGGGATTGAAACAGTGAATGTCACAATTCAAAATTCATTGAATTTCAGTCCTTACACTTAAGAGCCACATCTTTTTATCTCAAGGCTGTAACAGCTCTCTCAAGCATCAGAAGTCCACAGTGATTCTAACCTTGTAGCTGACACAACAGCATCCCCTGGCTAACTAAGCTTTCTAACTAATGCACAAAGGCAAAGGACCTTCTTGTCACCTGTACTGCATAACAGCTACAGTCACTGAACTAAATAAGCTGAACTAGAAATGCCAACCCATCCTCTGTGCAATGACGATGCAGTTCTTACAACAATTTGTTTAGTGGTTGAGACCCGAAAATGTTTTAAATAACATTTGGCTAGAAGCCAAAAATTTCAGTTAAATGAAACAGGAAAAAAGAAATTTGACACACTACTCACAATCAGCAAATTTCTCTCTTGGGAATGTTTTGCACAAGTCTTTGGAAAATAAATCCACTGCAGGTATCATTGCAGTAAAGGCATGCAAAAATATTATTTAGGCAAAGATTGTTTGAAGACGAGAATTAGCTTCTCTGAGTAGACTACTTGATTATGAACCTTACTAATGTTCATCTCCTTTTCCCAGGATTTCATGACAGCCTTTCAAGCAAGTTGTACGTCCAGAAAATTTTCAAAACTTTGACCTGCTTAGTGTAGAGTTTCATACAGATCCGAGGGAGGACTCTTCTGGGCAGATAGATTAGCAAGTAGTTTAAATTTGATTTAGCTAGGGAACTTGATTAAAAATACAGTGTTGTTTTTTCAGCATATGGGCTGAATTGTATGCACATAATCTTTTTACATGCGCAAATGACACTAAGTTATGCAGGCTGTCTCACAGTTTGCACATGCGATCTTAATTTGTGCTCACAGAAAGGTCCCACGTGGAGTTGCAGAACTGCAAATTATAACTGAGGTCAATGGAAGCTCTAAAAACTTCATATCCCTAACATAAAGTAGCACAGACAGGCATCAGCTGAAAATGCTGGACCTGCTGTCCAAAATGTGCTCTGACTGGGGATGATTTGGTTTATTGGCTCTGAGAAAGACATCTGCATCACCCAAGGTAAAATCTGCTGTCTCCTCATGTTCAAGTTTCATTCCCATGAACTCGAAGCAGTGCTGCTGAGGTAGCCCAGCAGGTCAGACAGACACAAACAAAAACAAAAAACAAGTGAGCTCCCCAGAAAGCAGACTTCCTAGTCTACATTTAGAGTAAAAGTAGGATGAAAGTCAAGATTTTATTGAGTTTTTCTGATGCCCTCTTCTGTGCTTCTATGAAAAGGAAAAAAAATTGTATGCAGAATTAAGTAACAGCAGCAAAACTTCTTCTGGGAAATGACGCTTACGTACTCATTTGGAGAGACTTGTGAGCAATTGAAACGTGAAAGTATTCAGAAGAACTTGCAAAGTTCTGTTATCTCCCTCCTATTTTATTATAGGAATGGAGACTGATTATAAATACATCTATATGGCAATCAAAATAAAGCCTGCCCAAAGATCACAACAGTAAAGATTATAATTTAATGTAAATAGTGACCCCGACTTAATAATGCAATCTGCTTATTATGGAGAAAGAACTTACTGACTCTTGGCAGATATTCAGTACAAACACAATATATATGTATCCTGATTAATATGGGTCCTACAAAAGCCACCATGCAAATAGCTAAAAATAGGTAAACCAGGTTTATTTTCTGTGCTTTTGCAAAGTCTGTTTGTTTACAGCCGGTGCCTGTGCATGTGTACAGCATGTGAGCTGCTTCCTGAAGATCATGCACTGTTGCAGCTTTCAAATACTTCTATCCCATCTAAGAGAGAGAGAGATGCACAGCAGAAACGTTTCACTTTGCGCAAGTACTGTTTGTACTTGTTTTTGTGAAATGAATTCAGGGGGAAAAAAAAAAAAGGCCCAAAGCAGATGCAGCATTGCCTTGTTGCTAACCATCAGACATCTTGTTTTAAAGCTGTTCTCACACAGCTCATGGGAATTCTAGCCATATGCAGGCTCATGGCTCAGTCAAAACCTGGTCCGATACATAATGGCACTTTGAACAAGGGCTGAACAAAGTTCATCCCTCATTCATTTTTACCTAAATAGCACTCACCATCAGTTCAGCTGCACAAAATGCTGATGCTGATTCTTTCTATTATAGACAGGCACCAGGGTTTTAAACTGCATCCACCAATATATTTATATCTATCCACTCTAACATTTTAAGACAGATTAGGTCATTGGTTTTGAAGCTTGCAATTACAGTTGTCATAAGATACAACAAATAATGTACCAGATTTTTTTAATTTGCATAAACATTCTAAAAGAAAATTTTAAATTTTTTTTTTTTGAAGGGGACATTTCTAATAGAAGGCAGCTGAGTACATAAGAAGGATAATGTTTATTCACTGAGAGAATTCTAATCCTCAAATTCCTCCAGGAGCTTACAATTTTACCTGTCATAAAACATTTTATGTTTGTATTACAAGTAGCATGTAAAATGTTTTTTTTCCAAATGTTATCTATTTGGTTATTTGCTTCATTTCTTGCAACTAAAATAACTCTTCACAAAATAGTATTTAGGATCTTTCCAACCATAATTAACATTTTTGCCTGTTTTGCAATTAATGAGAAAGTTAGAAAACTGCATTATTAAGTACTGCTTGGACATTTCATCCCTAATTAGTCAGATATTGATGTTATGCTAATAGACATGTCCTGCAAATAAATACTTCACAAATACAGCTGTTGGAAGAATCAAGGCAGGTTCTTCATAAGAGCCTTAAAGACCCTCAGCAAATAAAAATACAGTCAAAAATTACTTTGCAGTTACTGAGAAGAGAGTAATTCTGCAGAAGACAAATAAAAAAGGGAATATGGGGAGAGAGGGTACATTGCCTGATCATGTCAGAACTGGGGCCCAAGCATTTGATTTACTAAGTGAATTCAACTGTTGCTGTCTACACTAAGAATCACTTCACCACACAAATGATAAGCAGATGTACTTCTTCTGTATAAAATTCTCTGTAAATCTGTAGTTAAGAGTTTAAGAATCTAAGAAGTAGCAAAGCAGGCGTATTTCTTATATTACTTACTCCCATTAGACAAAGGAAGGAGAGTTGCTTTGTTTTATGTTGGGTTTTTTTTCCAGTTCCATAGATTGACGCTATCCAGTGCCAATGAGCACAATGGGAGTTTGGGGACTGATGCCAGTAGACCGATATTCTACAAAGAGCCAAAACTAGAGAAGCTTAATGAATCACAGTCAAGTTGCTCATTAGAAAATCAAAACAATATTTTCAGTATTTTGATAAAACACTAGTAGATGTTAGAAATGATACACTTCCCACTCCTCACAGGCCAAGACACATGGACCACTGCCACAGCTACGACAATGTTATGACTTAGAGTTGTACACTTAATGACAGGCAGATGCAGTGAAAATTAAGGATTGAAAGATTCTCTTGCAGGTATCAGTCTTGCAAGTGAACCAAAGCAAAGGGCAGAAAAATGTTGTGTTTTATCATCATTCAGCACCTTTCTCCTGAAAGGTCATACTAAGTGCCACTGTCACAAAAATACTTAATACAGAATATGCCTCTTTCAGGACTTTGCATTTGGTTTATTGCCCTGAAACTCTGTAAGTAGATTTCTCCATACATTCAGTATATGGTTATTCATTCTTGTGGAAACTTCTTCTCTCATTTCCCCCTGTTACATTACAGTCCAATAAATTCTTCTTCTGAAATTAACTATTCTTTTGGATGATGGTCTCAGCAACAAAACCTGATCTGAGAAATAAAATTTAGTGGACATTATGCTCCTTATAAACTAGAAGGAAAGCTGGAATCACCCTTTCCAGACCTACTTTTAAAAGCTGATTATTTCTTTCTTATTATTACATATATTATATGTATAATATGTTACACATACTATATGTTATTATTATTTGAAATCTCTGATTATTTATTTCTCTTAGAATTATCAGAAACATTAAATCTAGCTTAAACAGTTTGATTAACAGATAACTTGTGAGATATTTCAGACCTCAGCCTAATATCCAGACTTTCAAGGGGTAACAGAGGGTTTTTTCACACATTAGGATTTTATGTTGGACTACATCACTAAATGACAGGCAAAAAAGAAAGGAAAATAAAAGTTTTAGAAGAAATTGCCTCCAATGTTTATTAATTTAGTAATTGTTGTATATGATGCTACTACTCTTTCTGTTATCTATCAGTAACGTGGGTACCAATATGTTCAAGATTATGGCACCTAAATTTAGGCATTGATATATAAGTACTCAGTTCAGTTAACTAAATCATAGAATCATTAAGGTTTGAAAAGACCTCCAAGATCAAATCCAACCTTTGCCTGATCAACACCTTGTCCACTAAACTACAGCACTAAGTGTCATGTCCAGTCATTTATTGAACACCTCCAGACATGGTGATTCCACCACCTTACTGGGCAGCCTGTTCAAATGCTTAACTACCCTTTCTATGAACAAATTTTTTCTGATGTCCAACCTGAACCCTCCCCGGCACAGCTTGTCCTCTTGTCCTGTCACAAGTTGCCTGTGAGAAGAAGCTGACCCCCACCAGGGTACAACCTCCTGTCTGGCAGTTGTCAAGAGTGATAAGGTCTCCCCTGAACCCCCTCATCTCCAGGTTAAACACCTCCAGCTCCCTCAGCTACTCCTCATACAACTTGTGCTCCAGACCTCCACCAGTTTCATTGCCCATCACACCAATATACTTCTTGTTGTGAGGGGCCCAGAACTGAACACAGTCCTCAAGGTGCAGATTCACCAGTGAGGAGGGAAATATGATGTCTGACATGTTACTGCTTTGGTACATGGCTATAAACTCCATCCAAGTACCTTAAATATTTTGCCATATTTAAAATGTTCACTGCAAATAGCTAAAATGCTACCTTTAAAGCAAGTTATTCAACTTAACCAACTTGCTGTGATTTGAAGTACAGTTTAGTCGATCCAAAGTAGATACCCATTTTAAAGCAAGCAGAACCACTTTCTAGGTCTATTGATAAGCAACAGGATTCAAGTGCCCAAACATAACCATCTAGAGCCATCTGAAATGCCCAAGAGAAGGGATTAGCAGATGTGATACAAGCCATTTTGCATCTGATTCAGATAGGGTTCTGCAACCACCTGAAGTAGCACTTGGAGGCCAGACAAGATGCTTTAGAGAGCTTTAAATTATGTTATGCACCTGAACCCTGCCCTGGATCTCACTTGACTATGAAGCTAAAGTACCTACCTCCCATGTAGACAAATGCAATTGGATGCCTATTTTAGGTGTCAGTCTCAAGCTGAATCCTGCCTTTAATGCCCTTTTTGGTAGGTTATGACCAAATTTCCAACACCTAATGCCAAGCAGCACTGGACTCTTCTTTAAACTTCACAAAGCAGCAACAAGGTGACATACAAAGTGTTTTACTCTTTGCAGAACACTGAAGTCTCTAAAGAAGGAGTTTCTTTTACCATTAAAATAAGATACAGTAATTTCAAATGTAGCTTTGCTAAGGTTCATTATCTGACAACACAATAAATCACAATTAAAGGTGTATTTACTTTTAATCTCATGTGGCTTGTGGTTTTGGGGGGTTTTGAAAAAGAGAGGGAGATGTCTAAAAAGGTGCTCTTTTCAGGTTCTGTATGCTGGCTCAGGAATTTTATTTGATGATGCACCATTATTACTCTTCTCAAAATACCAGGAGGTTTAATACATTTTTGAGCAGAGGCTTCAAGATTAAAAAGAATAACTTCAAAAAATAAAATTACTACCATATGTTTGAACAGGCAAGGAAACATAATACTATGAGACCTGTGAGACTGCTACGTCTAGCTGTATCATTCCAAGTCACAAAATTTAATTGCTGGAAAAAGATATTCAGGCCAATCAAGTAACACAAGGGGGTGGTAAAACACAACTGTAGCTGTTATCCAGCTTCTGGATTTGATAATAACACTGAAAAGGTAAATTCCAACCACAAGTTTTATTAGTGCTGAAAATGCTGAAAGGTGGCTCCACCTTCACCTTTTCAGTCAAAATCAGCCACCCAAAGAGCTTTTATTATATGAGATTCTCAGAGTGAATTTCAGAGTATCTGCAATGGTTATGCGAAGGGCTTGACTCTCTTTTCTCTGACAGATCTAGGCCATCTGAGCAGGTTTTAAACCTCCTTCATCACCTCTGAGACTGAAATTAAAAAGGAGGTATGCAGTACTCAGTCTGAAAGCTTTATAGTATTGTAGGCTAGCAGAGAAACTGAACACATGAAGCTAACCATGAAGGCATATGATGCTATTTTAAAAACCAGTTTTAATGATTGTAGTGTCTGCTGCTCAAGTCCTTTAGCTTCTTCTGAAAAAGCTACTGTGTTACACAGATCTTTGAGCAACTGCAGAAGTCAAATCAACCCGGGGTACCAAATGGAAGAGGTAAGCTGTAGAGTAAGATAGAAAGAACAGACTGTATTTTAAAATCCATTTTATATTTGCTATATTTGACTCTTAATATTAAAAAGAACTTTGGATTTAAAATGTTTCTGTCTGTTTTATTCAACCTTGACCACAAATCAGTTAGACTCACAAAGGAAGCCTGGTGTTGAAAGCCAGTGGAATGGCAAAATGTTAGCTATGCTCAAAGACAGATAAAGGACTAGAGGCTTGAAAGGACTCAGAGGTATGAGGAAGTGCCCTCAAATGGCAAAGAAAGGGCAAAAAATTAGACCTAGTTCAGAAACGGTTACAAGCTCACTGCACATTATACTGGAAAATTAAAACTCTCACAGAAAATTACTACTATAACTTATTATGCTGGTAAAAAGAAAACCAAGGAGTTGTGGCCCTTTATTACACTATGACTTAATGTAATTGGCATTCATTCACTGGAGTGAGGGGCTTTTAACTTAGAGAGTGAATTTTTGTAGAAGAATGTATTTATAGGTATATAGAAGTTCCTAATTGTTATGTTGCTACTTATCAAAGACATTATTTCATTCAATAACAATTTCTTTAAAAAGGAAAAAAAAACCTACTAAAAAAATCTAGTAGAACAATAGATTTGGTTTCATTTTTCAAAGGAAGTATTTCTTGGGCAGAAGCCAAAGTTAAAGATTGTTTAAATTAAAAAAAGGAAGGACATGGACATTCTCCTGTTCCCCAATTATGGTTTTGTTTTCTTCAATGCTGGAAAGCATTTACAATAGTTAAAAATGAAAAGGCCTTACAAACCAGGCTTCCATAGAAAGTCATAGGCAGACATGCTTTTCTACAATGCATGGTTAGACATTTCTGGGAAACACTAATAAAACATCTTCCAAAAATATGAAAAGAGCATAAAATAAAAATAGAACAGAAGGCCGAGGCCAGGTACAGTTTCTTTCCTCCAAAGTGGAAACAACTATTCAATGCCTGGACAAATTAGCATTATATTAGTCCTCCTGTAAAAGAGCTATGTGAAACACTGTCTGCCACTAACCAACAGAAAGAATATGACAAAGCATTCATCAAAGTACAAAGAAGTACTTTTCTTACATTCTCATTTCCTTCTTTTGTTAGACTGTAGTCCTACTTGTTCTCTGACTCTGGCCATTACTGAACTACCTTAACAGAGAAACTTCTCTTCTCCTTCATGAAAGAGATCTAATGGATAAAAACTGAAAGTCTTTACCAAGACCAGACTGACTGGAGAACCCCAGCAAGAGCTGATAAGAACAAAATAGAGAAATTGTTTGTCCACTATACTATTTCCTTTTCCAGTGGGCTCCAATCACTTATTTCATGGACAATGAATTAAGTTCAAGAATTCTCCTGATCTGAGGGGAAAGGAGAAACTAAAGCAAACAGTGATTTTCAAACAATAACTTCTACCAGAAACAATCATACCGTGGGAACCATCATGTCATTATATAGAGAGTTCCAGCGTCGATTTCCCTCTACCTCCAAAACTACCTGTAGGTCTGATTCACTCTTTGGCAAAGACCAACTAAAAAAATGTTAATTAGCCAACAAATAACAACCCGAAAAGTGGAAGAACAGAGAAAGATGTACTTTTAAATCTTTCCAATGTCTCATCACTATGATGATCATCATATGATGTGGGTCTGAACTCCACAGCCCACTGCTGAGCTAGGAATATACTGTATATACAGCAAAACTATGTATATTTATCTCATGGTTTCTGCTGATAATGGAGCTGATTTTCTGACTGTCACATAACTATTCATATACAGTCAGTACATAATGTTTTAAGGATATTATACTTACAGGGAAGTAAATGTACTTTACATGCAAAGGCAAGTACCAGCGGTAAATAAAAAGAAGAATAATTATATCTGTGGAGGGACAATAATTTAAAGTTATAATGGCTTGGTCAGTAAATGGAAAAACATTCTTTTCAGGTGTTAGATAAAAGTTATACAGATCTTCTGGTCAAGACCAGAATACACACAGAAATTAGAAGAACCAGACAGCTACAAATTGTCTCTCCAGGAAGGTGGCCATGAATTACCAAGAATTGCTTAGGACACTAAAAGAAAGACACAAAGACTGAAATATCCAGCTCAGAATAGCTGTGGACAAAGCATGAAATCATAGCTTCTTACTTTTTCTCGTAAAACAGTAAAGCTTAGGACGGATTTGGTATACGTGGATTATTTTATCTCTTTGTTTAATGGGTAGGAACTTTTGGAGACTAAAAAATATTTTGCTTTAAAAATCTGGCTTTGAATCACCTGAATCATTCACTAGTGAGAAATATTTTATTATTTCAGCTGACAGAACTAGGCCTGTCATGTTACTATGATAAGAAAACAGAAAAGATTGCAACTGAACTGAAGCAGTGCTGAACCAAAAATTTCCAGAGAAACGAGGAGAGAAGTAAAGCTATCTGGTTGACTAATTACTCACCTGTATACTTAGCTATTTACCCAAACAGGGGTGCAAATGTGCATAAGGCACAGGTAAATTGTGATCTCGCAGTATTGAAGACAGAAGGGAATACACATCATACCCTTCAGCTACAAAGGCGACAAGGATTCTACATAATACCAAAACTTCTCAGCACATTTTTCAATCATATGTACCTTGCATTCATTTTGAATCTGCATTTAACATCTATGGATTCAGAGAAAGGCAATTTTCTCGCAGGAACATTTTCAATATTGTTCCCACAAAGAAACTGTGAGAAGGAGGTATGAGCTCCGATACGCAACCAACAAAGGGAGTCTATTACAGACTTGGTTTTACAACAGCTGGGACATTTCTACCAACTTCCATGGCAGAGTCATAGATAAGTTTTCCTTCTGTTAATCATTTCCATATTTCCATATGCTTAAGTGGAACTCTAAGTAGCAGAAAAACAAAAATAGTAGAATTCATGGAAAGGTTATTAGGATTTACCACAAGGTGATCGATCCTTTGGCAGGTTGCATATACCTTTAGTTTGTATCTATTAGCTAGATATAATTAACCACAATGACAAAAACAGAATTATATAGCCTGCACTAGTACGTATTATTTGATTTAATGAATACACAGATGTTAAGGAAACCTGTGAGCCACAAAAGTTGAACTCATTCATTGTTACTGACTCAGCTGCAATTTTTGCCAGGTTGTTATTAGACAATCACTTAATTTGAAGAATTATCCTAATAAACAGAATATTATCATTACTAAAAGAATAAATGAGAATAGCATACCAATTCAGTAATGTCCAAATCTTTGCAATACATATAGAATATTTCTTGTGTTTGTGCTCAAGTTTACTCGAAGCATTCTCCTGGGTGAAGAAAATATAAAAACTACTTTTTTTTCATTTAAACAGAGCAAAAACTAACTACTCAGCTAGCCATGTATCTACTTTCATTTTGAGTTTTATTAAAATAGCATATGCAGTAGCCTTGTCTATGTTGCTGATGACACCACGGCGGCTATCGGACTGATATAGTGGTCTCCAGGAGTTTCCAAATATAAATGAATTCTAATGAGATAATCCCTAGTGTGTGGAGATGGAGGAATGTTATCTAAATAATGCCACTTCTGTTGCAGAACTGGTTTCAAATTAATTGTTTCTTTCTAAAGCTATAATTATCAGGAGGAATGCAGTTAGTCAGAAAAAATGAAGTTAAAAAGTGCATAATGTCTAATAGCTCATTAAATAGAAAATACATTGTAACTTTGGGAATCAGAATGACTTGCAGCTAGCTGCGCAATGATGGGTCATGCACATGAAAAGAGACTTTTTTGGCAGGAAAGCAATTTGGTAATGCTGACTGTAGTCTGCATTTACTTGACATTCGGAAAGATCATATGACACCAATGCAGATGAGGTGAACAGTGAAGAGAAAAGGAAGGGCAAGGAGAACTAGAGGAGAAAAAGTTAGGTTATGAGCAGCTGAGGCATGATGAGGAAGGAGAGAATATGAGTGTCATTATTGGGTGTTCAATTTTTAAAGTGGAAATGGGAACAAGGTGTCATATTAAAGAGACTTGGAGTATTCAAGCAGCTAGCTACAGCGATAGCTGGGTCAACATTCTCACAGAGGGGTTTTATGAAGAGTTCATTTGGTGAATTATTACCAATCTTTAAATTTCTCTTCCAATGAAAAAACATAGTAACTATTATGTACTCATTGTTTTGTTTTAAAAGTTTACTTCATTTTTTAAAAACACAGTGTGTGTTTACTCAGTGTCAAATATATCTTTATAATAATGCAACAAAACAAAGCAACTCCAAAGAATATTTGAAACACTTAAGAATAATTAAGCTGTCAAAAAAATCCTCAAACCTAAAACATTATACCACAGCCTCAAAGGGAAAGTAGCTCAGAACAGCTGACTTACACTTTCTCCTAGTACATTTTCCATAAGCAGTGACCCCAACAATTACACGAGGGGATGAAGACATGATCAGAATGGGAGAAGGCAGCTATGCATTTGCATGTACACAAACAGGCGCATGCCACATCAGCCTGCACAAACGGGAGGGCTAAAGCCACCTAAAACCTCGGAGTCATCTAAACGCCCAAAGTAATGTACAAAGAACTGCAAACTGTGGGCTCAGAATCACAGGTGATGCAAAAGCAGTACACAAGAGGAAGGAAGTTACCCAGAGTTACATTCTTTTATGTTGTTAGGCTTTGGTCACAAGCTGATCTATGTGGTAAAACAAAACCTGGAATACAATCGTCAAAAATACTTCTATCAATGCACTGGTTTTAGCTGGGACAGAGTTACCTTTCTTAATAGTAGCTCACAAGGTGCTGTGTTTCAGCTTTGTGACCCTGACGTGACAGTGGCCTTGCATAAGGGCACAACACAGCAGGTACACCCCTGATCGGGCTGTGGTCCAACAATAAGGCCACACCAGAGCAGTGGGGCACACTAGAGTGACCATAGCTGTGGATTAGTCCATACTGCAGCAGATATACCCCTGAAGAGACTGCGGTCTACGGAGAGACCCATGCTGGAGCAGTGGCAAGCAGAGAAGTCCACTGCAATGTAAAACCCTATGGCCTGGTCCAAAGGGACCAGGGATGGAGACTGCAATAGATAGAGATTTAAATTGCTATAACCCATGATTTGAGTTGCAAGTTATAGTAAGTACTACAGCAAGAACCATCCAAACCAGTGGAGGACAAGCCTTACAACAACCGGTCCAAGTGCAGCAGTGACCCAACTGAGCTGGCTTTGGTGCCCAGTAACTCCACACAAAAACCACCTCTCCTCTCCTGAGTGACCATGGTAACAAATAGAATCCAAGTCAGGGACTAAACGAACTCCATGGACATTTTATGGACATTATACAGTGGTGGGCCATAGACTAAAGGAATAACACCTGCATATATTAGAGAGCGAGAAGGGAAAAGGGGTGGTTAATGAGAGTATATTGGACAACGTGGGACCTAAGTATGATGTGAATTGTAAGAGTAAGTGGTAGAGAATGTACTGGGTTTGGCTGGAATAGAGTTAATTTTCTTCATACTAGCTTTTAAGTTGCTGTGTTTTAGATTTGTGGCCAAAACAGTGGTAATAACAGATGTGTTTAGTTACTGCTGAACAGTGCTTAAACAGCATCATGGCCGTTTTACTGTTTCTCACATTGCTCCACCAGTGAAAAGATTGGAGGTGCAGGACTGCTGACCACAAATAGCCAAAGAGAGATTTCATATCATAAGAGGCCATGCTCAGCATATAAAGCTACAGGGAAGAGGCAGGAATTGGCATACATTTGACAAGTCACCACTACACATGATGGAGCCCCGCTTTTCTGGAGATGGCTGCATCCCTGCCTGCCAATGCAAAGTGCTAAATGAATTCCTTGTTTTGCTTTGCTTGCGTGTGCAGCTTTTGCTTTACCAATTAAACTGTCTTGATCCACAACTTTTCTCACTGTTACTGTTCCAATTCTCTTCCTCACCTCAGCGTGGGGGAGTGAGCAAGCAGCTGAGTGGGCTGAGCTGCCTACTGGGGTTAAATCAGAACAATCATAATGACAATGTTTATAAACAGAATAATAAAATCTCATTGCCATAAAGGAAAAATGAATGTGCATTGGGGAAAAGAACTCCAACATTCCCTAAATCAGAAGCTCAACAAGGGTTCATGGCCACTTCTTTATTTAAACATCCATTGCACAAATACCAACTTAATGCCTTCCTTATGAAGGTTTGGACATTTTGGCAGTAATGCATTTTAAATATTACCTTAATTCCAATGCAAGGTTTATCCCTCATGAATCTAGACTGAACAGAAAAAAGCAGGATCATAATAATGAGAAATGTCAGTGCGCTGGCTGATAATACTGTATCTAAATTTATGGCATGTTCTGTTAGCATACAAATACAATATTTCTTCTGTCTTGATTCCAGTAAGCCCATAAAACTGAACTTATCTCTCTGTATTTGCTGCTGTTACCAGATCTCAAGATAAAACTTCCCATCTTGTTTAATAATAGCTTATTTGTTACAATACATAGATTGAAATTTTTTTACACTAAATTCGCACCGGTAACAGAGTCTGAAGAGAGGATACACCCCAGAGAAGGTATTCTTCTCTTGTGATGGTGCTGAAACAGATCTTTTTTTCTGCAATTAGGCTCTAAACATGACCTAATTTCCTGCACAAATACCACAGCCTGATACACTTAGTCAGAAAGTGATATTTTATGCTGCTGCCACACCAACAACATCATATTTGAACATTTACATTATTGTAATGGTAGCCTCTAACACTATAATACGGAGTACTGGTATACCTGTAGAATCTTTCTGAAATTTATTTGCTGTTATATAGTCTCTGTTCTGAATACAATGGGATTGAAGCTTCATAAAATGTGTAGGAGTGGTAAACCACTGAAGTAAAGCTCAAGTCTTAAATTTATACCCAGAATACAGACACAAACACAGTCATCAACACAGCACCCCACCTACATGCCTTCAGCACAGATCACTCTAAGCAGTTAGCAATATTTATTCACGCTGACTTCAGAAAAGACTTAAATTATATAATTAATTTGATTAGTCCCACTGAAGCCACACCAGCTGAAATGCCTCACATGATCAGACCTCAAGTTTTGCCTCTCTGCACACAGCAGGCACACATGCTAATTTTTCCAAGTGATGACTTTTGGGACTTGGACATTTCTACAGTTCAAACCAAACTAAGACTAGTAACTCAGATAAACCACAAGACAAGCTTCAGATGGTACCCACTTTCATCCCTTACTGGAAAAGATCCAAATTTCAAACAGTTTACAACACACAAATAGCACCGAAAGACATTAGCTTTCCTCAGAGCCATCGAGCCATTCTGTGTGACTTTGCAATGTCATTAAATGCAATAACACAATAGCCAGTGACAAATTATGGTTGAGCCTAGAACCTGAAAGACCAATGGATATCTTAAATGGGAACAAACACTGAAAGTCTCAACTGAAAAGGGATCTAGAGTACATAGTTTGAAAGCGGTGCTCACAGCTCTCCCAAACACACAGTAACAAAGTCGAAGGCAGCACCTATCCTAAGACTGCATGACTGCACATCAAAGGCTTTGGCACAGGTTCTCTCATACATGCAGTTTCACATCGTGAGGGGGAAGGCAGGGACAACCTGTAACCAGGAAGGCTGTTCTGTATAAAGATGCCCAGATGAGCATGAAAATCCACTTGGTGACCCAAGGGCTGAGCCACACCCTCTACCCCATCCAGGATACAACCTATGAGACAGAGATGAGGGAGAGCCCCTGCTACATAAGTGACTGGTTTGTAGCAAGATGGATCAGAGGCCACAGCTCTGCCTTATCAATATGTGATGCAGAAACTGCAGTGAGGGAGTAGAAGAAATCCAATATGAGAGTATCACTGCAAATGTGAGAGACTTGCCAGGTCTGTGCTCCTGTATCTAAAAGAGCTGGTGTGAGACTGCATGTTACTGACAGATTTATTTTAGAAATGTTTTATATCCTGCTTTTAAAAGTGAAAAATAAAGCAGAACACTAAGCAATTGCAGTTTGCTTCTACTAAGTAAAATAAATATGCAGTACTGCAATACTGCCTCCTTGCATTTCAAGAAAGAAATTGCTTTATTGGATCAAGACAGTGGTCCATCTAGTCCAGTACCTCATCTTCAAATATTGGACCTTAATATAGCAACAGAGGAGACAAGAAATATCCCACAGAGAGAGAGGCCAGCATACAACCAAGACTAAAAATCTAGCTATTTTAAAAGTGTTTGATATTTACTGGCTCATTTATTAATATTCTGCTATTTATACAACCATCTAAGTTTGCTGAACTGTGATTGTTTATTATTTACTTGTGAAGTCTGCCAATGTAAAGCACCTTTTGCAGCACTAGCTTCAATTTGTGATATAGGCATAGAAGATTACCAAACACCCAGGAGTCAAAAAAAGCTATGTGTGCTTTCCACTGTACCGTGGCTTTCCCCTTGGCATTGTTAAAGGGATGCTCACAGCTGAGGCGGCTGTATACAACACTGTCCTGGTGCCGAGAGACCTGTGTTCAAGTTTCCTATTACAAGATCAGCAAGATGTGAAGTGAGGCAACTAGAAAAGGCAAGCTATGAACATAGTACGTATTAGGAAGTTTGATAAGCTTCAAAGATGAGGGAAAAAAACATTTTCTAACTTTCTACACATGCAATTATATAAGCAATTCTTCCATGCCACAAAACATGTAGGAGCTTCTCCTATAAGTGTTTACTTAAGGACTAAGGATCAAATCCATAAAAAGCATTTTCCAGTGCTACTTCAGGCAACAGCTACAGCTGTAGTGCATTCTACAAATCGCTGTACTGATGTATCCAGACAGAAGAAAAAGCTAAGAAAGCTTTTTTCAGTGACTTCATCCCATTTTATCAAACTATGTAGTGTCACGCCATACGTGGCAGTTATGCTAACTACTATAACTAGTAAAGCATAAGGTCTTTACTTTCTTTTTTCTATCTCCTAAGTGTTTTTCAAAACACATGACATGAAGGAAGCTATACAAAGATGCCTTGAATTGTTTATCTTAAAAATGTGACTGTTCTGCACTAGTAGTATGAAAAGGTACATTAGGTGGTCATTATTATTTTGTCATCTCTTTTGATAAATAACTCACTACATATGGCAAACAGGAGTGGCTGGCTCGGGTATATAAAGAAGCAAAGCATAAACCCCACTATCTTCCCAAGTTCTACCAAGAGCAAAAGGAGATAGCTCTGTAGCTGTCACCAGGAAAAATGAACAACATTACTGTTGATGTTCCCACATTCATTCCTATGTCTGGTGAGTGTTATATATCTGAACTTAGTCATGAGGAGAAGTGCTTCAAAGTAAATATTAACAGTTTATAAAACCAAATCACTGAGCCAAACTTCCTGTTGAAATAGCCCTAAGAATGAGCTTGTGTTTTTAAAAAACATTTCAAATGTGAGGGTGTGTGCTTAGAATGGATTCTGTGAAGCTGAGTACACCATGTAATTGTTCTCATGCTTTAAAAAAAAAAGGCACAAGCAAAATCCTATAAGTACCCTCTTAAATTCAGTGATCTAAGGCTAATGGAGGAAATACTCCAGCTGGTTTAAAATGTCAGAGCTGCAACTACTCCAAGAGAGCAATGAAAGTCTACATCAGTTGGGTATATCCCTCAAAACAAAAATGCTTGTGAACAGGGATAGGTCAGTATTCAGTTCTGCTGGCACAGGACCCTTCTGTTATACTCATCCTTACACAACTTTTGCCTCAATGCCTTCAAAATTCAGCATTTCAAAAGGTAAATGAAAAATGTATTTTCCAATAACAAGCTATTGCTACCTGAATTACTTGGACATGCAATAGAAAAATGATGAAAGACATTTAAATGAGATGTTTAAATACAGACTGAAAATATGAGACTGAACATTAATTAATTAGATTTGTAGGGTTTTCCATTGCTTTAGCCTCTGTATTACCATGCAGTCTTTGTTTACTGCCATTTATCTTCCTTGTTTGATGACATTTGACTAATAAATACATTGATGAATTGCATCTGTAAATGTCATCCATATATCACAAAAATAGGATATACTTAGTGCTTCTGGCACACTGATGCTAAAGCATTTTGTTTTATTTGAACTTCCAGTACTTAACAAAGGAAATATTACTGCTCTGCTGGATAAATTTCCTGATTTTTATTTTAATTTTCAGTGAACAAACAGCTGCAGAATAATGTGACTTAATGAAGCATTTCTAATAAAATTCTGCAGAAGATAAAACAGAGGCATAGAACTGCTTGCTCACTGATAGTTGTATCATTCAGAATAATTTTTCAAGATGGTGATCACATTTCTGTGTAGACGAGTATTAGGTAATGTGATTTTCTGTCTTCCAAGTCAGAGATTTCCTCTAGTGAGATAACTAGTTAGCACTGTTGCATTACTTATTTATAGTAAGCAAAACATACAACATAATAAATGCAGCATATTTCTAGTACATTATTTAGGCTTTACATTGGTTGGTAAGTAGCAACACAGACAGCAATATATTTAGGTGTGAAGATGCTCAGATCGGAAAAACTTTATGGTTATATTTTGCTTACTAAAAACATACTGCCTATATTTGTAAAGATGTCCTTTATCAAGTCTGTCATCATCTGTGATGAAATTATGAAACTTCTTGGCTGCTACATTTTTCTCTGCCACAACAATTCACTGTAAAGTATTATTTGCTTTATGTAAATCTAGATAGGGCTCAATGAATCATCACTTTGCAAACTGCCAGTAAAACAATCTCCAATATCCGTCTGTACACACATCTATTTACTTTCATTCAGAACAAGTTTTTCATGAATTCCCCACCAGAATAATCAAGTGCACTACAGCCATCTACACATAAAGCTGAGATCCCTCAGATCATAAAAGCCAGGTAAAGTTACCCCATGTGCCCAGTATGATAAAAGATACTGGCAGCTTAGTCATCATTCTCTGATTAAAATAGCAAGACAGAATCAAGATTTTATCTCAATCACCCACCATCATCAGTGTATCTAAAATTAATACCACATTTTTTAAGGACCTTCTACGTACAAAAAAATATGCAGAACCAGTGAGTAGTAAATCTGATTTGCTGTTTCAACCAGCTGAGCAAAGCTTTCCACTGAAATTATGGCACTTAGATAGTTTCCACTTATAAGAATAACTACTGGAAATTGGGACTACGTGAAACAAAACCCACATGGTTTTCAATACTGCCTCAGCAGCATCAGCTCTCTGAAATAAAATATTAATAGTGAAATTTATATGAATTCCTTTACTATCGTTAATTATACACTCACAAAACAATTTAGGCATCAGTATGAGATGATAGCACAGTTACTGTGAAAAAGTATAATGAAACTTGTAACCTTTGCCACCTCTGATAAAATACCTTAGTATGGTCTTCCCCAACTTCACCTAAGCTATCCTCCTAGTACCACTGAACTACTGTTTCTAGTGCGTACCCAACACTACAGGAAAGAATCTTAATTTCTCAATTTGACTTAAATTAGCCGATAAAGCAGCTTTAAAATGTTAAACATATAGTAGGCTGAATGCTAAAGTCTGAAACTAGTTGGTAAGACAGAGAAACCAGATAACAATTATCATTTAGTCAATAGTAATTTAAATGTATCCACTGTGGTGCAAAGACCCTATGACCCTGAATCCTTTATGGGGTTTTCAGAGATAGAAGTTGAGTATGTTTATTATTTAAATTGACAGTTCTGCAGGAGTCAAAGCACGGTTCTTTAAATACTGAGCCAAGGTCTACTGAAGGGAGGGTGGTAGAACTGAGGTACTTAAAGTACTGATAAGCTCCAAGCAAAAGCTGGAAATAGAGAACTGTAACTACACATATAATTTAAAATGCTTTAAGCAATTATTTTAACTCCCGTAGGAATGAAACATACAGAAGAGCCATGCATGGCAACTCCTAACAGGGCAGTGCAAGCTCTTGCTCTTTATTCTTTGCATTGATAACCTGGTGTTCGATCCCACAGCTCCACAGGAATAAAGCAGGTTATTTTAAAACTTTCTCTTGCTAAACTGTAAGTGGGATGGAATAAGGGAAAAGCCCTCTCACTGTGGCATACAAAACCCGCAACATATTTAGTAGGTAAATAAGCTCACTGAGATGCAAAGAAAGCAACGTGGATAGACAAGGTATGTTTCAGATTATATACTCACAACTTGGAGAGCACTACACATGGAAAGGAACGGAGCCATGAATCTTTCCTTTACCGCTTTTTTTTGTTTTGTTTTTAGAGGACGCATAAAGGGACTCCCCGCTCTTTCAGCCGCTCTCTGAAGGCGGACGATAAAGCGTCCGGGCAGAGTAACCCTAAGTGCCCGATGGTCCTGCGAGTTAGCGGCGACCCTTTCCATAAAAGTTGAAAACCGGCTGGGTTCCCCTGCTCTCCCCCGCCTCCCCGTCGGCTCTGCTGAACTGTTCTTTCAAGTAAAATCAAAGAAAATTAAAAGGGAAAACAAAAGCGTTGAGGATCGCCCAGTGAAAGGCTGTAGCCGGCTGCTCCAGGTGCCCAGCAGAAGGACGGCAAAGCAACTCCCTCTTCACATCCGGCTTCGTCCAACTTCAGGGCAACGGGAGGGCGCTTCCCGCGGCAGCCGCTCCGCACACCTCACGCCCGGCCCCGCCGCGGCCGCTGGTGCCCGCCGCCTCCGGGGTCTCCGCCAACCGCGGAGGGTATCTCCTGGCGGCCCCACCAGCGCCCAGACACACAGACAGACACACGACCCCGGAGCGCTCCGCTCACCTACCTGCAGTCCCGATTCTTGCTAGAAATGCCTAGCGATCGGCCGCCTCCTGTCCGGGGGGAGCTCCAGCCTTACCGCCTGGGCATCGCCGGCACACGCCCCGCGCCCCGCCAGCGCTCGAGGGCATGGAGCGGCGCCGAGCCGCGCTCCGCTCGGCTCCCCTCGGCTCGGCCGGGCTGGGGCAGCAGCCGTCCGCGGGGCCCGGCTCTCTCCCCCCGTCTCTCTGGGAATACACCAGGAATCCGACTAAGAGATGCTAGAGGAAGGTTGAAGCAAACGGGAGCGGAGGGAAGACTTGAAGTGTTTCTCGTGCACGATTTCAGAGTATTTAAAAACAAAAAAAAAATTAGAAGAGGACGAAGTATGGTTGAGCTATTGGAAAAGCGGAGATGGGGAAGTCCTGCAGCCCAGTACAGCCCCGGCCCCTACGCCAGCTGAGCGTGGTCCCAATTCAGCCCCGCCGGCAGAGGAAGGAGGAGAAGCCGGCGCGTCCTGCAGCAGTCCCTCCGTTAGAGCATCTGTGATTGGTGTGCCTTCCACACACAGCAGACTTCCCCCTCCTGCTGCCTCCTTCTCTCTCGGGAAAAGTAATTGGAGAGCGAGAGCTTCACCTTCAGCAGCAGCAGCCTCCCGCGCCCTGCGTGCGCGCACCGCACCGCGGAAGGGCGCGGAGACGCCCCGGGCGCCCAGACAGACAGAAGCAGCTCCAAGCGCGCCCTCCACGGCGGGGCTGGGGGGATGAGATGGAGGGAGGTGGGGAGAGGAAGAGACGCCCTTCTCCTCCCCCGTACTTATCCACTCACGGCTCTCCTCCCCAGCTCTTATGAGGGAGCAGGTCCCAGCCGCCGCCGTAGTGTCTGGCCGAGGAGCGGGGCTGAGGCTGCAGCGCCCACCGCCGCCGCCCCCGCGGCCCGCGCACGCCGGGGCTGGGCCGCCTTCCTCCCGCCCCCGCCCGCTCTGTAGCGCAGCTCTCCCTTCTCTCCTCTCGCCTCCGAGCGGCGGGGCGGGGGGGCGAAGTTTACGCACAGGCGCACGTGGCCGGGGAGATCCCCGCGGAGCCCCGGCGGCCCCGCCGCCGCTCCCCCGGGACCCCTCTGTCGCTGCGCCAGGAGCCTGGGGCGCCGGGCGGGGAGGGAGCCGCCGGGCCGGGCAGGGCGGCTGCCGGAGCAGGGGCAGGAGGGACCCGGCGGTGCCGGCGGCAGCCAAAAAACTGGACTGTGTCTCCCTCCAGAGGGAGAAGGGAGTCACGCACGGCAGCTCCGGCGGCGGGAGAGCCGAGGACTCGGCCAGGCCCCTCTTCCCTGGGCGGTGGGATGGTGAGATCGGTCCGTGTACCTGCGCTCGAGAGGTAGTGAGGAAACGTAGTACGGGTCAGGTCCTGAAGGCCTCTTGTTTCTCTTAAGACAGCTTTAAGGACGGGTGGCAGGTCGCAGTCGTCTGCCACGACTATTGATTAATAAAGGGAAATGTTGCTGAGTGAGGATAATTAAAAGCAGGGTTTTGTAATTTATTTTGCTGTGTTCTGTGCCGTTCAAAAGGTGGTGCAGAGAAGTGGAGGGGAGACAGCTAAAAAAGGTGAGAAAGAACCCTTGTTTGTTACAGTGATACCAGAGTCAAATTCTCTGTTTTGTCCTGTAATCCTGGTCCACTCCTAAATTAAATGGCGATGAATGCATATAGCATTGAGAAGTAGTGATAGACCTGATCATCTATTGAGGTTTTTTTCAATTCTACAAGCTAGTATAATGGCCAGTTTTCAGAAAAGAATCTTTTGCTGAGTCCTTAACTTACATCATGTCTTACATGATGTTCATAATCAACTCTGTCAGAAATAGAAGAGCGAAGTGTAACAGTTCTCTTCTTGTTATTGTTCTTTTTTTTTTTTTTTCCAAAGCAGATATAGACCTAAAGGTCCATACAGTCAAAAAAAAAAAAAAAAAAGGGCAAAATGAAGGCTTAACGTTGACTACCCTGCATGTAGTGATGCAGCTGTAGGATGAAATACAAAGAGGCTGGTATCGGAAGGGCAAGTTAAAAGTAGCCTGGTATGTGACTGTCACAAGCGCTGTTGCAGAAAGCACTGCAGTACACATCCATGCCTGGATGCTGACTGCAGCCAAATTAAAAGGCTGCTGGTTGTAAAGACAACTATGGTCTTGTCTCATTTATTGGAAGCTCATACAATAACTTCAGAATTTCTCTAGTCGGTAACCATGTTTCTAGATCTGCAGACAGCTAAAAAATAATTTAGAGGGCACAGGAAAAAACCAAGATTGTGCTGCTATCGGCACCCCAATTTCAGGAAAAGAGATAGATCCAGACATAAGTCGATCCACAGGGGTTGGATGCTCCTGCACCGCCGATTCCTAATAACCAAGGATCCTGAATACATAGTGGAAAGGGTAATCTTTCCAGCTCCCTGCTTCGGTGTAGGACCACAAGTATTGCTACTGGATTAAAAGCAGTGAAAGTACACCAAAAAACGCAACTACAGCAACTAAAATGCAACTACAGTAGCTGCTGCACTTTAGATGTGGCAAACACCTTGTTACTATAGGAGCACATATGTCTATTTTACCTCCATGTATCATTACACTCAAGCTGACTGCATGTTGTAAGACCAGAGGATACGTGGTATTTTCATGTTGGTGTCAGCTGTTGCAGAAATGTGGTAAACACATCTGAAGACACAGAACTCTCACCACCATGTTAAAACAAACAAGTCCCACACAAACAACCAAAGAAAAAGCAGACAAAGCAATAAGTAAGCCAAACTGTTTTGAAACCCAAGCATTTTGTCAGTGAAAATATTGAAAAAATGTAGTCTTTGCTTATGTCGTGATGCTGCTGCGCATGAGCAGTTCCAGATCTCTTTGTACAACATCTGAAAATCTCAACAAATCTGCGGTTCTCACACACAGCTTGTGTGACACCATGCATATGAAAGCATGTCCTGAAAGACATGATTTCAGAAAGCTTCTCTGCTTGCTTTCACAGTGTGGTCAACACTCCTGGGAAGAACTGAAACGATCTGTTGCACCTATAGAGTGCAGCTGGTTTTACAGATGCTTACTTGGTAAGTCTGATTCATCTCCAAAGGTGCCTTTGTACATGCTGCACATGTACAATATGATAAATTTACCATTTTCTGGAAACACCAGATTGGCAGTCTTTGTCTTACACAGCCTGTATTTATATCTTTCTGACTGGAAAATCCCCAGCTGAATACTGTGGCCTTAGAACACAATACAGTTGTGAACGACAGTTATTACATGAATGTTCTCTCTTTATTCCTTCGGCTTGTTTCATTTTTGAGTTAGTGTCACTATTTCTTACTTTTCATCAATTTGTAGGGCTCTTCCACATGCTAAAATACAAGCATAAAACATGAAAATGGGCATTGGCATTTACAACAGGTGTAGTATTTGGAACAACTTCAGCATTTTCATTTCAAGGTGAACAGTATAGCATAAAAATCAGGAAAGTAAAAACTTGTTTCTGACTAGTTATGTGTGGATCTGGTGTGTGTATCTTCTAAACACTAATTTTACTCAGAAGCATGCATGTTCTGAGCTGCTAAATAGAAAAAAGGAAAATTTATATTTTGATAGCCACATGTAGATTTAGTCTCTAAGAACTGACATCAATGTCAGTACTGTTTGTTAATATCTACCAACAATTTTGCTCCTTTATCTTTCTGAAGAGACTCCTCCCCTCCCACCACTCACCATGCTACTAATCTAAACTAACTAAAAGTGCCAGTTTTGGCACTGCTTTTCATTTTAGCAGTTAGGTTCTTGGTTTCTCATTTTGTACCTGAAGATTAGGATTTTGGTTGGGTCTTCCAACTATATTAATATTGAGCTTCACATAGTAAAAGAAGCAGCAGCTCAGACCACGGCTCTCACCAGGAATACCTCAATGTAAGGATAGTATAGTGTATATATACTATATGTGTACAGTGACCTAGAGCCTGATGTACGGCAGCATCCTACAAGCATTCCTTTATTGCCATCCCCTAAAGCTGGGGAAGAGGAAGCAAGGACCTCAAATGTCAGCTGCTGTAAACTATTTGTGGTTATCATCCTGGTACCGTGTGAGCTGAGGCAGTCCAACAGTGCCTACAAGGCCCCTTTACAATGTGTGTACAGATCCACAGACACACGATCATGTTTTTATCACAGGTGAGAATCTGATCCACAAGTTCTTTAAAAGTTCTGCTACATTCCAGATGTTCACATACAAAAATAAAAGTAACTGACTCCTGAAAAGCTGAAGGAAATGAAAAGGCAATGGAACAAAGTTATTCTGGGGTTCTTTAATAAGTCTCCCACAGGCATTTACTAAAATCATGCTGGTTATTGCATTTTGAAGGAAAAAAGGTTTTTAACTAGCATGCTGGAATCATCATTGATCTTTCAAAGCTTCCACATAAAATGGAAAAACTGACTGCAAAAAAATTACAGAAGTAACCAGTCTTCCTTTTCTACAACACGTAAGTTACACAGATAAACACTATGGTTTGGGGAGTTTTTACCATTTAAAACCATTCTCCTAAGATATAAATCGTATGTATGCTTATGCATGCTAACATAAATGCTGCTTACAGAGTAATGACATCTTCCAGGGTGGGGAAAAACAAAAATGATACCAACAACAAGAAAAAGGAAAAAAACCAACCCACAGATACATGTATATTCAAGGTAATTGTGGGAGCAAGACTTTGTTGCTTTCATTCAAGAGGAGAGAAGGCTGGGAATCAGGGAGAATATGGGTTGAAAGGGATTTCTGGAAGTCTGGTTGGGCTGAAGATCCAAATACCAGCCATGCATGGGCTGACTTCAAAGTTAAACCAAGTTGCATAGGGCTGTGTCCAGTGGTTTCCGATACCTCCAAGAACAAAGATTGTGCCTACCATTCTCTTTGTCCCTCTTCCAGCCTTTGACCTCCCTCACTGGAAAGGTTTTCCTTCCTTACACCCAAACAAATTTCTCTGAATCTCTCTTTCTGCCTTCTGTGTCAGTTGCCTCAACCCTTTGCTGTGTCCTTCCAAGAAGCCTTTGGCTCCATTTTCCCTGTAACCATCCATATACAGTTGAGTACAGCAGTTATTTCTCCTCTTTTTCTTCTTTAACGGGCCTGAGCAAACACAGCTATTTTCTCATATGTCATGCCTTCACCACTGCTAGGACACATGGCTGACTCATGTTCAACTTGTTCACCAGCATCTCCAGGCATCTTTCTGCAAGAATGTTTTCTAAATAGTGCCAAGCTTGTACTGTTGCTTGGGGTTATTCTGTCCCAGGTGCTGGACTTGCATTTGTCTTTGAACTTCATGAGATTTCTGTGAGCTCAGTTCTCCAGCCTGTTTTGAGCCTTCTGAGCAGCAGCCTTGCCCTCCAGTGTATTGGCAGCTCCCAGCATTTTGGTATCACCTGCTGGCAGAGTTTGCCACTGTCATCCAGGTTGTTGGTGAGGACCGTCTGCAGTATCAGCTCCAGTACCAGACACGGCGAAATGCCACTAGTGACCAGCCATTGCTCTTCAAGCCTTGCAGTTCAATTTTTTAAACTACCCATCCAGCCTAGGTCTGCCCAGTTTGGCTATAAGGATGTTGTGGTACAAAACATGTCAAAAGCCTAACTAGTCAAGATAAACAATAGCCACTGCTCTTCCCCAGACAGACAGCCATTTCATTGTAGAAGGCAATTATGTTGGTCAGGCAGAATTTGCCTCTAGTAAATCCATATTGGCTATTCCAAATCACCTTCTTGCCCTTCGTGAGTGTGGAAAATACTTCCAGGAGAATTTTCTCCATCATCTTCCTGCAAAATGACCTGTAGTTCCCCACATCCTCCTTCTTGACTTAATGAAATTGGACATATTTACTATTTTCCAATTATTTGGGACTTTCTTCTGTCACCATGATTGTTTGCAGATGTTAGAGAGTGGTCTCATAATGACATCAGCCCACTCCCTCAAGGCATTTGGACACACCTGGTCCCACAGACTTATTGTATGTCCACTTTGCTTAGATGGTCCCTATTGATCATCCCCCATCGGGGTGATACTTTACTCCCCCAAACTCACAAAGAAACCCTCAGATGAATGCTGTTTTTCTGACTTACCCCATGGAATATCATATGATCAGGTCTTATGCTATTTCATCAAAAAGAGTAAAATCCCCCAGACTGTCAGAACCGTAGCTATTTTGAAATATAAAGATGCTTCTTCCTTTTACTTCGTAAAGCACCTAAGCTCCCTAAAGGGGAAAGATTTAAAAATCTGCACTCCGCATTTCTCATTTGCTACCTCCTGACAAGCCACTACTGAGCTTTTTAGATCTTTTATGTATCATCATAAGGCACCTTACTTTCTCTATGCATTTGAGACCCTATGCTGCCAGGCATAGCTTCTAAATCTTGCTCTAGGTGAAGCACGTACAAAAAAGTTAGGTGTTGCAGTATTTCATGCTATGGCTTCTACATTTCTTTTTGAATCTAGACTGTAATCCCTGTGAAAAGCAGAAAAAAACAAACAGCAGAAGAATTCAGATCAAAAGTAGAACAATACTTGGCCTCTTCACCTTTTGCATTTAGTCTTAAATTTTCTTTTCAACAAATTACTGACTTGGCTATATTACATATTTCATAAGTAACAGGTCTGAGCTTTATTACACCAAATGGAAGAGTCCATGGGCCAAATACTTGGGGTTGCCTACGGGGCTTGATTGCATAGCAAAGTTGTAAATGACAAGAATATTAAGTGTAGTGCCATCTTCTTATTTGAGATAGAGTAAGTATTATTCATGTGTTTGGGAAAAGCCTCAAACTATTCCAGAAGGCAGTATCAGCCATTTTCCATTCTTTTTCCTTTGAAAAAAAAAACCCCAAGTTTTTCTTCTAAAACATCCCTCCACCTGCATCTGTGGGACTTAGAATAGGAAATAGAAACAATCACTAAATCAGAGATCCAGAGAAAGAAAAACAAACAAGCAAATGAATAAAATCAGGACCAAAAGTGTTCACATACATCTGGCCTAAATTTGGGTTACCATATTACAGAAGTCACTTGTGCATGCATTTTTCTTAATCTGATACTATATGATAGTTCATATTTTCCCATGTATCAAAAAGCACCAACTCTTGCAGTCATGCTACAAAGAACTCCAAAATGAATCAATGTTTTATCTTTGGTTATAAGTATGTTTTGTTTCAATTTTACATTAAAGATTACATTATAAACAAAATAGGAAACAAAGCAGACCTTCTTACCTAATGAAATTTTTAATTCAATTTTAAAATAAACATAATTATTTTCAAAAATATGTATTGAATTATTGTCAAGAATTATGTTTACATAATTAAATTAAATTAAATTAAAGGAGGCCTTGTGAAAACAGGAGGTTAGGCAGACCAATAGTAGTAAGTAGGTAAGTAAGATCAAAGAGATTTCACAAAAAAAAAAATCATTTTTTGTCTGAAACCTCTTTACCAAGGGCAACACGTGTTGGCAGACTTGTGAACTCATCTACAAGAAGGATTAGACTTCACTGTAAACATTCATGGTGCCATTTATTATCCCATGATGCAGCATTTTCTAATCTGTGCAGTGTTGTTTTAAAAACAGGCATCACACTTTCTGGTAAAAAAGGTGTCAAAACTTACTAGCCCAGTAACTCAGTTCCTTCCAGGCTGGAGATAAACTAAGACATCGTCAGATGTGTTGTTTGCTGAAAAAGAAAAGGTCACCCGGGTTATTTCCCTCCTGTTTAATAGTTACAAATCACTTTTTAAACAGTATCAAATTTCAGAAAGTAAGTTTAGTGAAAGGTAAAGTGCATCAAATAATTAAATAGGAATAAGTTGTTCTGTTCCCCAGTATTTCTTTTTGATTTTAAATCTTTCTTCCTCTAAGTTTTAAGCATCTATGTTTTAATAAAGGAAGGAAAAATAAAATTGCACTCAGGCTTGTGTATGTGCATTAAAAAACATTACAAGATGGCCTAAAGGTTGTTGAAGACTTCGCATTTTATAATGTTTTAATAGTAAGGCAAAAAGATGTATTTCAATATCATCCTTCTGCATACTGAGTACAGGCAAAGTAGAGCTTTTCAAGAGTCAAGAGCAGAAGAAGTATTATTATTTAGAATATTACCATATTTATTCCAAAACAGCCTTAACCTGAGGGGGGGAAGTGGGCAGTGGAGAACAGGGTGGGACCAAAACATGAATAGAATATGATAATTTTTAAATGTTCTGAATCGCAGATTTCAAGATATTTTCAAATGCATGACCAAAAGGAAACACTTCTTATTTTTTTTGAGAGAAGAGAACTAAAGAGCATTTCAGCTTGGCTGAAGACAGTTAGCTATTAATTCAGCATGAAAAAAATGCCTCTGATTAATACGGAATCAAAAAAAATCCAGTCCATATATATAAAAAAGGTTACATTATCTATTTAGAGTTGCTATACCTTTCAATGAGATTACAAACGTGGAGCTAATGGATTACATAGTTAATAGTCTGATTATAAGTAATTTCTCTTGTGTAAATATGGCAGAAAATTATGTATACCTAGACAGAATTACAGCCACTTAGATCTTGGGATATGCAGGGCTACGAAGTCAGACTGACTGAGCTTTGCCTTCTCTCTCAAGCTTTTCCTCCTTCATCACACACATGGCAGGAAAAGCTAAAGGATGTGTGCCTTTGAATTTTTCTGCTTTTATGGCTCTCATTGACTGATTCCTTTGAAGGCAGCAGTAGACAGCCTTTTCAGAGCTTGGACTGCATGAGGGCAGAGCACTGTGATGCCGTGGTGGTGCTCAGAAGTCTTCATGTGCGCTTCTCTCCAGTGTTAGAATTAAGTCCACCCTCACCTGACCAAAGTGAAATTAGTTTCTTGTTACCCATGCTAAACAGTCACTTGTGGATGGACATAAAAGACACCACCTGACTCCTGCACATGCCTGCCCTGCCTGGCATTCATCATCCTGCCAAAACATTTGCCCTGAGGGACTGAGTGCCTCACTTCTGGCCAAGTTGCAGAACTCTGCCACCTGCCAGACTGCCTCACATAGCAAGCCAGTTCAAATTTCCATTTCTGTCTCACCCACAGGGCATGGTAAACATAGCATAAGCATCTTGGATTGATCTTGGATGTGCGTAATTCTCATTTTCTGAAACCCAGCCCAAATATAATGTAAGGATGATAAGCAGTGAGGGAGCTCTAGATCCTTGGGGATATATCTTGTATGGTCATGAGAATAATTTTGACATTTTCGTTCTGACCAATGATTAATCATGTGTAGTTTTCGTCTAAAAATATTTTTTTAGGACCAGTCGGTCCTAAAAATATTTTTTAGGACCAGTATTGTGTATTGCATACACAATACTGTATGCACCGTGGTCCTGAAATTCAGTATTCACAATGAGCAAAATTAGCATTTTTACCTGTGGTTGGGGGACACAGATCCATAGTAGCTGCAATGTCAAGCAGGTGTGCTGGCATTTGGCAGCTGGAAGCAAGTTCAGTGCTTAGAGCTTGGTGTGGAAAAATTTGCTCTTCCAAGCAGTTCAGAGGTATCTCAGATGTCTCTGCTCTACACAGAAGGCATAGCCCGAGATGCAGAGAGATGCTGCTGCTAATGTGACGAACCCACTATAAAAATCTTCTTTGTTTTCCTCCCACTTTAAGCTTCATGGCATAACTGTTCCTCCTGACAGCCACCAGAGTTACCTCCTTATCCACAAGTGCCCTGGTTTTCACTGCCATCAAGCCCCCACAAACGTCAAAGAAGCCCATGGAGTTCTGGCGGAGGGATTTCTGAAAAATTCAGAGCCAGCATTGCAATGGAGAGGTTTTGCCAGCAGGTGTCAGAAAGCAGAACGCAGATAACACACCGCCTCACCAAATCCTGAAAAATGACATTTCGGTCCTTTTGTGCTTCCTCTGCCTGCCTTCTCCACTCCTTCTCTCCTGGCACATATATGCACAACCATACAGAAAGAAAATCGTTAAGGGAACACTGGCTTGGGGTATTTTTTGTTTTCATTGGAGCTTTACACATACAGAAGATCCAATATCCTGTTAAGCTTCACGTGACATATGCAAGAAAAAGAGTTGTCTAAAATTTGAAGTTGCTAAACAAGCTGAATAATAACAAGTTCTGTGAGCTCTGGAACTAATGAAGTCTCGGTTTTTATGGATTTTATCTCATGGTTCATTGAAGCTTTTCCTATGCTGTGAAACTTCAAATCTTTGCTTTTTTGTGTAATGGTGACCCCAAGGGACAGGTTTTCAGATGCTGAAACATCTTTCTGTGGCTTTTCTCTTTTCTTCCCAGGCATCCTTCCTTATTGAAATTGAATAAATTTAAGACTACTACCCATCTCTCAAATTTTGTTGAAATCACATGGGGCTCCAAAATGCACAAGGCTTTCATCTATAGGAAACCTAGCAAAAGAAAATGCAAGGACAGCTTAATCTATTACAGACTCAGATTAATGAGGCCATTTATTTCATAGTATAACTCTGCTAGAATTACTTGAACACCTAAAATTCCACTGGCAATTTAAATGTGCCATTAAGTATTCTGATGATTCCTCATTTTTCTACCATATTATGAATTTATGGAATATACATAAATGTGCCCGATTGACCATCAATCTTTGCTTTAAAACCCTGTTCCTGTGACTGCATGTTAGTAGGTTACCTCTTCTCCCTTGTTTCTCCTTTCTTTCCAGAACAGACAGCAGGTAGCATGAAATGCCATCCTGTACATCATTTCCACATCCCTCCAGCACATCCAAACAAGCATTGATAACAGTGAGAGAGAGCAGATTTGCCTTTTACTGGTGTCCTGTGACTTCCAGCTGAAGTTACGCTGAATTTCTACAATGATCTCAGCAAGAATAAGATTAAACGCTCGGCACTTTTCTCTTAATGGAAGCTTGTGCTTTTTCCAGCTCATTTGACTATATATGTTTTTACTATGCCAAACTAATGAGCTTTGTTTTATTATTCGATGATATTTTTAAGCTTTGATTAGTCTAGCTCTTAATACGCACATAAAATTAGTTTGATTTTATTAGCTACTGTTTAAATTTACACCCTTAAATTAATACTTTTGTATTGTGAAGCTGTTTTTTGTTGCATTATAATGGTTACTTATCCTTCCTGACCTGAGATTATACTGCATCATAAACATATAGCAACAGATTTTAAAAATTAAATAGAATTTTTATGAAGCATGAATAATAGTCATGTGGACTCATCTATGTTCATCTATACTAATGATCCCTTTTGAGCTATTTTTACAGAAATGGGTCAGTTCTGTGAAAATTTAGGATGTAGCTAAACACACTTTGACAAGACTGAAATGTTAAATTTTATCACTTTCACATTTAAAATATCATCCTCAGCAGATAGATTCAGAGCCATTTCAGTGTCTGGTAACACAACTGTACAATTACTATAAAAATAATGTAATATCAACACAATACAAGCCAATACCCCCCTCCACACTGTCATAGCTTATGCTTACTCAGCTCACCTCCACTCTGACACCCCTGTCCCAGTGCAAGTTCTGTCTGTGATGGTAAGCTTGTTCTTCATTTTCACTCCTCTCCTGTATTAACAAGGGCAATACATACTCTCATTATACCTTTTTAGGCCAGTGAGTCCATTTACAGAGACATCTGAATCAATCAGAACCATTGACAGAATATACGAAATTTTAATGTCATAGTTTTACCATGAGACAATATTTTTAAAGTACTTACATTAGTCTTCAAATGCACGTCCTGCTTATTCTAAAGAAAACTCAAACCAGCTTACTTGAATTGTCTCTAGAGTGTAAAAACAGCTTTCCCACTTGCCATTATCAGCACTCAAAGAGACAAACACGTGGACAAGAAATGATGGAAACAGGTTTTCCAGCACAAACTGAAACTAAAGACTCTTGGGCTGTCATAGATCAGGAGGGAAGAACAAATGGTCAAGAAAAATGGTTTTGCTCCTAGGAATGTAGTAAGTCAAGCTATCTCATCCAGTCCAAACTGAGAGCACACAAGATTTTCTAGCGGATGGAAATCCAGACCTTCAGGTGCTTTCTTGAATAAAAGCAACACTGAGTTATTCCAAGCAAATGACTGTAATTCTGTAGGCTGTTGGTTCCAGCTAAATCTAATTGAAGTTTGTGTGTGTGTCCTGGGCAGATCATGGAGGATCATATTCCAGTATTCCTGCTTGAATCAATAAAAGGTGCAAATGGCTGGGGAGATGGAAATCCACCATTTTTTCAGAAAATAATTATGCCACAAAGGACCCTACCAAAAGGACCAGGATGCAGAAGTGTGGATGACAAAAGGTTGAACACACATTTAGTTTAAAGAAACCACAGCCTCATCCTCAGTTTAATTGCTTCTAGCCTCAAGCACCTTTTCACACTGGATATTTTCCTATCTATTCACACAGATCACCTCAAATAGAAAGGGTGAGGAGAGTCTCTGTGAGGCCTACAAGGTTAATGCACTGAAAATGGCATCTCAAGAGGTAAAAACATATGCAGCAAAATGTTGCCATAGTGGTCTCTCTCATATCACACTGGTGGGCCCTGTGGTCTGCGAGAACAGCACACCTTCCTTGTGCACAGCCAACCCCTTCAGCCAAAGTACTCTCTTGCACTGCAATACAATCAACGGAAGTTCTCTACAATGTAGAAAACTGTGTCCTTTTATATGCAAATATTAACTGTAAAATAGAAAACATAAGTATGAGCACAAAAGCTGCAGGACAGTGACAACCATACGTTGTAACTCTGACTTTTGTCCACTTCAAAAACCACGTCCCACCACTGGTGCAAAGGCCAGACCTCTCCAGCAACTGTCCTGCTCCAGCATGTTTGTATTTAGATGTAGGGAAATGGAGTGGGAAGGACAGGGAAGCGTGGGGTAAATGGGGGCAACATCGGGGCCTGGGGGATCTGACAGCTCTGACCCAGAGCTCTTTGAAACCACTTCTGCTTCATCATCACCTCAGAAAAAAAGAAAAAAAGAAAAAACTTACAAGATGTTTTACGTATTTGTTTGAAAATCCTTGCAAATTCAAAAGGAAATAATTTAATTTTACAGGGTTGACTGTCAATCAGTGGGTTTTTTTAATACATTATAGTTTGAAAGTCATTCCAAATGTCAACAGTAAAATAATTTTGTCAATATCTGAACAAGGCATGAGTCTGACCTATACTGACTGACCATCCCCTGAAGTACTTCTGGCTGCTTCTTTCAAGGGAAATCTTGAATCATCTACAGTATTTATATCAAGCACCAAAATAATTTAAAAAGCATATCTATATTTCCATTGCTGATGTGGCCCATTAAAAAGAATTGTATTTATTCTACTGTCAGCTAGCAAAAATAAAAAAATGGAACACAAATTTTTGCAGTCTGAAGAAGAGAGCAGAATACACTTTGTCCCAAGCAAAAGGTTTAGATGTAGACTGGGGTTAAAGCTACAAAGTCAACGAGGTAAAGAGATAAAACAGGTGCCTAAACACTCCTATTGATGGAGTATAGCTATATGGTTAAGCACATTCTCAGACACAGACTTTCCCATTCCCACACATTCTTCCACCCCCTAAATCCTCAATACTGTGCCTTGGATCTGCTTTCAGTCTGGATCAGCCATATGCACTGCAGGAAATACCTGAGACTTAGTTCTTCCTAAGTATACTGTGGCAATTAGAGTCCAAGCCCCTGTTAAAATGTGTCTTGCTCATGCAGGAAGGGGAGATGGCTTTAAAGCTCATTTTCCCTAAAGCACCAGTGAACCTGAACTCCAAACCCCATATTAGCCAACCAAACCCCTATTCACCACCATCACTGATTATTGTATTTCCCACTAGGCTGGAAGTGGAAATCACTTTCCCATGTACTATTAGAGGCAGTTTGATCCCATTGCAGAAGGTGAAAGAGGCTTTTTGTGCAACAGGTTCCAGGATGACTGGATTGTATGCATGTACCACAATTTGCCATTGTTTCCTCTCACTATGCTTCTGCATGCACCCAGCAAGGGACAACACTGACATTCATAAAAACAAGTGTACTTTTTCACTTACTCCACGAAAAATTCTCTAATCACCCAAAGCTTCTGCAGCTTCTTCTGGAATGCTGAAGCACCAACTGAAGAATTTTTCAATTTCTAAAGCTTCTTTGTGACTGAGATGTTTTGATCAAAATATTTATTTCTCAGTCAAAATGTTTTATTTGTCCTTTTACAGATGTGCTGACACTCTACTTTGAAAGTTTTTTGCTTTAAAAGATCGTGCGCATATATTTTCAGGTTACAATAAGTCTAACCAGATTCCATAGTAACAGTAATGTTTTGTTCTAAAGGACGTTTAGAAAAGGAAAGCAGAAACCACATATCTAAAATGTACAGTATTAAAATATACCTTAATGTAATTTTGAGTGCCTTGCATAAAAAATAATAGACATTCAAAGAGATATTTCCTTAATGGTCGTCATTCATACATGTACATGTTTGTGCATGTAAAATGTTAAGTTGTTCTAATGCGTTTGGTATATTGCTGCATGTTCTGCTGGATTTCAGTGATACTTAGTTAATGAATTGAATGTGAATTTATTCATACTTTAGATAGCCAAACAGGAAAAATATGCTGAAACAATTTTACTTGTGCCAATAACATTTAGTTCGGCAACTTGTCTGTTGGCTGTATTAGGTCTTGCTATAAATCTCACCGTTATCTCCTTCCACATAAGCACCAATTATTTTTGTTGAATAGCAGTCTATTTTTAGCACACAATGTGCAAATCTTACAAAACCTAACTTCTACATTGTGTTTAGATTTCATACATCTCCAACACCTAGTGCTTAAAGCCTACATTATGAATCATCCTTTTAAAACCATGGCTCTTGAATTGAATTGTTGACATGCTTTGTGCACAATTAATGCACTTAATTTTATATCTTGCCTTCAAAACCAAACAGTTCATTTAGCAGCCACACAGGAGAAAATTTGGGTTCATTCTGATGTGCAAATCAAATACAGGAATTGATAACAGTTTTGACATATCAGACAACCATGGCTAAAACCATCATACCTTTGAAATTACTTTCTGTGTTTAAAATTGCTAAAGGAAAAACATTTTTCAAGACACATACAAATCTAATTAATTTGCAGCAATCTAAAATAGGATGGGGTTTTGTGTATGTAGAAAAAAACATTGAATTAAGGAAATGGGAAGTAATTTTATCTTGTTGAAGCACTAAATTTGGAAGCACCACACTTAAACTATTGCAGTGGTCTTGAAAGAAAATAAAAAGCGGTGAAGTGAATTATTGTGTATTACCTGTGAGTGAGACTTGCAACTGTCTGTTATTTTTACAGAATTTATTGTGTAAGATGCAGAGCTACTGAGATGCAGAGCTTCTCATATCCCCAAAAACCAAGTCATATTTTAAGCTTCGTTAGCCAAGTCCACTAATTGACTTGAAAACAAGAACTGAGAGCTTAAACTTTATGTAGTATTGGGAATCAATAGAATCATCGGTTTACACAGTTTGTTATCTGCAGCCCAATTGCTGAATGTCTGTGCTGCTACACACTGTATTAATTGCATCCTTTTTTAAGATCAAGGTTTAGAACCACAAAAAACATGTTTATAAAAATCCATCCATTAACAATGAACTCAGACAAGGATGAAGGCCCACTGACAGCTGGAAGGCCTGCCACCTCAGCTAGCTTTACAATATCCTGCATTCACTCATATCACAAGCAGTAAGATATAAATCTGTATTACAAATGCTTGGCTTTCAGTAGAGAAGGTAGGTCATTCATCACTATCTCCAGTGCTGTTTCTGTTTACCAGGTAGTTTAAAATTTAAAGATCCTCAGGCACTGTCTAGGACAGAGAAACAATTCCTTGCAGGCTGATAAAGCTTAAAAAACCCTCCCAGATTTAACACTAACATGCATTTTCCAAGAAGGTGAGTTAAGTTTAGGGTACTGTTCCATTATGAAAAACACAATTGTTTCATGTGAAGCACTGGTAGTCCCAGAGTCTTACTCTTGTCTCTCCTTGGCAATTCTTAAAGCTCTGCTTCAAATGGCACATTGTATGCTTTGCGGTCTCTATTCGTAGCACCTAAGACCTGTCTAGTATCCCTTCTGTACCACAAATAGACTGAACTCAAGAATAGGAGATCTTTTACCGAGTAACTGCAGTTATGCAACACGAAGCTCAGAGTCATGGGTGGCTCCAGGTGAACCTTTTGGCAATGTAAGCCGTTGATGGTCCTGCTACGGCATGATGAACAATGAAGCTGTTTTCCAGCACTGTGGATTGAGAAATATTTTCCCCAAAATTTCCGTGATAATATAACTTCTGTATAAATTCAATTTTGGCACAGAGATAACTTCCAGAGTGTAAAACACTGTTCTGATCTGTCAAGCCCTGGCGTGTGTGGGGTGGGAACTTGTCAAAGTTCTTTCTAGACTTGGAGATTCTAACCCAGAAATTTATTCCTGAAGTGGCTGGAAACCTTCTTCTTGTTGTCCAGTTTGGTTTTCTCTCATTAAATGTATCCATTAGATCCACAGCTCTCCCTAACATTTATCTTTTACTTCCTTGACCCTCCTCCTGGAATTTCACATTCCAGCTCCTAAAGAAGCCATGAATGTCATCACCAGTCGCTCTGAGCTCCTGGGAGTTCTTATAAATTCAGCCTGATTTTCATATTACACAAGCGATTTTGCCTTTATTTCAACATCATCATCCTCACCGACAATCCTGACAAAATTCTTACTTAGCTTTGTATACCATGTCTGCATAACAGCCTTGCTTCCATTTTTTTGCAGTGCACGTATCTAAGTAGCACTTTTTAGTGCTGTTTGTAACAGCTACATGCTACTAGATTCTACGTGCTAATTAGCTAATAATGCCTAATAGCTTATAATACATGACTGGCAGCCTAAGATGCATTCCTGGTGTTATTCACACAATGCAGCAGGCTGTAATGACTTGGGGGAAGGAAGGGGGCTAGGTGTACAACTGCAGGCATTACACACACACCAGTTAGATCTACAAGAACAAACTCTTGTGGAGTGTTTGTAACCAGCACTCCAGCCCTAGTTTCCCACACCATTCTGATTCTTTGAAATCTCTATACAAATGCGAAGACAGAGAGAACCTGGTTATGTAATGTAATATGTGGCTTCCTTTTGTTTGTTTGTTTGTTTGTTTGTTTGTTTTTCTGTGAAATGCCAAGCAACAGGTTGCACTGTTTGTACAAGATGCAGGTAGAGAGTGACTGAAACAAACACAACAAATTATCCGTTGGTTTCTGCGAAGGTCTGGAAAAGCTAATGCGAGTCGCACAGGCTATTTGAACGCGAGAGTGTTTGCACAACAACACAGACAGTATCATCAGATGAATTATAGTGATCCAAACCACTCATCTGGTAGCGAGCCATAAGGAATGTAATTACGCACGGGCTTCAATTAAGGCACTGAGGGAAATGTCACCGGCCCCTCCCTCTCCAGGAAGTGGGGGGGAGGGGGGGCGGTACTAAAGACCTCCGGGCCGCGAGGGGGCGCTGCACCGCCCGGGCCCGCTCTGGCCCCCGCCCCGCGGCTTCTGGGAAGGGCGGGGCCGCGGCCGCCCCCCGCAGGCGTCACTCCCAGCATGCAGCGCGGCGCGCTCCTGCCCNCCCCGAGCATGCGGCGCGGCGCCCTCCTGCCCCTGCCGCCGCTGCCGCTGCCGGGCGGAGAAGATGGCGGAGGGAGGCGCGGCGGATCTGGAGACCCAGCGCACGGACGTCGCAGCGCTGCTCAAAACCGCCCTCCGCAAGGGCGACACCTGGTGAGGGANCGGGGAGGCACCGAGGTCAGCGCCCTGCGGGAGAGGGCAGGGAGGGAGCGGCGCGGCTGCCGGGGCGCGCTGCCGGGTGGCAGCCCCGGATGGCGGGCCCGGAGCCCGCGGGGGGCTTGTTTTGGCTGCGCGAGAAGTATTGAGGTGGGGGAGAAGAGCTCTGCTACCAGGCGTGTCTACCATTATCCAGGCTGAAATGGCCCCGGCTTCACCTTCAAGTTGTCAGAAATGATATCTGTACCCTGGCCTGTGTGCCCTGATGCCTGTCCGTTCCTGTGATAAGCCTTGAGTTTAAATTTTATTGTGACTGTAAACGTGTTAGCTTCCTAAGAAAGAGTCCCTGAAGGTGCAAACAGACCCTTATGATACCTTTTCGACAATGAACGTTTGAAAAATATGTTTTTCTGGGCAGTCGTAAAGTATTTCTTAGTATGCCCTACAAATTGTCAACAGAGTAATCCACGGTTGAAAGGAATTAGGCTAAATAAGCGCCTCTTTTTGGCGTGTATTTGGTAATTGAGCTTCTGTAGTTGTAGTTCTATGAGGCTAGGAAATGGGACTTCTTTTTAGGAGGGGAAAAAATAAGGAACTGACACTTTTTCCACGAGTCAACCTCTTCGTCTCTTCCTGTGTGAAACTGTCACCCAAAGACAAAAGCTGAAGCATTAACTTACAGAAAATTAACTATGAATACACAGAAGTAGAGCTAGCCCACCTCATTTCAGCTGTCATCACTCACTGTTCCAGTTCTATAAAAGACTATATTTAACAGTGTTGATACTGCAGCATGTGTCAGAAACATACATTCTGATGCATTATTCAAATACTGCTGAGTATATGTTCAGTTTTGGCATACGAACAGACTGCTCTTGAAACTGGAAAATTGTAAGCAACTAGAAAAAGGAAATGAATTCACATGGTGGTGTTGAAAATGACCAGCGGTAGTAAAAGTGTGCTCAGGCTTGATGTCGTTCAAGACTGTTTTTTTATGGTTCTGTTGGGTACTTCCCAGGTACTAAAACAATGTCTCAAGCAGTTAATATTGTTCAAAGTGATAGTACTTTCATGACTAGTTGACAGCATGACCAAAACAGTAAGTTTACTGTGCTGTTTACTTTTTCTGGTACGTTTGGTATTTTAATACGGAAGAATCAGTTATGTGGGAAAAGCTTCTAAATGTTCTGTGAAAATGTATCTAGCTGTGATTGACACTGATGCTGGTCAAGTGTTTTAAAACTGAATAAGCTACAGTAAAGTCCCTTTAAGTTTTACTCATGAACTGTTAAATTGAGCTACATAAATGTGTATACTTATACATTCATAGGATTTATACTTAGACTGTGCACTTATCTTCACAAATTAAAGGGTACATTTAGTCCAAGTACTGTTTTAGAGGTATTTTGTCAATGGCTTTTTGATCTTTTGAGACATCGGTAAGGAAACAACAGTTAAAGTGCTGTAAGCCATGGTTCAGAATTGCATTCATTTAGTAGTAAATACTGCTGAAAAAAATTTCAGCAGTGCCATACCAGCTTGTTCTGTTTGAGCTTTAAAGCACTCAAATGCAGTCCTTTTAAAAATGCTGGCTTATACTGAAAGTCTTTTCCATGCTCCTCAGAATTTAGAGTGGAGAGAACAATAAGCTGCATATGGAAAGTATAAAGCTTTGGGGGTTTTCTGTAAGAAAAAAACCAACTAAATAGGGCAAGGAGAGGCAAATCTTAGAGGCATCTATGTAGTGGCTGTTGAATTTCTTCATTAGTTCTTCATATACACTGCAGAGAGAAAGAAAAACTGACTCGAAATGCAACATTTTTAGAGTTAGATATTGGAAAAAGAATTGCTAGAATTAAAAACCAGTTGAATAGGTGGTTCAGTAAGCTGTAGAGTTCCATTAGATGTTTTTAAGGGTAGCTTGGGAATAGTATGCGTTAAGCTGTGTTGCTCCAACAGACAGACAAGGTTGGTGTCTTTTAACTGTTTTGGCTGCAGGGACAAGATTTTGGGCTAGTTTGTTCCGGTGGTCTTTTTTGCATTCTTTATGGCCAGTTAATAAATTATTAAACTCTGAGAGATTGAGGATTCTTCTATCTCTCCATTTATCTTATTTTTCTAAACATACATTAAATAAACATCAGATTTTTCCAAGAAAGAACTTAATTTATCAGTTCTTTTGAGTAATATTGTGTACTTTCATTAGTAAAGTCATTATAAAAACTATACTTTTGTTCCACAGAACTTGAATTAATACCAGTCTTACTTCTTGCAGTATTGTCCAAAGGATCTTCAGGTTCTGTGGTTGAAAGACCTAGACTTCTGTTTAGGAAAAGAAAAAATGCAGCATTTCATGATATTTCTCTCAGTTTTAGCGTCTGATACGATTATGTCTCAGTATTTTGAAATTCTCCTGATGCTTGACAAGTGAGGAGAATTTATTGTATGAGGAGATTTTACCCTCTCATATAGAGTGACAAAAATTATTGGTCGTTACAGCTGCAGGCAAATCTGAGCTCAATCAGTGTCTTCTGCTCTCAGAAATTAAAGAGCTGTTGATGTTCATCAGATTTTTAGGCACAGTATAATTTGCATGACCAACTGGTCTTGATGATGTCATTTGTTGCCTTTGTAGCTGCAGTGATATTCTTGAGAACCTTGCCAAGTTTTTCTGTTTTTACAGTATCACGGAAGTACAGATTTCAATACTGGAAGTTATTGATCTTGGAGCAGTTTTGTTACAGAGGGGAAGACCTGTCAGTTTTTCTGTGTGACTTCTTGGGTGATTTCTCTTGAATTTCTTCCCCATATTGAAGTGGGATTTCTTGATTATACCTTTAAAACCACGTTATACCCTGACTTACCTGTGGTTCTTCTGTGGCTGTCTTAAGTCAGAGATGCTGTCTCAGTGGCTCAAATATGACATTACAAATGCTTTCATACTCTTGGCTACCTCTTACACACACTGTCCCTCCATGGTCTAGGATATGTAACCACATTTCTCACCTTTAGGCATCACCTGCCAATAAATGTTTTACTTGAAGTGTGCGATAGTGACTTAAAAATAGCTAACAGCTCAGCAGTCAGTTTTACCACTTTTTCTCTCTTCCTCCCAGAGCTTCCCCACTGTGCTCCTTTCATCTATTGCTTGCCATAACAATTCGTGAGCAGATGAGAATATAGAAGTTACTTGTATTTTTAAAAGGAGTAACTTGGATAAGAATTAGGCAGTTGCAGTGGACAAAAACTATCACACGGAGTTTATTTAGTGGCTAAGGGAATAAGTGCAATCATTAGATGTTTGAATAGGGAATACCAAGTAGCAGAACAAATATGTACTGTATACAGAATATGTTAGTGAAACCATTCTACTGTCCAGTTTTGGTGTCCACATGTGACAGAAGGTGTTCATTTAGAATGCGTTCAGACATCTCAAAATCTAATAGGGGAAGCGGAAGCCTTGTCTTTCAGAGAAGAGCTTGGAGAGTCTTTGTCTGTTTTGCTAGAATTTTGAGTCCTGTGCTGAAATACTTACGTAAGAGGAAGATGTCTTCTAGGATAAGGATTTTTAGATGAGTAGATAAAGATTTAAGACACTATCTGTAAACTGAAGCTAGTCAGGTCTAGGCCAGAAGGAAGATGTTGATTTTCAGCCCTGTTAGCCAATGAATTTCAGTGCCAGTCATCACTTCACAAGAGTGATGTGATAGATTCTTAATCTCTTCTTGGTTTTTAAGACTTGCAAATTAGTAAAACCACAGAAGTATAATATTTTTAGTTTTCTGATGTGCCTTGTACACATCACTTCTGAAGTTCTGCTGAGTCTGGCTGGCATACTGTTGTTATCCATGTAGTACGTTTCTTGGATCTTTTTTTAACTTCTGGGAATTTTATTGCCTTTTCGGTTGTAATGCTTGGTCACTGAAGAGAGTAAGTAAAAATGAAGTGGGGTAAAAATCCTTCCCAGTGAATGATCAGTAGATATGAGAGGTTCAACCTTAAAGGATTTTTCCTCCAGAAGTGAATTTCCCCACTGAAAACATATAAGCATTTTAATTCTGGCTGCAGTGAAAACTCATGGATCTTGATGAACAGACATCTGTAGCCCTGCTTAAAAACCCTGCAGTGCCCATCATTGATGACAGCCTTGGTGCTGAAGTGCTTAGCTTTAATAGCATTTTACACTGTGGTCTGCACAGAACATGCTGAGTTGGAAGGAACCCACAAAGATCATCAAGTCCATCTCAGCCCTGCACAGGACATCCCCAAGAGTCAGGCCACATACCTTTTTCTCAGTACTGTCCTCTCAGTGTTCTCCACATTCCATCATCCATCGTTGCGTTGTACATGAACAGAATCTAGATTGAATTTTAATGGAAGGTTTTACTTGATTTCACTGAGGGCATGATGAGATGTTGTGTACCTGCACTTCAATAATACTTGGAATTATATTCTAAACTATTTTGATAACTTCATAAAATGAGAAACAAGGAACATTATATCAGTGTTCCAAGGATAGATTAAGAGTTGGATGGGTTTTTTCTTTCAAATGAGGTTTAAGTTGCTGATTTTGACTTATAAACCTTGTGGTTGAAGTTTGGTGTTAGGTTTCTTTCGCTGCATAAGGAATGGTGCTGCATGTGACCAGTGGTTTACATATATTTAAATTCTTCTGGACAGTACCTATAGTGGAAATGAGTAGATGCATTTTTCTTCTGTTAATTGATTAGGTGGGGTGAGAGCATGTTAAAATCATGTTTGTTCCAGGCTTTTGCCTGAAAATTGAAAGTCAAACATTGATTTGTTAGATTTTTTTTTAATGAAAAGTCTTTACCTAAGTGGAAAATTTTTAAGGGTATACAAAACACTTAGATGGTTGTTAATATAATGTTCACACTGAAATTTTAACATAAAATTGTGCTCCACTAATTTTGGCTGAATTGTACTTTTTAGTCAGCCTCTTGGTAGTATGGATGAAGAATGTGCAGCTTAGGCTACTGCAGCACATTATGGGAGTGGAGCATGGTGAGCTGTAGTGAGAATTTGATTAGTTGATTTAAAATCTTGGTCTATTTTGTTGAACTAAACTGAAGAGGAATCTGAAATACTTAGACTGGTTTCTTAAAAATGGGAGGTAAACTATATATTTTTTTTTCTCTTTGACCTCTGCATTTTTTTTCTTGTGGATTTATCTATATTTTTAATAAAAACATGTTAGTGTGATAGAGTAGAATAATTATCACCATTTTGAACTTGAAGAACTTGTTAATTCTGAAAGAAAATTTAATTTGAAGGCACCTTTTAATTATCAGTGTATTTGGTCAAGCAATTTTTGTCACCTTAGTCAAAGTAGAAATACAGATACAAACCCATTCTTACATTCTTATTTTTATAGTTGTAGTTGTGCAAGAACAAAAATCAGATGCTGTGCCTTTAAGCAGGAGTCCTAATTTGCTTTCATCAACACAGTTGTTCCACTTTGTCCTCTGGATTGCTTAATCTGTACTCATGCACAGTGAGGAGAGTAAAAAAAATCCTCACCTATCTCTCTGGACAATTTGCACAGTTTTACTGTTAAAAGTGAAATTGCTTCTGTTCAGAAGATACGATGTCCCAGCAGTACACAGCGTGGGAATGAGTGTCTCTCTGTGAAGTGTCTTTATTGCATATCAAAGTTTTCTGGTTTGATTTTGAATTCAAAGAGCTGATGTATCAGTCAATATAAATAAATCTAGGTTACGTGTTGTTTAATTCTGTCTATGTATAACGGTCAAAAGAATTCAGAATGCTTTTGACAGCAGTGAGAAATACCAAGATCTTAGTCATACTGTTCAGATATTGTTCTATCAGCTTGGAGGTTGAGGTAAAGAATGAATGCTGTTGTACTTGTGCAATGATGATATTATGTTAATTAGATTTATGAAGTCAGAATATGCAGTAAATCACAGGTGAACTTGAATTACATTAAAAAGTTACAAACCATGGGAGAATTTTAGAAATCAGTTGGTAAGTTTCCTGCTAGTACTTTCTTTTGTTCAGTGAACAATGTCCATGTGGTCATGCAGCTGCGAAATTTTTAAACTTCCATAAACTTAAAATTGATTTTTATTATTGAATTTTTATTTAAGAAATAAGGTGTATTTACAAGTGTTGTAATAGCTTCAATTTTTTGTGCTTGTAAGTTAACGTGCAAAGGCTGTAAGTAATCCTAATTTGGGCTGCCTTGAGTCTCTACGGTTGATTTTTTGGTCATACATAAGGATACAGTCTTTTTTGGTAAATTTAATTGAGTGACGCAATTTTATTGGGTTGGCATGGCAAGGTGTTGGTAGCCGGGTTGCTACAGGGGTGGCTTTTAGGAGAAGCTGCCAGAAGCTTCCCCTGTGTCTTACAGAGCCAATGCCAGCTGGCTCCAGATGGACTGACCACTGGCCATGGCCAAATATCCCAAATTGAAAGGGATCCATAAGGGGCATTGAATCCAACTTCCTGCTCTTTGCAGGACTGCCTAAAGCTAAACCGTATGGCTAAGAGTGTCATCCAGATGATCCTTGAACTGACCTGCTTGGTGCTGTGACCACTTCCCTAGGGAGCCTGTTCCCGTGACCAGCCACCCTCTCAGGCTTTTCATGATGTCAAGTATGAACTTCCCCCGTTGCAACTTCATTTCATTTCCTTTTGTTTTATTCCATTATCTGGCATTTCAGAGGACTCTAGAGTATAAATTTTCCTTTGTATATGATAATCCACTTTAGACAGGCAAGAAACATTTTACAGAAGAGAGCAGATGTATCTTATGAGGCAATCTGAAGCTCTACTCAGAAGTAAACACTGGGTAATGAAGTAGGCCAGACTTGAACTGAGAACATATTCACATGTTCTATAGTTTTTGATTCTACTTGCACAAAGAAAATTTTTAAGTATACGTAATATAACCAAGAAAAAACTCCTAAAGCTAATTAAACTGTACAAATACTTCCAATATTATTAATACTGAAAACTCCATATTTGAGTGTAATTTTCAGCAAATGGTACATGCATGTTTTTGCTTACTTTTAGGTAAAGGTTTGGGACTCTTCCAGTGTTTTATATTATCAACCAGTTGGCTCTAGGGACTTGGTTGTACTATTTTTTTCAAACAATTTGAGGTTACTGATTTATTTGAAATGTCTATAAATGTCGGGTATCTGCTGTTTTAGAGTTAACCAGTTCATTTTGCTGTGCAGTTGTCTTAGTTTTTAAGGTTTGCCCCTCAAAGCAGAATATCTAGAAATTTGAGATTGTTCTTGTCTTTAACCTTTATTCAAATCCTCTGGGTTTGTTTTACGCCGGAAGATGGGTTGGTTATCCTGCTTACTAGCTTAACTGATGACATCCCAGAGAGCAAAATTTGTGTTTCCTGGTTGAGTGAATTCTTGATTCCATCAGATAACAAACATTTCTTAATCATAATTCTAAAAAATGGATAAGCCATATATTTTAACTTCTGTGGAGAATTCGGGGGTAGCCTTCTCAGTCAGATCCACCGTAGCATTAGACTCATTTGGAACTCCTTCCTGCATTAGGTAATAGTAACAAAAATAAAGGCAAAACATTGTACCAAGTTTAATATACATATGTTTTAAGTCTCTGTTTTACTAATTCCTGGTATGCTATTTTTGTATCTGGGACAACACACGTTACAGTGAAGCGTATCTGGTCCAAGTGCATGCCCCAAGTTTTTAATATTTTTTCCTTAAAAAGGGATCAAATATCATTTAAGAAATGAGGGTGTAGCAGATGTAGTTCTGTTTACTTGAGCTATGTATTTTCATCTTAAATTACTGGACATCCCTCATAGGTAATACTTAGTTTTCAGGTGGTTGATTGTATTGTGGGTATTATAACATAGATGAAAAGATAAATTAAGTTGCCTTCCTGTGGTTTGCCTTCTCTTGTGCAGATGAGTAGTCCTGTTGATCTTGGTGAGAATGCTATACTGAATGTGTTTGTAGAATCAAAAACTGTAAGTTATAAATCTCTGATTATTACTTTTCCCATTAATGCTAAGAACTCTGGATTTTAGCTACAGAAGTGCTTTAGCAGGTTGATTGATTCCCCTTAAACTGGGCATGGTGTACTTGTGGTCTTTTTTTTTTCCTCTTCCCCTCCATAATATTTAATGTGGTATATCCTTCTTGCATAAAATGAGGGTAGTGTATGGCATTTGAATGCAAATTTCTGGTTTCCCTGATCTTACTGGAAAAGTAGTGTTTCATCTCTTTCATCTCGAGTTCTTGTAATGGGGTGGTCTGGTTTTGGCCAGAACAGAGTTAATTTTTCCACGGTGAGGGGATGGAGCCTGGAGCCTAGCCCTGGGCATGTCCAGGTTCTTATCCTCTACCACCCCCACGGGTGGGAGTCAAGGGCTCCTGCTTGGGAGAAGATGAGTATGGCTTCAAGTTGAGAAAAGGTGTGGCGGGAGGGGGAAACCCATCCACCATTCCTCATTGTCCCCCAGGGTGAGCATTTTGCATGTAAATCACACTTTTTTTTACGCTTGTTATTAATATTGTTGCTGTTACTGTTCATTTTTTTTATCTCGTTGCTGTTTCCGGTAAACTGTAATTATCTCAGCCCGTAATCTCCACTTTGTGTGGCGTGGGGGAGGGGAGCAGTTTGAGGTTTTGGGTTTTTTTTTTAGTTGGGGTACTAAATTGGGGATTACCATTCTTAAACCAGCATAAGAGAGAAGATTATAGCTACTGTGACTGTGTTCAATAATAACATAAAATAATAAATATATAAAAATAGCTTTTCTCATCTGTACCAGATTTCTATTGAAGCAAAAGTATCAGAATGGTCATTAAAATGCCTAATATGTATAAAACATAGATATACATATGCATGCACATACATGCCTATAGCCAGTAATTCGCTGTAAGAATTCACATCTGTAGTGTCTGCTAGCATTTCTCAAAATCTCTACGTGCATATTTTTTTTCTTGCCTAAATAAATTCAGTAAACCTTTCTTTTCCATGTAATGCATGTTACCTCCACTTTGTGGTAAAGGAACTTGACTGTGCTGTTTGGTTCTTATCATACTTACATACTTGCATGATTTATAAGTGGCTTTTCAGCTTTCTTTATACAAGAAATATTAAGCTCTTATTTGAGCCTGTAAGTACAAATTCCTAAATGGGAAGGGAAGTGTTGAAAGATTTTTTGCACTTCATGTTAGGAAACAGCAATGTTACAGCACTTCTGTTAGGGAGGACCCTAAAGAGATACTGCACAGCAAATTTTGGTTGGTGGCAAAATTAATTGGATATGGAAGAAGAAAGCTGATAAAGTGTTGAAATAGATAATGTTGAATATTTAAAGTCTAGAACAGTGGACCCCAAGCTTTCTCTCACTGTTAAATTTGATTATCAAAATTTGTATTAATCACTCTGTTACTGGGGTGTGATAAGACATTTAACACAAAGCATTTGAAAAGTAAAATAATTCTACAGGAGCAGTAATTTCTTGAACATTAATTAAAATAAAGGCAGTTTGTCTGTATGATAGTTTCTGTTTTGTGTAAAATTATAGCTTTCCTTCTTAAGATTCATAGTTCATTCAAATTTAGGTCAAGCAAATAGAGGCCATGTGACAAGACTAGCTGGTTTGGTGGTGACTGCATTCATAACCACACACAGTTACAGCTCTTATGGAACAGAACTGGATGGCCACAGCAGAAGAGAAAGGGAAGAATGTTGTTGGCGTTAAGTATGTTCATGAGAGTGAAAACTTAGTCTGTAAAGCAAAAGGCAAGGGCATGTCAGATTAATCAAATTCCGTTTCATCCTAACATAGTAGCGAAAAGTTTGGGGCAGACCAGGCAGAAGAAGATGAATACTTTTAGGAAGGAGAAATAATACATATGGTATCTTAAAACAATAAATAAAAATCTGAGCATCACTGAACAAATTTGGTATCTTGATCTTCAAGATATTCTGGACAAAAAGGTATAAAATGTAGATATTGCTGGAGTTTGTAAAAGCCAGACTGTGACAATAGTTTAATCTGGATAGAAATACTGTAGAGCTGAGATTAGAGATATAATCACTTTATATGGATGTGTGATGTTGATAATTATTTGTAGTCCTCTGTCAAAAGCAGAGCATATACTGTTTGTATTGATGTTGACTTAGAGGAAGAAAACAGACTCTCTGGTTCTTGACAAGGGATCAGAGTTCTGAAGTTTTTTAAGTTGCATATGAATGTTATAAAAAAAACTCCAGCAGCAGACAATTCTTTACTGAAAGTTCTTCCTCACTTTTTTTAGAGGGTTGTCTAATTATAGAGATTTAACTTGAATCTCCTGAATTTGAAAATCAAGAACAGGAATTAAAGGTGACAATCGTTCATGCTAAAAAGGGAAATGGTTTTTTTTTTCAACTTGCTGTTTTTCAGCCTCTGATATGTTGTATTGGCAGTCTTGCAAAACTGTACTTGGTGCTGTTAGTGAGATCTTTAATTGACCGCAGTCAAAGTCCTCACTGGTAGGAGGTGCTGATAATGGTTAGCAGAACAGAGAGAAAAGCATTGTCATAATCAAGGCTGATGAATGCTGGTGCGTTACCATGAATGAGGTAGGAAGTAGTAGCATACCAGTAATTAATATGTATGTCTTCTTCCTTTTAAGGTATCTAGTGGATAGTCGCTGGTTCAAACAGTGGAAAAAATATGTTGGTTTTGACAGCTGGGACAAATACCAGATGGGAGATCAGAATGTGTACCCTGGTCCTATTGATAACTCTGGACTTCTCAAAGGTAACTGCTTCTGACTGGAATAAGCTGATAGTACATTAAGTGCAAAATTGTCACAGGTAGTTTGTTCATCTTTTGAAGTTGGCAGTGTAAATGAACCTCAGCATATATAAAGGTAAAAATTTCGGTTTCTTTTCAGACCATGACAAGGGAACTGGAATAGATTTCCCTAATAAATCACAATTTTATAAATACAATTATTGGAATTTCTTTGTAATGGTAACAAAATATGTAATAATGTACAGATTCCTGGTTTATAATGAGATTTTGGGTTATATTGAGAACTGAAAATTAGTCAAGTTGACAAAAAGGTAGCTTGAGTTCACTAAGATTTCCCTTTTTTTGGTAGCTTAAGCAAATTGGTTGATTTAAAATAAGATTTTTAAGTTGAACTCTAAAACTTCCTTTTGAACTCTAAAACTTCCTTCTGTAAATGAGCCCCAAGCCCTTACTTTAGTTCTGGAACAATTGAAGAAGTGGTATTCAGTTCAGTGACTGAAGTTGTGTGAAACGATAGAGGATAATTTCCTGGTTTTTTTATGGTCTTGTAAGTATGTTAAACTCTGTCACTGCTATAATAACTCAGGTCTGACTGACTTTTGCTGAACTGTAGCTCAGAATATTTTCCCCACATATTTTAATCTTCACGTCAAATTCTGTATTTAATGTCCAGTATCAAAATAGCATTAAAGCTGTTAATATTTAATCTGCAAAATCTAGCAGATACAAAATTGAGCAGATCATTGGTTTTCTTCTTTGCAGTTACAGGTAATGTAATAATACTGCTTGTTCTATTGGCACATATTAATAACAATTTTTCCAGCTGCATGGGGTTTATGATGAACTCTTGACTTCCTTAATTCAAAACTTCTGTAATTAATATCTCATTACTTTACAAATTAAATATTAAAGATGATTGCGCCTTTCATAAAATTCGTTGTACCATGTTCTACTAATTGTCAGTGTGAATGAGTGTGTGTGTCTGACACTGACCAGTGCCTTTGTAGAAGGTGCTGTATTGTCATATGCATCTATATGTTCTCTTCCATCCAGAAACTTTCAGGTCTTTTTGCTGCAGGTGAGTGTTGTGTTTTGTCTTCTGAAATGTGAGGATTTAGATCTTGTGTACGTTCTTGTAGTAAATCTTGCAGTGAGGCAGGGATGTTCAGGTGATACATCTCAGCTGACATCAGATGTAGCAACATCTTTTTATCCTCAGTGAGGTATCATCAGCTTGTTCTCTCTTTTGTGTCTTCCCTTTCAAAAACAGGTGATTTCTAGTTGTGCCAAGCACTGTTAGTTCATCTGTACCATTTATAACTTAATCTACATACATGTTCAGATTGTGTTTAAAGTTACTATTGTTATGAAGCCTATTTTAGGGTTAGCTGTCCAAATTTGAAGTCATGTTAGCCATTTTCCTAAAAGCTTCTGAAAACCTGCATTCTGTTGTTTTGACACTACCAGTGCCCCTTTCAAAATAAACAGCATCAGGGTTTGTGAACTTCACTTTTTACTCATTCATGGTTCTAAACTATGGCTCCACATTGGCAGTGATTCCGTGCATCCAGTTACCCTCCAACATCTACTGTTCCTGTGCAAAGGTAGTTTTAAAATTAAGGGCATTAGTGCCCAGCAGATCATAGCTTTCACTTTCACCCACTGCAAAGCAGCAATCCTCTGTACTAAGTTTTCTGTGTAGCATAAACTGAACCTGAAAATGCTTGGATTTTAATCTTGTCTTTGGCACATAGTATGCTCTAGTTGCTCTCATGCTGCTCTCCTTAAAAACATGCATCTGATATAAAGAATAAAATAATCTAAAATGGGCATGCTTTTTCAGTGTGCATTCTGCAGTGTAATGCAGTGGTAAGGAAAACTGTAATTGAATTCATGAAAGACTGATTCCAGGAAACTGAACCAGTATGTTGTGCTTATATTACTTAAATGCTTCTCCCTTGTTTCCAGAACATTTGGATGAAGTGGGAGCAATGAAAAGTAACAGTTAAGTCTCAACATGTGCAAAAAATGTTAGATGTGATGTAATGCACATGTCATCTTCAAAAGAAGAGATACGTAGTGAAAGCGAGCACAAGGAAGTAGTTATTTAGAGTAGCTGATTGTTCGTCATAGCAAACAGTATTGTATATGAGGGACTGAATTGTCAGAATCAGGGTATCTGTTTGATGGTTCTGAAAAAAATTATACTAGCAGAAATGCTGATATTTTTAGAAGGAGATAGTAGAATCCAAATTACACCTTCTCACTATATAAGATCAGTGCAGAACTACCGTATGAATCTTGTGAAGAGTTACGTAGACCTGAAGAAGTGCTTGTGGGTTTCTCCCCACACTGTCCTCCCAGTTATGATGTGATACTTCCAGATGGAAAGACAGCTGCCGTAAATGTCTGAAGCTCACAGTGGCTCACATCTGGAGTCACCTCTTAGACCTAAAAGATAGCTGCTGGTAATAAGGATTGAACCAAAGCTAAAAGCATGCTACTTACCTTAAGAGATTCCAAGTTGTGCTTCATTCAAGTGCAGCATCTCCCCCTCTCCGCGAAGAATTTTGTAGTGACTGTTTGCGGAGCACGTAGGATCCTTTAAATAGGAGGTTGTACCATGCTACTTGCCTAGTCTGACATGGAGTGAATGACTTCAGACTTTGTCTTGAATCTACAGTTAATTACTCATTCTCATTTTCAGCTGTGGAAGTATCCATGATGATGTGGGAATATGTGTGAAGTGAGTGGGAGAAATGAATTGATTTCTCTGAAAGCTAGGATGGTGTATGATAAACTAGGTGATTATAATTGCATGGCGATACAAAGTTGTCGGTTGGGTTCCTGAGTAAAGGAATACCACCTGTAAAAGGTGTGCTATGCGTGACCTGGATAGTAACATAATTGTGACTCAGAAAACACTTTGTCTGCTGTTCATGTGAAAAATGTTACATTACAAACTCAAGTACAGAATTACAGTATTCAAATGAAAATAATCTTTCTCTTATAGATGGTGATTCTCAGTCTCTCAAGGAACATCTCATTGATGAGCTGGACTACATCCTTTTGCCAACTGAAGGCTGGAATAAGCTAGTGAGCTGGTACACACTGATGGAAGGTCAAGAGCCAATTGCACGCAAGGTAGTCTTTAATTACCTGCTGGGATGACTGTGATTCAGATGTAGTCCTGCAAATATGCAGGAATTGCACAGGAATTTATTAGCAGACTTTAAGTCCTGGCCTGTGAAAATCATACAGAGAACTCCTGTTTTAGTTGCTTGTTGATATCTAATTTTTATTCACATTTTTGAGGCTTAAGTGTGTAATATTGAGGAAGGGGGATGCAAAGGATATAATACTTTCTTTTTCTGGAAGTAAGTCCTCTTAATAAATATCTCCAGAAGGATTTGCTTCAGAAGCTTGTAAGAGTATTAATGCAAATGATTTTGTAATTAGGTAAGTAACTCTAAAACTGTGTTGACTATGTTAGTGAAAAGCCTAGCTCTAATAATGTTAACATTGGTGGAGTAATTGGTAGATTCTTTCTCATAAACACTCTGTGCTCAGCTGCTTGCTAAGGGAGTTATTTCTTTAAGCAAAAAGCTTACTTCAACACGAGTAGTAGTCTGTGGTATGGTGGATAGTGTGGCCCTCCATCAATATGAGATACTGAAAAATTAGCATCTTTAAATTTGGTTTTGTTTGCTCCAGCACATAACAACCTTATTGTTAAGGTGATAAGACATTTCATCAGTTTATTGATCATACAATCTTTTTTTGTTTGTGTTATTTCTTAAGATTTTCAGGTTAGTGATTACAGCTGCATCTCACTGGACCAAATTACTTAGTTTTTAAAATACATTTTGGTATGTTTATCCCTTCTATATTGGCCACTAGGGTATATTTTTCCAGTTACAGGGATCTTTATTTTAATTCTTTTAAAATCACTGAAAAATATTAGGCTTAGAATTTAGTTTTATGATTTCTGGTGTAATACAACATTCGTTTCCTTGTTATGACATGAGTATGGTCTAACTGCATGCATTCTGGCTGCTTACTTGAAGTCCACTCTTCAAATAAATAGTAGATATAGCTGTAGAAGAAATTCCAAGTCTTCAAAATTCATTTGGCCAGCAACAAGTTTGTTTGAGGGTTTTATAACATTTTCTTTAATACGATAAAATAGTTGTTTGGTTTTGTTTTAAAGAGACATCCCTGAAGTGTCTCTATCTTTTTGTCTAGTTCTGTTAGAGCTGAAATCCATTAAAATAACTCTCCTTCTTTAAAGATATATGTGTTATCAACTTGTTATTGTTTTTTCTGAAGATGGATTTCAGCAAACTGCATACTCTTCCATCATCATGGTAAAGTAAAAAGTCTGTGATTTTTTCAGTTTGGGAGGAAGATAGAAGGAGAGAGAAGTGAAGTTAGAGTAACTTCCATTCCACTTGGAAGTAGCTAACTGGAAAAATACATGGAGTATAATGAGTGGCCAGGTAAACTGGCAATAGCTTTGATGTTTTCTGCCAGTATGAACAGCAGTTATCCTCTGAGATGCTTATTCCAGTTCAGCATTTTTGTTTCTGATGCTTTTGTCATTCATGATTATTTTTCTTGTCTGCCTTGATGGGGTTTTTTTTCATAAAGGTGGTATTATACTTTTATTTCATCCCCTTTGTTACAGCAACTATTTTTGAAATGTGGTTCCAAATTTTAAATTGATAAAATGTTGTATTTGATCTACGTCAAGTAATGTTAAGACTTCTTGTAATAGGTTGTACTACCACTACAGTGTCAGTTTTTATTCTTGGAAATGTCTTAGCCATACTGCACAGTTTTGTTTACTGCCACTATTTTGTTGTGACTCAAGTAGCTGAAAACTACTAAGCTGCTCAAATTAAGATGCATTTCTGTTTAAATGCCATGATTGACAGTCATTAAAGCTAAGGCAAGCAATGAAATAGTTCGCTAATTTCTTAATTCTTTTCCTGTGGCACATACATTTAAGTTACATTTGTACAGCAGATAGCAGATCTCTCCTAGCAATTAGCTGGTGCCTTTTTTTTAACCGTATTTGTCAGATGTATCACATATCAGGCCAATGGTTATTTTTGGAGCGGTCTGCATGACTAAGTGTACTGCAGTTACACTTTGGAAGATCAAAGGGAAAAACATTTAAGAGGTGACCCTGAATATTTTTTTCTACATTTTACTTTTATTAAAAAACAAAAAAAACCTGTATATTTAATTATTCTGTAATAGGTGTTTAAAAAATGAACGTGTAATAAACAACACTAATGAGTAGGTAAAATTTCAAATGAATGTATTTATTATCGGAATGTAAGTGGAAGATTTGTAGGTTTTGTTTAAAAATGTGATACCCAAATTTTATTAGTGTGTATTCTATTTTTGATAAGTACTCTTTAACTGTGAAGACTAGTTCTTGATGTTCTGATGAATTAGTATACAATGAATGTATTTGGAAATAAAAATAGCTTTGGGTATTTTTACCTTTTGATTAAGTTTCTTTGGATTAAGGTTGCATATTTGTGATTTCTGTTGCACTTAAAACTTTGAAAGTCATCGTGTTGTACACAGGTAAGACATCATCATGAAAAAAGTACTTTCTAGTTTTCTGTATTTCTAAAAAGTTATAGGGCAAATTTAGTTCTAATTTTTTGCATTTATTAAGTGTCATATTCCGTTAACTTCAGTTTCTTGGAGAGTTCTCAAAAATATTTTGAAGCGTGTGTATATGGAAACATATTCAGACTGATACGTGATCCCATTCTGTTTTTCAGGTCGTTGAACAGGGTATGTTTGTAAAGCACTGCAAAGTAGAAGTATATCTAACAGAATTAAAACTGTGTGAAAATGGAAATATGAACAATGTTGTCACACGAAGATTTAGTAAAGCTGATACGATAGGTATGCACAGCTATTTTCTAAAAATATGTAATTGGTACTTGTATGTGGTAGCAAGTTCTGGATAAATAAGTCTAGATAAAATGATAGATGGGTATTTTGACCACTAAAAACAGTGGGAGTAGTTTTGTTTGGGTCAAAGTTAAAAGTTAACAAATTAAAATATTGAGGGGATTTAATACAATTTTAACAATATAATTGCGTGTTTTATTATCTAAGCATCTGTATTAACTGTAGAGGTTTGAGCTTTTAAGGAAGTGAATAGTGTGATGTTGCTTATTGGATTTCATAGTACTTTGTCTTGGCTTTTGATGTGTAAGAGATATATTTTTTATATATTTCATTAGCCAACACGTTCTAGTCATATATATGAAGAGAAGGGTATATTACAAAACACGAGAAAGAATTTAATTAATAAATTAGTGGCTAAAGGTGACTTACAAAGGCAGTATTCTTTGGGTTGAGAAGTGGCAGGCCAGGCACAATCTTTTACAGTAATTGAATCCTCTATTAAACCTTTAACTTACCTGTATTTGTATTTATTTTGACTGCTCGTTGAGCATTTTGTCATTGTTCGAAACAGTATTTCGATAAGATATTTGACTTTGAAAATAACAGTCAGAACATTTTCAAAGATATTGCTGCTCATTTTTTGGTTTATTTGTGCTTGTGTATCTGAGATAAGAGTCTTTCAGTCATTTGTATTTTGTGCAGTTAGAATTGTACTTTACACCCTTGGCACTGTATGCCCGGCCATCACTTTGTTTACATTTGTTGACAGCAGTGTACATTTTTTAGCTTTTGCTTCTCTTTACATTATGAGTAGTGACTTATACTTACCAGCCTTTAATTCTTTGCAGATTGCTTGCTTTAGAAGCAGTCATTTTACTTTGTGAAGTTTCGATATTTAAGTTAGAAAAAGAATCACCTGCTTGTATTAGAATAAAAACCTTAAAATTGTGAAAATTCTTCTCAAAACAACATTTGTTGTATGTTAATTTGCCTTTTTGAGATCTGGTTTAACTTGAGAAGTTATACTTCATTATTTTCTGAGGAAACCAGAAACTTAGAAAAGCAATTAAGTATTGTCCTTCCCTTAAGACCAGATGCAAGCTCTTTTGCAGCTATACTGAATTTAATTGTATCACTGAAATTATAGGTAGTGGGTGAATTTTCTTTCTCTAAAGAGAGAATTAAAATTATGAATAAATTGTTACACAGGGTAATGAGAAGCAATCAGAGTTCACTGGCAACCCCTTTCCAGACACTGGCCTTATTTGCTCTCCTGAAATGTGGGTGATATGCTCCTGGGAGCCTTTAAAAATATGTCCTTTCTGAAACTGAAGCTTCTTGTGCAGAGTACAAAGCAGAGCCATCCTAGCCAGGACATCCAAAAGAGTTTGTACCTGAGAAGAAGAGCTAGAAAAATTCAACCCACTTCAAGAGTGAAATAACAACTGATCCCTCTTATCCATTACTAAGATTTTTTTTCCTGCCTCGCTTCTTACCTCAAGTGTATTTAAGGTAGTTCTGGAATTCATCAAATACCCAGCAGAAATGCTTATTAGATCAATAAATAATATGCAAGAGGTATCTCACAGAATCTTGTTTATTTTTCACTCTTCCTTGTATATTCCAGTAAGGGATGCATTTTTATTATAGTTGCAGAAGGCTTGTAGTACGAAAGAGTCAGTAACAGCCCCACTGAAGTGAGTAGACATAGGATACTATGGTCTTTTCAAGAAATTTTTCTATCCACCATCATTGATTATATTATTTACTGCCCTCAAAAAATAAGTACAAGACCTTCCTTAATTCACAAAACCAGGGAAATATCCTAAGTATAATATAATACTCACCTGTCAGTCTTCAGATATGTGTTACTCCTGGAATACCTTTGCTTTTCCACTCAAATAGAAGCTAAGCTGAGCTGTGTCGATAAAAGTACGAAGTCAAGGGCAGAGCTAATAATGCCAGTCGTTCTCTTGTGATGGTACCAGTCACATCTGACACGTTCTTTGGACCTTCTTGGGAGCCTCCTACAATTGAGGACCCTTGCCTTGGAGACAGTGCATAGTGACTTTGAGACTGGTTGATGGCTAACTCTCTTGGGGGAGAGGGGATTAATTCTAAAAGGAAAGTGAGTTAGACAGTAGATGTAGTTGAGGCAGCATTTCAGCCGACATGCTGATCCCAGAGAGCATCAGGGCTTCTGAGTGAAAATGAGTTAATGATCCATTCTTAATCATGTGAAAGTATGATAGAACTAAGTCATCAGCCTAGTATGTAAGAGTTTTACAAAACACAAAATGTCAGAAAGACTGTCTGTAGCTTTGGTTATGGACAAATAGGAGTCAGGTTGTGTCTACAGTGCCATGAAACAATTCCAAAACTCAGCTGATAAACTTCACAGAAGGTTACACTAGTGGCTCTGCATCTAATGGGCTTTTGCTAGTAAATTGTCTTAGCAAACGACTTTGCTTCATCTCTCTCTTTAATCTGCTGCAGAATTCAAGAATATAATGCTTGCCACCCTTGAGGACTTTATTCTGGAATCAGTGACTAGCCTTTTCCTTCTTTATGAAGAAGGGATTACTGTTTCCTAGTTCAGACTGACATGTTAACGTTGACACCTAAGAGTTTCCTTTAGCCAGCATTTGTGATAGTACTGGCCTTTAGGACCCAGGATGTATTTGTATTAGGATTCACTGAACTTTTTCAGCATCTCATCAAGACTGATCCAGGTGGTCTTTCAAAACAGTACTTAAAGCATGCAGTTGTTTTTATGGATAAGCTGTATGATTTTTAGCAATATAGGGTATGATGTGTATGAGAGCTGTAACTTTTAACTCTCAAATGGAACTGTCTCAAATTGTGGGTATACAGCTGATGGAGTGAGAGGCATCTTTAAATGGCAGTTCTTCCTGTCTCTTTTAGACATCATGCTAGTACTAATCATCTCATACATGGAATGTATATAACTAAAACTCCTCAGGAAAGTGTTGGAGTCACCATCCCTGGAAGTGTTTGAGAACTGACTGCATGTGACACTTAGTGCTGTGGTTTAGTTGGTACACTGGTATTTCGTGAAAGATTGGACTCAATGATCTTGGATGTCTTTTCCAACCTTAATGAATCTATGATTCCACTAGAGGAGAACCCCATACACAATGTGCCTCAGACAATACCTATTTGATGCATTCTCCTTTATGCTGGAACAGGCACTTCCACTTTAGTTCATAAGCCAGCACTCCAGTAATACTTGGTAGGGATGGGAGGAAGAATTATAAAGTGTGCATTGGTTATATATTCATGGAAGTACATGAAAGAATCTTATTTTCACAGTCTCAAAATTGGCATAATGGTCAAGTGGAACATGCTCTTCCCAGAGTCTTGGACATAATGTGTAGTCATCCAATAGGATTGATTCTTCCTGTCTCGTAATAGTTCCGTTAGCGAAGCTGGAATATGTTTAAAATTAACATAATAAATGTTAACTTAGTACTTGTGGAGAAAATGACCTGCAATGCTCAGATAATTAATTGCCATAGTATTAATAGAATGAAAAATTATATTTTGTAAATTCTTCTTTTAGTGAAAGCTATTGATAAATCTAGATTTTCTACAAAGATTGTTGCTGTCTAGATTCATTCTTATATTCAGGTATAATTATTTGAATTCATTGGGCTGAGAATTGATTCAGACAGTACACAATTTTTTTTTTTTTGAAAGCCAGCAAATCAAATAAGTCTGTTGCCTTGTTGATATCACCTACCTTGCCTACATATCATGTCTGTTACAAAAACAGATGATCCAGTCTACCACTTGCTTTCAGACGAAAATGTGTGATAACTAGTATAGAAACAAATTGTATTCAGTTGCCTACAATATCTACAAATATTATATTGGCCCATTGTCATACATTTCGCAAACCAGTGTCTGGACTTTTGCAAGGTACTTTTAAGTTTTGGGTTTCAACTTGGCTTTTCCTGTTTAAACTAGTGGAAGAGAAAATAATCTTGAGTAAAAGGCAGCAAGAGAAGCTGACACACTAGTGTTTTATCCTTAGACTTTGGAGAAATGTCTTTCAAAGAGCTTACAGGGCCCATTTTTATAACTGTGCTTTCAGTAATCATCAGGGATAAAGTGTGCATTTCTTGACTCCTGTTTTGTGTTCTGTGTTAGCTGTTATGAGACATAGCTTCCATGGGCCTTTGTGAGTCTACTAATTAAAAAAAGCAGCTAAGTGGGATTGCTATGATACAGCACTGTACATATTGGTTAGAAAACCCAACTCTTTAACAAACTCTACTTTTGTGTAAGGAGGATAGTGGTAATTTAAAACTTCTTAAGTTTCAGTTGTAGATAACAGTTATGCTACCTTAAAATTATGTGACACTGGTTATATTTCTGTCAGGTGGAGTAGGAGCTGGTAGACCTCTTTTCTTTAAATCTTTCAGAGACGTAAAATTTTTCATCTTCCTTTTAAAATAAATTCGTGCACTTCAGTTTCACAGAGTAGTTGCTAATGTCTGTGCACACATGAATTAAACTTCATGCATATATTATATATTGTGGTTAGTGCTAATTGCCCTCGGATATGTGTAGAAGAGTAAAATATGAAAAAGGTTTGATTTAGGGAGAGGAACAGAATGACTTGTGCTCCGTGCGCCTGATTTTGCTACCAGTCTCACTTCTGATAATTTGCTACCTCCCCACACTCCTCTGTTAGCACACTCAGAAAAGAGTAGATGGCTTCTGTCATCTGTTATTTATCAACTTCTCTTTATTTGGTCTGCCTTGCTAAGGGGTTCAGTCCTCTGACTGTTTCCTTCTTACAGGCAAGCTAACTAGCAACTTCCTGCTTGTCCTACAAAATGGTGTAGTTGCATGGCAATTTCTACAGCTTCATTCTTATTTTGAATATGAGGAGATTAATTCTGATGCTTTATTTGACCTTATACTGTTTTTGTATTGAAATGTTAAACTTGTGTTCTCTCCTTTACAAAACAGACACAATTGAAAAGGAGATAAGAAAAATCTTCAATATTCCAGGTGAAAAAGAGACCAGATTGTGGAACAAATACATGAGTAATACTTTTGAACCTTTGAATAAACCAGACAGTACCATACAGGATGCTGGTTTATACCAGGGACAGGTACAGTGAAATATTATTTCTTTTCTCATATACATGTATCTTTTGGCTCACAAAAATGTAGCTGTGCCCCATGATTTTTGCCTCTTTTTAAATGAAAATTGCCTCCTAATAGATTGTATTAGGGATAGAGGATTTTATGAACAAATTTGTTGAAATTAAAGTAGTCTTTGTGTGTATTTTCAGGATTAAAGGCTAGTTTAACTCTCCTGGTGAATTAAAACTAAAATTTTAAAAATACTTCTAAATTTCAAATTTTATGTTTACCAAATTTTATGAAATTGCTGACATGAATTTGGTAAAATCTGAAATAAAAAATTATTCCTAGGATCTGGGATATGTTCCTATCATGAAACCCAAAACTTGAAGAACTTTTTAGGTATTCTAAAAGAATAATGTCGTCTACTCAGATTCCACTGTCTAGATTTCACAAACAAAATAAGAAAAAATGAAAATATTTTGATAAGAACAACAGAGACAGAGGCTTGTAAACCCGCTTTAATGAGAGACAATATCTTCACTTTAAAATCACCACTTTGTAGGGGAATTCCTCACAGGATAATTTTTTTACCTTTCCAGTTGAATATAAAGAACAAATATTGAATGTTAAGCTACAAAATATAAATGTAAACAGATTGAGCAATTGCATTGACAGAATAACTTTTCAGATTATTAGAGTGATTCTTTAGTCTTCAGGGAGAGTTGAATGTTTTTTCAACAGCTGTAGTTCGTGCTGTCACGATAGATGAAATTTGATGACAGTAATTTTAGGCGAGATTATATTAAAGTATTTCCTTTTGCCTTGAAATATTTGACTCTAACCAACCTACCAGCAGTATTTATGCTGTGTTTCAGGTTTTTTTATGGCATGGAAAATAGGTAATCAGTGCACCAAAATACCTGCTTGAAGTATTGTGTCATTTAACTTCATGCTGCATGCACTTAAACCCTCACACAGGTAATTTTAACAATGCAGAGGTCCTGCTGGAAGAGCCCACATCTCCCATAAAGGATTCACATCAAAGATGTAACTTGCAAATTACCTCTATCTCAGTGAAACATTAACTATGAAGCAAGCATGGTCTAATAAAGATCTCTAGGTGACATCTGTACTTTGAGCAAAACAAATACTGTTTAAAACAGAGTTTAACGATGGTTTCTGAAAATGCTGAATGTCGTGGTAGGCCATATGTGTTTGGTCAGTTGCACTTGCTGACACACACATGGTTATTTTTTGTGCTGAGCTTCCTAATCTAATAATAGTTATTCTGACTATTACAGTCTGTCTAACCTAATAGTTACAATAGGGTATGCGATTGAGTAAATTAATGCTTTGAACTTCTCAGTTGATTTCTGAAGTGAGCCTTTAGGGATTCCGTTGAACTCTTCAGTCTAAATCTGCTTTTTGTTTAGTAAGCTCTGAGAGCCAGTCAAGGAAGTATGGCAGAACCAGTCTTCCAGCATCAATGACCAAGGGTAGCAGGCTACTCTGTTCTTGGTAGAAAGCTGGTCATAATAGAAGGCTTGTTTTCAATCTCATGCTCTCGTGTATTCAGACTGAAAATGTAATTACATCTTCAAGTGGCATATACACAAGGTTTTGAGCATTAGTACTTCTGTGAATTTGTCACGGTGTAGACACATACAGGCACAGCATGGCAGTTAATTAGCGTCCTGAAATATCAGTGTACAGTTGTGAAGAATTAGTTGCATTAGAAATGGGGAGTTGGATTTAGTTTAAGTACTGGAGTCTAGTTGCCATTTCAGAGGATCCAGCTATCTCAACTCAATCCAGAAAAAGGCATGAGCTGTTTGTAGGTCCTGTGTGATATCTGCCAGCATAGGGCAGATACCTCAAATACCCAAAGGAGTTTCAAATGACACCTGATGCCTGTGTTTGGGACTGAGTGTTCTGTACTCCTTTCCGTACCAATAACAAATGAAATTAATTAGTCAACTGTCCTGTTGAAAAAATAATATTAGTTAAATGCTTTGGTAAAATATGCAGGAGTAACCATACAGGTATGATTTTAAGGCTATTGAGGCAGAAAATAGTTTTGTTTGGGTGTTCTGGTTTTTTTTTTCTTATTGATCTGTGTGAGGCAAAATTCCTTCAGGAATATCCCTTCCTTAGCAGGGCTGTTGTATAGACATGTGATTTCTATAGATTCATAGGTGCTGTTTAAACATTGCAGGTCGTCTTCTGACCTTTTTGAGAAATAAATGGCTTGCCATTCATGCATTGTAGAGGAATAGAAATATTAAGTGACTTGCCTAAAATTGCACAAATTAAAATGTGGGGTGACAAAAGTAGAGAGGAAGGTGCAGTGTAATGGATGGAATACAGAATGTAATGGAATATTCTTGAATCTCAGTGAATAGTAACTTAAATACCTGTCTTTTCTTGATCACGTATCAGCAAATCATTAAAAAGATGGAACAGAAAGCAATCTACTGATATTTTTATTTCAGTTTTCTTACTACACTTTTTGTGGTAGGTTCTGGTGATAGAACAGAAGAATGAGGATGGAACATGGCCAAGAGGTCCTTCAACTCCTAAGTAAGTTATGAATTCCAGTCTTGTGTTTAACTTTCCATGTTATTTTGCTTTATGAAAAAAAAAAAGTTTTTAAAAGTTTCATTTTATTTTGAAAATCAACCTTCAGATATTTTAGTTGAAAATACACTGAATATATTTGTTGTAAGTGCCGTGCATTGTAGAACATAGCATAATAATGGTGAGTTCCTGCATATATGTTGCTTAACTTTGTTGATTCCAACCAATGATACACATTATACTGCTTAAAAATGGAAAAAAATTCCATAGTAGAAAACTGTAAAACTTAGTTTATTTCATTTAGATTTCTGTTTCAAAGCACAGTGTATCTGTTAGGTCAACACAGATATATGTATTTTATCAGTATTCTTCTTATATGTAAATATTTTCATGGACAGCTTGTTCCTTTTGTCTCCAGAGCACAGTATTTACCTATAAAGTTTATTTAAATTGCAGCCTACATTACCATCATGTGGCTTTTGTTCTTTGTTGGGCTGTCATCAGTTAATGCAGGATGATGTTGGTTTTGTTTTCTGTTTTTCCTACTGCTGTTATCAACAGCATCTTGATAATAGCAATTGAATAGGAAGACTTGTGTGTTTTTCTTCATTTAGATGGATAAAGTATTTTTAATATCATTTCCAGTATCTCAATCATGTTCTGTTGGTTTTGAAGAACAGTTGGAACCATTTAATTAATGTGATGTCAGCCTTACAAATAGTTAACTGTGTTTTTTGCCTTTGTTGGCTGATTCTTGATCATATCTTTCATAAAAAAGTTTTAAGTTCCTCTAAGTTCTCTTTATTCCTTTTGAGATTATGCATGCATGTAATTAAGTGTCATTGTTGTTGTAAAACATTTTTTATAGTATCATTGCTTATCATTTGAAGGACAGTGTCTCTTTATCTTTAGTGTTTTATCTCAAGCACTTGTATTTGGAACACTAGTTTCTATTAAGTTATTTAATGAACTCTGAGTTCAATTTAAGATTAGTATGAACAGTATAATCTTGCTTAGCGAGATGTTGTAACACAAGGCATTGAGAATGTGGAGCAATAGAAAGAATGGGATGCTAAGTACTTGAAATTTAATCTCTGACCTCAAAAAGCATCTAGTGGAAATTTAAAATCTTAGTCAAATTTTAGATGCATCTTTCAAAGGTTAAAAGAACCTTTTATAACTCACTGTCATAGATTCTTTAGGAAGTTTTGGTTGGAAGATATTCTGATGATGGTATCTGCTTTTATTCTGCCAAACTTCTTTTCCATTTCATGGCAAGCATTCAGGAGCAATAAATAAATTAAAGAATATCTCCTGAAAAATGTTTGATCTGGGGACAAGTGAAATTGTAATGGAGAGTGCCGGTGTCAGAGGAGTCTGTAAGTAAACCAGCAAATGAGGATGAATCGTTTTACTGTGAGGCTGGGATATGGTTTTGAGATCTGGCAGCTATCAGAAAGTTGGGAATTTGATATTCAAATACACTGTAGTAGTGGAAGGCTTGTAAAATTTAGTCAATTCAAATAGCAGCTATCAACAGGCAGTAATAGGACAGGTCTTTACATCTGTTTAAAACTTCACGAACGATCTAATAAATGTTTAAAGGGATAGAAATATTAAACACTCACTTTGGAGTTTTCTGTGTGAGATGCATTAGGAGTATTTGTCAACACAAGTAGCATATATCTACATACCTTCCTATAGCCCTGTCACTGGTCACACACTGGCTCACACTGCTGAAATTACCTCTCTGTAGTGCTTGTTTTGAAGAGTACAAATTGTAAACAAATTCTGATGTCAAGCTATAAAAGGCCGTATTTAGAAGTGTCAAAATATAGAATATTGGAAAGCATGGGAGATTATAAGCTTGAAAAGGCAGAATTATTTCAGAACATGAGCTAAGCTTTTCTACAGATTCACAGAATAGCTGAAGTTGGAAGGCATCTCTGCAGATTCTCTGGTCCAACCCACTTGCTCAAAGACAGGTCACCTAGGGCAGGTTGCTTAGGACTGTGTTCAGTTCGGTTTTGAGCATGTCCAAGGATGGAGGCTCTACAGCCTTCCTGGAAAACCTATTCCACTGTTTGATAACTCCTATTTTGCAACAAAATTTCTCACATTTACAGAGAATTGCCAGTGCTTCAGTTTGTGCCCATTGCCTCTTCTCCTTTCAGTGGACATCAGTGAGAATGGTCTTCCTCCATCTTCTTCATTCCTTCCCACTGGTTATTTATTCGTATTGATAAAATTGCCCTGGAACCGTCTCTTCTCCAGGCTGAACATTCCCAGCTTTCAGCCTCTCCACAGAGATCAGATGCTGCAATCCTTGATTACCTTTGTGGTGTCTCACTGGACTTGGTCCAGGATATCTCCATCTCTCTGGTACTGGGGAACCCAGCAATCCAGGTGTCTCTAGCCAGTTCTGAGTGGAGAAGGATCACCTACCTTGACCTGCTGGCAGTGCTTTTCCCAGTGTAGCACACTGGGCCAAGGTGGTTGCCCCAAGGATACACTGCTGGCTAATGTCCAGCTTTTTGTCCAGCAGGACCCTGGGTGGTCCTCTGCCAAGCTGCTTTCCATTTGGTCACCTGCCCGCACAGCCACCTTCTCCCCATATATTTGGTTCCTGACATTGTTTCTCCCCAAGTGCAGGCCTTTGCATTTCCCTTGACTGGACTTTGTGAGGTTCCTGTTTGGTCATTTTTCCAGCCTTTTGAGGTCTGTCAGAATGACAGCAGAATCTATATTGTGACAACTGAAAATGAGAAGCAGTGAGATGGAAAGATGTTCTGCACATTTTCCCTGCCTCTTTTTAGCAAAGTGTAACAGCAATTTTTGTATTGGTTGCTTCTTTTGGCGATTTTTGTATTCCTACTCCCTGTGATGAATGCTGGTAGTTTTTCATGAGAAATATGTTAAAGGTGTGAGCATCTTTTCTTCTGCAAGAGAAGAACATATTTACTTCAAAAGTGGCCAGATTGAGACCTCAGTTTAGCATAGGAAGGAACACTTTTGAAAATGATAATTCTGTTCTTCTTAAGAGTATAATGAATTCATACCAAAAAAAAGATTTATTATCATCATAATTGTCTCTCCTTTTGAAATTAGAAAGGAGTGATTTTAAGTTTGAGATCCTTTTCATATAGGAGCTGTGCAACTTAGTATCTGCTCTGTGTTCAAACTTGTCAGTGTTTGCATTTGTTTTATGTGTACTGTTCTTCTAACTTCTGAATTGACTTAATTTTGGAGGTAATTGCAATATCCACTGTAAAAACCTTGCATGATTTAATGATATCTGCTATTGTGTCATATTTTAATGCTGCTTAAAATGTTTGTGAGCCTTGGGGTTTTTTATCTGAAAATATCTGAATATGGTATACATTCTTAAACTGTTCGCAGGGTCAGTCAGGTTTAGGAATACCTGGATTTTTGGCTTTCTGAGAGATTTATATCAGCTACTTGGGATATTTTTTGCTCTGGAAGGTTGACTTCTGTGAAACTTTCTCTTTCTCCTGGAATGTCTTAAATGTCATCTGCTCCCAAAAGAGACCTTGCTTAGCAGTCATGATCATTTTTGCAGAAAGTTTTGTTATACTAACATGTCTGTGAGTAGCTGTCTCCTCAGTGTCATACACATGACAAACTTACACGAACGTACACATCGCAGTTGTTTTCATAGCTTGGTTGCTGCTGATCCCAGTATTTGAATGAAGACTTGTGATCTGTGTGCAGACTTTTTTTTTTTTTTTTTTAATCTGTGTCCTTATGTGGGAAATTACTCCATAGGAAGAAAAAACAACTAATCCTGTTTGAATGGTTTATTATTGTCAAGATGGTGTTTTAAACTAAGATATAAAAAAAAAAAAATCTAAGATGGTAGTTCAAGTTACTTAAGGAACTGTACTACAAAATCAAGTTACTTGTGGTCAGGAAATAGTATACATCACTTAAAACCTTTCAGCCAATCTGTGATGATAAAACCTAAGACAAGGAGAAGCAAGGAACTCAAGTTTTGACATTCCATGAGTTACCAATTGAATAGCCAGGACAGGGTTTCTGTTAATTTTCTCTTAAGTAGTTGTTACCTGTTTATATGCAAATATAAAAGCAAGTTAGGGAAGCATACAAAGAAGCTATAAACTAGTAGGTTATTTCCTTCTAATATTAAAAAAGTGTTGTAGCTGGGTTTTTTTAGAAAACTTAAAAACAAGTTTTAAGTGTACTGATCCATCCTATTCTTTAAAAATGCTTTCTATATGGTAAAAAGCTAAGAATTTTTAATTACCTGTCAGTCTATATCTGTGTGTGTGTAATGAAAGTAATGGATTTCATTCTGATACTTCTTCTATTTAGATTTCACTGTGGAATAAGTCATCCTAATCAAACAGCTGGCTACTTAGCATAATTTACAGATGGCCTGCTGTTAACTTTAAAACAATTTTCATGTGTAAAAGGGAATATATTTTTTGTTCGTTGGGGGGTTTTTTAATCATACAAAAATGTGAAACTGTACACATTCATAGCTTATTTCTTTTTCTCCTTGTAATGAATTTTTTCTTAAAATATCTTTCACATAGTTTTTTCACATTTTTTCTGGTTGAAACTGTATGCCTTTGTATCTTAAAAGCATTAAAGGCCCTTTCCTGATTCTTTTCTGTTACTGGATTGGACCCCATAGTGTTTGTTAAGAGGAGGAAAAAAATGAGTAAAAGATGCTTAGCAGTCCATTTTAAAATAATATAATGCCTATTTATCCAAGTTTTTTAGGAAAATATATCCATGGATCTTCAAAGGAAAAATTGTGTTTGTCTACTGAAATGAGGAGGTTTTTTTTCCTCTGAGCAGTTGATATGCAGACAGGTGTGCCTTTCTATTGACCTTTCTGTAAGAAAGAGAATTGTGGCGAATAGAGCTAACTGGGGCCTTACCCTGATGTCTTAAATTGTATAAGCAAGGGCTGTCAGCTTGTTTGCTAGTCAAGAGCTGGACTGCCATTTGCTGATAAATGATAACTTGAGATAACCATGTGTCCGACCTCCTGTGAGTAAACATCAAACATTGGTGATGTTCAGCAGACATTTTCAAGTTAGTTTAACAAACATTACCGTTAATACCCTCTCCATGCTCTGGGCAGCAACTCTTGCTAGCTCTGGCATCAAATTGGTGTGAGTGGTATGGATTGAGGTTCCCTTTCCTCGGCAACTTTTCTTTTGGAAAAGGTTTATTAATAGAAAGTTGAAAACAAATGTGAAAATATACTTGGGAAAATTCCCAGTGTGAAAATGCTTATTTCCTTACAGTTTAGTTCTTGAAAGGTGCTTAAAAAGTCCTGAGCGTGCAGAAGTTCTTCTCCTAATACAGCGATGTGTATTTCAAAGTTTTTCAATGACAGCCGGAACTCCAATTCAGTTGGAGTTACATAGGGCACACAAAAACAGGAAGCTACATGAACTCCTTTGAGTGTTCTGTCTTTTCCTTCCTTATCTGTAAGATTTGCTTGAGAAAAGAAAAATACACTGCAAGATAGTTGTAATTATTGTATTTAATTGTTATATTCAGAGATTTTTGTGATGAAAATAATCAGTATTCTTGTATTTTAAAGTAGTCTTAAGCCATGGGGATAAGTGATAATGCTTCTACTTTTGGCAAAAAAAGGTTTTTAAGAATTTAGTGTTGTGCATAATGTCCTGAAGTTTTCTAACAATATTACTGAGACAGTTTTAACTAAATGGTTCCATGCTGCTGTTAAACTAACCTTGAAATATTTATCTTAATCAGTTTTGTATCTCATCTCAACATCTGTTTAGTTTGAAATGAAAAATTAATAAAATTCCCACATTAGAAACTTTACATTTTAAGTTTTAGAACATCAGAATATCTACGATCATACTATAAGCTGTAAACAATTTTTTTAGCACAGTGGCCTGTGATTTCTTTTGGTTTTTAATTGCTCTGTTTCTTCAACAAGTTATGAAAGTTTAAGTACTGTGAAGCATTTCAAGTTCTAAAAGACAGATTCTGAGGGCTGCATGTCTTGGGTATTTTTAGTACTTTGCCCACTTTTTAAAAAGTATTTCTTTTCCATGCTTGTTTATCTGCTTTGTTCATTTGTTATCTTTCTTTCATAGTCTTTAGTATCTTAGCATTTTTATCTAATTTATCATTTTCATATTTTTAAAGGTCCCCAGGTGCATCCAATTTTTCAACTTTACCAAAGATCTCTCCATCTCTATCAAATAATTATAACAACATGAACAACAGAAAGTAAGCAATATACCTTAAAACATGATTTAATTAATCACCGCAGTGTGATATAAACAAAGTTCGATGTTTTACAACTCCTAGCTTAAGGATTTTGAATTGCTTTGCAATATTTGGCTTGTGAATTGTTACTGGTTACTATTTCATAGTGTAGGTAATGCTGATACCAAGAAATGAAACAACATTAAAGATGTTTGTAACTCTTACTCTTCAGCAGGGAAGACACTAAAAAGAATTTTGGGTGTTGTAAGAAAACGTATAGACTTCATTTAGAGTTTATCATTCTAAAAATACATTGTTGCTATTATTATCCTGCCTGAATTTAAATGGACAAAGAGAAAAGTGTAAAGTACTTATGATTACGGTGATCAGGTTTTCCCTTGTTTATTGGTCCTAAGGTATTAGAGCAGCATATGTGACATCACACTTGGATTTCAATTCATGACAGCTGAATTGTGTTAGCTGTAATGTAGCCAGCAACTTAACTTCTGTTTCTTAGAGCTAGAAGACTTGAGAGAGATCAGGCTAAGTGTGTTTGACTATTACAATGAACAAAGGATTAGTAAGAGACTTTTCACTTCTACATGCTTTCTTCTTTATACTCCAAAGTAGAAGTTTAATAAATAATGCAGTGAAACTCTAGAAGAAGAGCTTTCATATTGCATTTGCCAACTTTTTGTGTAGCTTTTTTGTTGTTGTTATTGTACACAACTGTAAAAAAGTTGGTGAATATAGAAAAACATGGAATTATTTCACTTTAACAGATAATGGAGCATCTTTCAAATGCTTGAAACCAGAGAGCACTCATCTTTAATGCAAGCTGGGGGAAGCTGAAGAGCCTTATTCTTACAATTCATTCAAATTTTTAATATTTTTCTAAACATGCATTTTGTGATCACACTTGAAGATGTTAAATATTAAAAAGGTGACATAAATATTAAATATACAATATCTTCCAGTTAAATACTGCACTTATCAGAAGTGATTTTTCCTAAGGGGTGAAGTGTCACTTGTGCTTCTACCAATTGTGAGTAGCCCCAACTCTCACTATTGAACAGTTGAAATCTATGTGTTTACCTGCAGTCTACTGTACTTTGTGTGTGAATGTGTAGTAAATAAGAAGAGTATTGTGTCTATGATTCTGCAAAAAGTTACTTGATCAGAGCTGAACGTCTGGCTGAGAACTAATTTCTTCTTCTCCTAGTGTTTAAGCAAAAGGCAGTGGTATTGCCAAACCCAACACTTAACAGTTACTTTTTTTCTAGGGAGCTGTGGTTTTAAATCAACTCATCAAGGCTTTCTTATTTTCTTTTTTTTTCTTTCTTTCTTTTTTTTTTTTTTTTTTTTTTTTTTTTTTTTTTTTTTTTTTTTTTTTTTGATTTTAGCTTCTTGCTAGTGATGTAGTTATTTTTAGGAGGCACTTATGAAACTTGTTGCCAGCTCTTGCAGCTTTTAAAGAAAGTTTGTTCGTGTGATTTACCTGATTTTAAGTTTATTTCTTGGCTTATTTTGGAGCCAAAATGTGAGCTTTAAGAACTTAAGGAAAAATTCTGGGGTTTGCAGGTGTTTGTTTGTTTGTTGTTATTTTACAATTTATAATTTTCAACAGAAACACATATCTAGAAGGAAATCATATAAATTTCAGATTTGATAAGGAATTGGTCCTTTTAAGTGATTTAACTATAACTTAAAAATTTGTAAATCAGTTAATAGGTACATGTACTCTGTAGTGCTATGAAATACCAGTTATTTTTCTCTTGTATATCAAAACACAGTACATCTGGATGTTATGTAAGACAGATATTCAGTGCAGAAGTATATGGTTTTCCTTACAATGCAATAATCCAATTATGATGACTTTAAAATATTTTATAAATCACAAATTAATAATTTAATACAAGATGTAATGCAGATGAATCTTTAGCAGCACTTATCTCAGAGTCTACGTTCAGTGATGAAGTCATATCCATTAGTACACTTTGTACTTTACTTTACATACTTTTGCATTAAGAATTTTTGGCTTCAAATAGTAGATAGAAAGATATATCTCTGTATTTAATTGTATTATATAATTCTGTGTTAAGAATGTTCCACTCTTCTCACAAATATCTCGTCTAAGAAAGCACTTCTTTTTCATTAATTAATACTGTCTTTGTTATTTTCGTAATTAACTACTTAATGTCAGCTTTGTCTGGAATTTATTTCCGTGCTTCTGCCTTATTGTCTCTTATATTGCACATTGTCCTTAGTACAGTAGTAAAATTACACATTTGTGGCTTTCTAGGATCTGTTGGCGTCTCCATATGTGCATGAGATGCTGTGACTCTAAAGGAAATAACAGCATTTGTTTTGAAGATAATTTTAGCTGACAAATATGATTTATAAGGCAGAAAAAGCAAACAGCAGGTTGTATGTATTAATGGTCCTAAATACTAGTCATGGCAAGCCTGCTTTTGCAATTACTAGAGCTTACCTATAGAGTACAAATTATGTTAAAAATTTGAAAGTATCAGGTTTCTTTGTATGGTACACATTTCTGTAATATTTTTCTGATCCGAGAGGTGTTCTGTGTAAGAGTAAGCCTCAAATTGGTAGATACTTTATTGTGTGTTGAGGTAGTCATACATTAGATATCAGAAATAGCTTGTGCAAATTTTATCCAGTCTGAAGCCTTCATTTCTGTAAATGTGAGTTTGCATTTGATGGAATGGAGGATTCCAAATAATTGATCATCGATGTTCTTTTGCCTTTACAGGTGATCTTGTTGAAAGAATAACATAGGAGGATTAGCATAATATGTGTTAGTGGATTCAGAAGAGCAGGGAGAGACACGCATCTTTTAGGTCTTACTGGAATTTCTGTTTATTGCTGTTAATAAAGCAATACATTTCATATCACATATGGTGTTTTTTAAATTATGTGGGGTGGGGATTAAAAACACCTGTACAGGGATTTTGCTTGGGGAATTAAGTGAAAAGTTACTCTGTTTCCTTCATTTGTAACCATTGCTTTAGGCTCCTAAAATGACTTGTTTGCATCATTTAGTAGTGTCAGCCTGTCAAGACGGACAGCTGGCAGCTTTGTTCATATGCTTGGTATATTTCAATATGCTTATTCCAAGAAGTACAAGTGTTAATTACATTACCTCTAGAAATGGTTTCTCCATCTTGTACCTGACACATAACCAAATATTATGACAAAGGCAATTTAAACAGATTATGTTATCTTTTGCTCTCCAGACAATGATAATGAACAAAAATAAAGATAGTAATTTTTGTGTAGTGGCATGGGCCTCTCCTGCTGCTTCAGGTATCTCGAAAATCTGATGAAACCTGATAACAGGTTTCTTAAATGGGCTGGTCACAAAAACACATTGGCAGTGCATTAAAATGGTTGAAATATTAGAGCTCAGTAAGTCTTCCAAACTTTTAATTTTCTGGGCTCGTTCTTGCAACTCAAATTCCTTTCGCAGCACCTGTTATATACATGTTGGTATATGGCATTCCACTGTCAAATTATGTCTCTTCCAAAACTAGTGATGCTTTTCTAGTCTTCTCTGTTCAAGCTTCGTGCTTCCCAGAACTCCAGCTGTACAATGAGTGCTCTGGGTTCATCATCACCATTTGAAAGCTGCTTTGATGTTTAAAGGCACATACAGACGGTATAAACAAGTCATTTCAGATCTAGCACATGCAGTTCAAAATTTATAGATTTACAGATATTAAAATCTCATTTGGGAACCTCCTTTTGCCATTTTTGCTATTTCAAGAACTCTGTTCAAGGGTCTGAACATGGTTTCATGTTTTCAAATCTTGCCGTACTTTTGTGAAGCAATTTTTTCTAAGAACTATTAGTGTTTTCTTTCTGTTGCTGCTCTTACTTGACTGACCTATCCTAATACTACCCCTCTGCTTTTCCCTGTGTTGTTCCTTCATTAAAGGTAGGAAAGTTTTGCAGGAAAAGCAGCTGAAGGCTTGGGGACACACAATTATCACAAATTATTTTCTAGGATATCTCTGTTCGAATTAAATTCATGTAGACTTACCTTGCATCTTTACTTACTTTCCATTGTTAGCTACTTACTATTGACTGTTAATAATAATTTCTTTTTCATCCAGCTCAAAAGCATAAAAAGCAAAGCAACAATGTAATTTAAATAAAATTAATTCTTCCACAACAAAACAGTTTGCAGACTGATAGAGCTGTAGAGAGACATCTCCCAGTATCCTGCAAACAGTAGGCAGTGTTTTGTAGGATATGTTTTGATAAAATACCATAGAACCATGAAAGAAAAATATATTAATAGACCTGACTCACAGGATGAATGGTAACCTTATTCTCTAAACCCCTCAAATACATTTATGTGGGCCAGTATAGAAGATGAAAGAGCTCAGAAACGTCTTTCCCTTTTGAGAAGTAAACTGACAATTTGTTCCTTAGAGCAAATACACACTGCATCTATCTGCACTGCAATTATCTTGAATTAAATTATCATCATGGTGCTCAGCTAATTTGAGAAAATCTTTCATGTGAATAAACTACAGCCAAAAAATACCAGTTGCATTTCCTTAGCTTCATAGTGTCCGTCCAAAGCTGGCAGTTCATGAAGGGGGGAAAGCTGCAGAGAAAGCAGTAAGAATGAAAATCCCCAGAAGAATTAAATTCAATCTGTTCATTACCCCTACATCTCCTAAATTTCAAAGGGATTTCTTTTTTGTTGACCATGTGAAAAGTGTTATATGTAAGTCAGGTAAGGCCAGCAGTAGGAAGGAAGCAAGGCTGAAAGTAGAAGCTTGTTGTGTACTCTGCGCATGTGCATTTCTGTTGCTGCTGTGCACTGTTGGGTTGGTTATATTGTGGGGGTTGCGTTAGCACTAGTGGCAAGCTTAGGGTTTTGATTCCTGGGGGAACTGAGGCTTGCCAGCTTAAGAGAATTGGAGTTCCCTGTAGTAACTGGGCTGCAACTGCAAAGGGAGATGGAAGGTAATTTTTCCTGGGGATCTCTCGTTACGTGGGTGAACTCTTAACTTTACAGGGTTTTTTTTCATTGAGAATAACCAGTAAACACAATATCTCTTAGCTCATTTGGGGGCAAGCCAGAGAGCAGAGAAAATGCATATGTATAGAAAAGGGAAGAACTAATGGGAAAGTCAGGAATTAAAAAGAAATGAGCAGATGTTAAAGTTTGATAACAGCAGCATTATGGACAGTGGAGCTGTAAAAGATAGAAATTTCTGTGACCATTGAAAGAGGGAGAAATTCTCATCCCCTTCTGTTTGAAATTTTTGATAAGTTGATAAAAAAAACAACAGTTATTTATGAAAAGTGAGTAATTGTGCACTGAGGAGACAGTTGGAATTCAGTAGAGAGCATGATAGCGTTCAGGAGTAATGGCCTGGAGTGTAACCATTGGGCACTTGCATCCTCAGACTTTTGCAATTACAAATCTCAGTTATTTATCAGTATTGATTCCTTGCACTGCATGTTTTTCCTTATCATTCTTAGCAACTGACTTTCAAATTTTTGTTCATATTGCTTCTTATGTGAATGATGCTTAGTAGCTGCAGAAATACTCCTGAACTTTAGCCAAAGCTGCTGTCACACAGATTTCATTATGATCAGTGCCTGAAATGGTTAAACCTTTGTGGTTGCTTGGTTTTTTCTAACATATTACAGAACATCCTCTTAGAAGATTTCTTTGCCTTTCTAGTGTTCTCAGATATGCTCACTTTACTGTTTTGAGGGTTAGCTTATATTTTTGTATTTCATCTGGAAACAAATTGTTTTAAATATTATCATTTTACCTATTTCAGTCTTCTCCAGTTCCTCCAAACAGATGCAGCATAGATTTATATTGAAGTCGTAGCAAGGCATTTTGCGCATTCCTTTACCTCTCAAGGCTTTTCTGCATTTGCATGCTGGATTGTGCTGTCCTAGCAGGGAAGCTATAAATAGACTGTCTGATGCAGTGAGGCAGCTATGCCACAGTGGCCTTGGAAATCTCAGCTTTCACCTGTAACTCTGCATTCCCATTCCCACCGACCTCACTCTTGCAGTAGCAGGATGCAAAAGGAACATAAATGATTGATTGCTGCTGGTGGTGTCTAAAGTCTGAGTGTATTAAATATGATGGAGCAATGAAGAATAGAGTAAGCTGTGAAGCTGCTCCCATAAAAAAAAAGGGGTAGGGATGTAATAATTGCAGTTACTGCAGTACGTTTGATTTTGGTTGTTTGCACAGGTGACTTTTAAATTGACATTAATGTTATTACGAAAGTTAAGTGTTTAAATCTTTACTTGTTCGCAGAAGTTAGTTTAACATTTTTAATCATCTAGGTTTATAAAGTACTTGTATGTTTTAAAGTACTATAGAGTACATGTTTACATTGTGAAAGATGTCTTGTTTTCTTACAGTGTGAAAAATTCAAACTATTGTCTCCCATCATATACTGCTTATAAGAATTATGATTATTCAGAGCCAGGAAGACACAATGAGCAGCCAGGCCTGTGTGGCCTGAGTAACTTGGGGAATACATGTTTCATGAATTCAGCAATTCAGGTATGTACTTTAAAATAAAATCAGCTAGTCTTATTACTTGGAAATAGTATCTTGTTTTATTTTGTCATGTTTCAAAACTAATATTAAGAGATCTGCTAAGTAGCAGGATAGGATTAAAAGTGAGGAAATAACACATCTTTATTGGGATACTTTAAAAATTGATTTACATAGCTGCATTCATAATGATCAGAGTCAGAAAGAGGTTTGACCAGTGTTCTACGTGAGTGAACTCTTTAAGTGGGATTCTTTGCTTTTTGTAGTAATCACCATGCACACATGTCACAAAAACTGCCTTTTCCTTTTGAAATGCACTTGAGTACTAGTTGTAGTATCGAAAAAAGTGTTAGAAAGTAGATGACTGATAGATTACTGGGCCTTTATTTCTGACTCATTATGTACTTTTAGTGCACAGGTTAACGTGCAGGAACCTTGGCAAATATTTTCCTTTGCTCTTTCCTATCTGAATAGCTGCTGTTTCATGGATGAGATATTTTACAGGAATGTGATATCTTGCTTCTTTGCTATGAATGCAAGAGAAATACTAGTATATCTACTATTACTCTCTACCAAGATGAAGAAACCTTAGTGTTTTAATTTTAAATGGAAGCTGCAGTTGTAGAATAATTAACAGATCTAGGAGTTTCATTTGGTTTTGTTTAGTTCTCAGACTTACCTTTTGTCATGGGAGCAGTCTTCTGTCAAGAAACTGTTACATGTGTTTAAGTTCTTGTTCACATATTTTCCTGCTGATTATGAAAATATTAGATCTTAACGAAGCATGCTGCAGAGTTGTTATCCTCCTTTCTTCCTCGGTCATTGCAAGGGTTCCTGGCTTATGTTTGTGATTTCTTTGGGTAAAATTAAAAAAAAAAATCAAAAGCAAATTTTAAAAAAACGACCCAAATGTTGCATTCCTTCTTCACTCTGTTGGAGTGAAAAAGGAATTTCAGGTACATTTGTAAGCTAAGTTTATGAAGTTGTTGAAATTGGTTCAAAAGAAGAAATGTTCCAGAGTGTCATAGTGTGTGTAGATATTTCTATCCCTTCTTTATGTTGACAGTCAGTGAATAATTTGGCCTTACTTTTCTGTAGCCTCCTGTTAGGTAGCTGCGGAGAGCCACAAGCTCTCCCCTTAGTCTTGTCTTCTTCAGGTTGAAAGCTCTGCCTTTCCTTGTATATTGTTCTCCAGCCCTTTGACCATGTTGGTGTCCCTTCTCTGCTCTTTCTTACGCTGGGGAGCCGTAAACAGGACCATGCACCTGCAGCAGTCTCACGAGTTCCAAATGGAGGTGGAGATTTGCTCCCCTTTGCCCCTAACTGCAGTTGCTAATACAGCCCAGTTTGCAGCTGGATACCTTTCCTATGGGGCTGAACATCAGGATCACATTTCCATAGAAAAGGACCACTGGGTCATATAATGCAAAACTGGCTTTTTAGCCAGTCAGCCCCCACCTGTTAGTGGTATATAGGGTTATTCCATGCTTATTCCATACTTATTATTAAGGTATCCGTAAAATTAAACTTATTCTTGTTTCTAAAAATGTTTTCACAAGGATACTTGAAGAGAAGTTGAACAGTGCAGGAAGTAATTAAATATATATATTTTTCAGCATGCTACATGAAAGATGGCTAAACTGAAAGGGGTAAGGACACACATTTTGCAGTGTCCATTCTAACTAAAAATGCTACACATAACCTGTCTTGATTACTGAATTGCATCCTTATGCTGTTGTAAAGGAAGTGTTTTTGTCTAGTGCGTCAAACAGAATTATCTTTTAAAAGTTGAATTCAAAGAATATTCTTGCTACATAGTGAATTTTTTTTATGATTCTACATTGTTTATCAAGCTATACTGATTAAATGAGGATAATTTTAATTACTTACTCAAACCTTAATTGAACTGGTATACATGAATTTGCATATATGTAATTCAAAAGTAACCTTTTAGGTGAGACTTCTAAGCCTGGGTTGTTGCCTTTAGGAGTCTTATACAGTGTAACATACTTGTTACACATCACATCATTATCACATTGTGTTAAACGGATTTAATTCTGAGGTCTGCATTAGAAATTATATCAGCTTTGACTTCATTGATTTTCAGTTACATCTAGAGAACTAAGTTTTCAAATAAGTTCTGAGAAACTGTAGTGTGAATTAATAAATACAGGTTTGCTTATTACCGAGACAGTGCTCTGGGTAAGAAAATGAGGTGTTTATTGAACAGTGCAGCTTTTATTTTGGCATGGTACCTTTAATATGTCCTTGAAGGTGTGTTTTTCAAATGCATTATTTCGTGGTTTTCTTAGCAAGGAAATGTAAAGTATCTTTTCGTTTCACCTATTGTATGTCTCAAAGAAAGTACTGTTCAGAGTTTAATGTTATCTAAGAAATCCATGGAAGTGCTTTTTAGTGAAAGTATGATGTGTTCTTAACACACTAAGGTCTCACGGGCTGCAGTCTTCCTCTTACCACCACTTGCATCTTTTTTCAGTTACGCAGAAAGTATGCATTTCACTGTGCTAATTTGCAATTAATTTTACATCCCACTTTTATCAAAGTGGCATTGGATTATTCTGGGTGTAATGCTTATGGTCGGAGCACTCTGAACATGTTTTGATCTGTCTTAGTCTTGGAAGCAACAAAAAGATGGGCTCAAATAGTATGTGAATGGCAAAATAGGGAATTCTGCTTGGGAATATTGGGTGCTCTAGGCATTAACCTGGATGATGGAGCAGAGTACACCCTCAGCAAGATTAGAGATCACACAAATCTGCAATGAGGAACTGCTATACCAGGTGGCTGTGCTGCCATTTGGAGGGACCTGAGCAGCCTGGAACCTGAGCAGCCTGGAACCTCATGAAGTTCAATCAAAGGAAATGCAAAACCCTGTGCCTGGGGGGAACAACCCCAGGAACCAGTACACCCTGGGGTGGGGGGTCAGCGACTGGATGGAAAGCAGCTTGGCAGAGAAGCACCCAGGATCCTGCTGGACAAAAAGCTGAACTTGAGCCAGCAGTGTGTTCCTGTGCCCAAGGCAGACAACAGCATCCTGGGCTGCACTAAGAGTATTGCCAGTAGGCTGAAAGAGGTGATCCTTTCCTTCCACTCAGCTCTGGAGAGACACCCCCAGAGTTCGGAGTGCACTTCTGGGCTCCCCAGAGAGATAGGGATATAGTGGGGCAAGTCCAGTGAGAGACCACACAGGTGATCAAGGATTGCAGCATCTGACCTGTGTGGAGAGGCAGAGAGCTGGGGCTGTTCAGCCTGGAGAAGACTCCAGAGTGATTTTACCGTTTTTTGGAAGTACCTGATGGAGAAAAGTAAAGAAAACTGAGCCAAACTCTCAGTGATGCCCACTGAAAGGAGAAGAGGCAATGGGCACAAACTGAAGCACATGTAATTCTTAAATATAGGAAACTTTGTTCTAGCATGGGGCTTATCAAACAGTGGAATAGGGTTTTCAGGGAAACTGTGAAGCCTCCATCCTTGAAGAAGCTTAAAACCTAACTGAACAAAGTCCCAAGCAACCCGCTGTAGGTGACCTGTCTTTGAGCAAGTGGGTTGGACCAGAGAATCTGCAGAGATGCCTTCTAACCTCAACTATTCTGTGATTCTCTGATCTGCTTTGGTCACCTACTTTATCTTACTTATCCTCCTAGGGTGTATTCCTTCACAATTGTGCTAACACTGGATTCTTTAACAGGATAAATCTGTTTTCTTTTTAAAAAATAGTTAACTGTAGAGTATTGGACTCTGAAATAGTTTCAATTCCATTAATGTACCGAAAGCTCTTCTTTGATACTTTCCGATCAGTTCATTCTGAGTGTGATCAATGTAGTTTCCTTCAACAGAAGCAGAGTTTAGTTTATCCATTTTCCAGCTGATTGCCACTTTTCTCAGATCTCCGTGCTTTCCAGGGAGCATTTAGGCCCCTGAGTGTTCATATAAGAGCCATTTCTGCTTCAGAAACCACTGCATTTTTCTCACAGCTTCTTTGGTTTTGTCTCATGTGAAGTGAGGATGATTTGCATCAGAGGTATTAGCAATGTTCCTTGAAGAAGACGGGCAGTTCCTTGACACAGCTCCATCTCCTGAGTCTGACAAACTTGTCTGAAGGTTTTTGCCCTGTAAACATACTAGGTAGAAATGTGAAAATTCTGGCAATGTCTTAAATTTTGTTGGAAGTTCTTTAGTAGTTCTTCAATCTGTAGATAAGGTTAGGGTTGCCCCTTTATCCTTCTAAGTGATTATTGTAAAGAGACCTTTGCCCTTCCAGGTAGGGGTTTTCAGTGTTAAAAAGCTCAGGACAACTGGAGGACAGATGATGAAATGATAGGTAAGATCCTCTGTGGGATTGCAGACAGCTGCAAGCTGAATAAGAGTAAGGCCAAGAAGGTTAAAATACCACTGTGTATCTCCCCAGTGCTGTTCTCTTACCACTGTTCCTTAATTTCAAAAAAGCAATAATTCAGTATTACTTCTTATTTTGGTTGTATGGGAACTTTTGTATAGATTTTTTCAGATGCTTTTGAAGGGAGTATTCCTTGTATTTATTTTATTTCAGTGCAAACACTTAAGGCTTGATTTTTACTAATAAGGCCTAAATGCTTGCTTCTGCAGATCCGAATATGAAATAAAACAGGAAAGACAAAAGGGAGTGTGTGCATTTTATGAAATAGATATTATTGTGAATACTTGAACCTATGTTAAAGAAAGTATTTGTCAAGCAGATGTTTCATTCACATTCACTTAGGTATATAGCTATATTCGAAGCTGAAAATAAATTAGGAAAAATGAGTCTCATTAAGCATTGCTGTGCTGCCACCTGTGGATGTTTCCCGAGTATTACTTTCCTATTTCAGTGGGATATTACAGATTAGAGCACTGTGGAAATGTTTTTTTTCTTTTATATTGAAAACCTTAGAGTTCCAAAAGTTTCATTTTGTGATTAAAAAATAGGAGAAGAAAAAAAGTAAATGCTTTCATTAAAAACATTCATTTTTTCCAAGCTTTTTATTTTTATGAATTTTTTCCAACAGTGTGATTATATACACCTGACTTCTGAATGAGCTTGGCAATGGGTATTTCAGAAGTTTTCTTTCTTCAGAAAGCTGAATAATATTCCTCTACAGTTACTTATGGCTGTGATTTTATCTAGACAAAAGATGGCATATTTCACCAATACCTGAAATTATGATGTTTTTATTGCTCTGTTTCAGTTGCCATGTGGAGTTTGGATTAAGGAGTGTATTAACTAAGCGCTTTTTGCCATGTCTGATAGCGAACAGACAAGAGCAGGATAAATGTGTAAAGTAAATCACTTTTTCTCCTGTGACTTGGATCTTCCTTTCAGTCTGGCAGCTCTTGGTCTTTTATTACAAAGCAGAAATATGAAATTTCAATGTCCCTTGCATAAAATTCTTAGTAAGTAGCACCTGAAGCTGAAGAACCAGGACACTTACAGGAATATTCAATTTTCAGTATCTCAATTCATGATCCTACTGTCTCCTTCTCATTTCCCCAGTTCACTGGCATGATACGTAGTGATGTTTTCTTTATTTTGGAAGTTTATTTTTATAATTATTTTTGTGTAATATTCCATATGGGATGTGAAGAAATGTTTCCTTGTTCCTTTAGGATTATAGGATGATTCATGGAACTTCAGGAGGTTTCTGGTGCAACCTCCTGCACAAAGGAAGGTTGATTCTGAGGTCAGAACAGGTTGCCCAGGGCTTTATCCATTTGGATCTTGAAAACCTCCCAAGAAGGTAGAGCCTCTTAGTTCCACTGCTTGACTGTTCTTACAGTGAAAACTTTTTTCCTTATATTCTTAACCTCTCATGTTTCAACTGATGCCCATTGTTTCTTTTCTTCCTAGTATGTGCCACTGTGAAGAGCCTGGTTCCATCTTCCCCTTAACTTCCCTACAGGTATTAGAAGGCCGCTCTTGGGCCTCCCTCAAACAGTCTCTTCTGCAGCCTGAAGAAGCCCTGGTGCTTCAGCCTTTTCGCCCAGGGCAAGTGCTTCTAGGCCACTGACTGTCTTGGTGCCCCTCTTTGTTCATTAATTTTTTTTCTTTTTATCAGTGAAGTCTGTGCAAACTCTGACATCAGAATTATTCCATACTTAAATCATATGGATTTAGAAGAGTATAGCATGACTACTTTTATTATTATATTTCCCGCTCTACGAAGGTTTCATGGGACAGGTAGACTTGCAAACATTATCATGGGCTAGTATTGTATACAGTATTCCAGTGAGGCTACGGCATTGAGATGTGTATATATGTGTGTGTGTATACATAACATCAAAAATAATGATTTTCTTCTTTTTCATTTTCCTGTGCATCTTAATAACTTTTTTCCAAGTTACTAATATGTAACATGGAAGTATAATTTCAGCGTTAACCTTTGTCATGCTGAAGAGTAATCCTCTCTCCTGTGGTTTGTCTCTTGGAGTTTCTGCCTTTATTCCATACTTCCATGATCTTTTCACTAAATGACCAGTTTAGGTTCAGAGAACTTTACAGAAATTTTGTTGGTTAAAGAAAACTTCTAGAGATTGCAGTACCTGAAATGAAGTGCCATTCTGTTACCTCTTTAATTCACAAACAGTTTTCCATAGTTTTACTGTATTTGTTTGGCTTTTTTGGTTGCTATTATTCTCAATCTCTTGGTATACTTTTAGTTTACTTATTGTCTGTGTTTTGAAACAAACAGAAAACCCTGAATCACTAGGGTGAGCAGGACACACAAATCTGATCACTTTCCTGTCCAGTGGATTGCCTTGGTTCTAATAGACACTTTCCATAAGGCTTCCTTGATAACCTACAACATATCACATGAGAAAATAAGAATGTAGGATTCCTTTCAAATTGACTTCTGGATGCTTTTTTTCTGCTGACTTTAATCATGTTCTTAGATAATTCTCCATTGTCAGCCTTTTCAAAGAGTAAACATGTTTGTACCATTTAGCTTTGTCAGTTACATTGTAAAGATGAGTACATATGTGGCCAACTTTATCAGCTCCTTTAGCAGCTACTTTTTTAAAAATTTTGGTATCCGATATTTTAGAAAAATATGTCAGCTCTGTACCTCGAAACTTGCTGTGTTGAGATAGACATTTGTGCGTTCCAGTACTACCGTCAGTGTCAACTTATGTTGTAATGTGGAGATTGTTAAAGGAAAAAGGGAAATTACCTGTAGTAATCTTCCTGACTTATACTACAAATATTAATTAATATTCTGAGAAAGTGACAAAGCCAGTTTATCTGGTGAAATCCAGAAATGGATGAATTATTTTTTGGTGGAATCCACGTTGTCAGAACATTGTATAATGCTTGACTAACAGAAAGACCTGTAGAAAAATACAATATTTTTGCATTATTTAGTTCCTTGTGTTGGACATTCCTCACACTAAGCTGAACAGTTGAACTGATTTAATCTCCTAAACTAGCCCAAAAATAATCCAGAAGACAACACAGATCTGTGAGGTAGGGGGAGTTGGGATCACCACCACTGGAAGTAAAAGCTCTTTGCCATATAGCAAGAGAAAAATGAGATTTCTTCAACCCTGAGTGTCCAAAAGGGTCTGTAATACCAGGAATTTTTTTTTGCAGTGTTGACAGATCCTGAAAGCTTTAGGTGAGGAGGAAGAGAAAGGAAGGAGTTTGATATAGGCATGAAACTCAGCTCTCTACAGCATGTGACTGGTTTTGCTTTGTAATATTACACAGGTATGATAGGCAGACATAGGAATAACTTTTTTTTGCCCCGCTCAAAAAAGTTGCAATTCTTCCAGTCTAATTCTTGTAACTTATGCAGTAGCGTAAGTGGAGCTCTTCCCCTTGTTTGCAGAGAGGCAGACGAGACTGGTGAAATACTTGACCTTTCCTCAAATCTTTTAATAAAAGAAAGAACGCAGAAAAGCTTACAATATTTAATGAACAAACTCTCTTAAGAATATATGCTAAGGCATGGCATGGGGATCATTCCTGAGTGATAGAAATGTTTATGTGTAAAGGAGTGTGAAGAGTAGCACAAAAATTCAAAGTGAAATTGTAAATCAAACTTCAGTGATTACATCGTGCTGTCTCCAAATGCTGAGAGAACAGACAAACTGGTACAGAGGATAAGTGATTATTTCAATCTAAAACAAGGTCCTTGCTTTCCTTAGGCTAATTTCAGCTCTAAACAGCATCACAAAATTTAAAAGAACATAGGAAGGGCTGCAGCACTGTAATTCAAGTTCTAGTCCCTCTAGCATAGATTGCTGTCTCCAACAGTATCCATAAACTGTTATTAACAAAGAGAAGGAAAAGGGCAAGCATCCTCACCTTCCCTCGCCTGCCAAAATAAAATAAATCTTTTTTTCAAATGTTGCTCTGAATATGGTATAATTTGAACTAATAAGCGTGGTTGGTTCTCTCTTCCAAGTACGTATGCACTCTCCACTTTGTGCATCTATTACAACTTCCAGCAACAAGTTTCATAAAGCCATTCAAGTCTCAAGAAACACCTTCTTTTGTTTGTTTTAAATCTCGATACAAATTATGTTGTCACGCTGTGGTTGGTTGGACTACTTTGTTTTATAAATTTTGAGATAAAGCTCTTGACAGATATTATCTGTGCATAACTTGTAATGACAGTTGCAGCCAGTCTTGGTTTGAAACCATGATTTGTTTCTGTAAAAGATTGTTTAGGGTTTTTTCTCTTTTCCTTGCAGGTGATAGACATTACAGTTCATGGCTGCTTTAACAAAATTCAAATATTCTTTGTTTAGAACTGATTCAAATCATTGTTCTGAAAAGTCTGTATTTTTATTTGCAGTGTCTGAGCAACACACCTCCTCTTACAGAGTACTTCCTCAATGATAAATACCAAGAAGAGCTGAATTTTGACAATCCTTTAGGAATGCGAGGTGAAATAGCAAAATCTTATGCTGAGCTTATCAAGCAGATGTGGTCAGGAAAATACAGCTATGTTACCCCAAGAGCATTTAAGGTCAGTAGGGAAATTACATTGAATGTACATTGTCAGTTTTGGTTTTGTACTTTTAAGTATACAAAATTTACAGAAATATGCAGAAAGAAGATCTTGAAGTACTATTTATCAGTATGCAATCCATTCATTAAACTGTTAAAACACTTGGATGTATATTTCAGTAAGTGTCACCTGTCCTTGTGCTTTAGTCTTTGAGAATTAGTTTTGACTTCCTGTCTCCATGGAAAAGCTTACCTTGTAAAGTTTTACCTTTTCAATGTGCTGCTGTAGCATCTCAGAAGTATCTACTCTTTCTAACAATTAAGGTACCAGAAGTATTTGCATTTATTTTTTTTAGACACAAGTGGGACGATTTGCACCACAGTTTTCTGGTTATCAGCAACAAGATTGTCAAGAGCTACTGGCTTTTCTCTTGGATGGTTTACACGAAGATTTGAATAGAATTAGGAAAAAGCCTTACATTCAGTTAAAGGATGCAGATGGGAGACCAGACAAGGTAGGGGTTTTGGAGCTGATCATCTTCATTTTAGTCAAAGCTGTATGATGTAAGATACATGATTATGCACTGAAAGGCTGGGAAACTAAATATGTGGGGCTTTTTCTGGAAGACATTTCAGAAAATAGGACAAGACATTAAAATTGAGATCTTTAGAACCTGTGTAAATTTCTGTTTATTTTTAAGATAATGAGGGGGGATGGGAGGATGTTAAGGCCTTTTTTTAGACTTCATTAAGACCGTCTTGTTCAATTCAGTGCTGAGTTCAGTTGGAAAAACAATTCCCATTCTGTTGTTCTTTTATTTTTATATGTACAGTATGCAGCATTCTGTCTCTTTCCAGTACTCTTACTTTAGGGAGACTCTTCTTTTGTTATGAGTACAAGTTAATTCAGATGGAATTTTTAGATTTATCTGCTTTTGTCTTTCCTCGAGCTACTTGAAAGTTACTCTCAGACTATATACCACTGACAGGATCTCTATCCTAGGAAAAGCGTACATCTTTTAACCTCTGAACCTGACAGTAGTAGCATTCCTTACGGGTCCTTCGGAGTGACATGTCTGTGTTTAGGTGGTTACTGGAAATCTTCTATCAAGGACTTTTACTAATAATTCTCACTATTCATTTCCTACTACTTTGTCATAACCCAGATCATGCTTTATTTACAGGTTGTTGCTGAAGAAGCTTGGGAAAACCATTTAAAGAGAAATGATTCCATCATTGTAGATATATTTCATGGCCTTTTTAAATCTACCCTAGTTTGTCCTGAGTGTGCTAAGATATCTGTAACCTTTGATCCCTTTTGTTATTTGACACTTCCATTACCCATGAAAAAAGAACGCACTTTGGAAGTTTATTTAGTTAGAATGGATCCACTTGCAAAGCCTATGCAGGTAAGCAGCTTAATTTATGTACAAACACCCTGATTCATGAGGCATTAACAATGAACCCAAGTTCCTTTACACAGTGCAAATTTATAAGCAAATCCAACAAGCTTTATATTTCTGGTGTGCGTTCTGAAGTTTCACTTAGGAAAGTGGGGAAGACTATACATAGCTGAGGAAGACTGTACATACCTCGTACAGTTTCAAGAAAGAATTGGTAATTTCTTTATGGCTTTGTTAATAAGGCTTCTCAAACTTTAAAATGTATGCTGACATATTTTTTTGAGTGCTGCTATAATGAATTTTTATGTTTATAAAAAATATTTATACGCTTAATCCATAAGACTTAATTTCTTGGTTTCTTAATCACAAAAGGCAAATATTTGTAATGATTAGTGCAAAAAAACCCTACATTAGGTAGTCCTGAATTCTTCTGTGTTCTCACCTAATAGTCAAAAGAAAGATTTCAGATAAGATTTCTTTGTGAAGAGTATCTCTTTTGCCGTTTTTTAGGAAGGGGATGATATTACACACCTTAAAATGTCATGAAAAAATGTACATAAGGTTATCATAACCAAGTCATGATTAAATGGTTCTAGCTGTACCTTATGTGGTAGGTGAGGATAGGTGAAATAAATACAACACAGGCAGTTATGCCGGCATTCAAAAAGGCTCTAACACCTGAAATCAGTACCATAAGAAGGAAAGTGGGAGAAAAGAGTGTTCTCAAAGGCAATATGAGTTGGGGAGTTCAAAGGTGAAGGGAGGTGTGTTAACTAATGGGAGATGAACCTCCTAGAAACTTAATTGTGAAAATAGGGGACACACAGTAGTTGCACAGGGGACACAAAATAGTTGAACATGACTCATGGTGTGAGACATTTATACTGGAATTAATAGTTTGGGAAGAATACAAGTTCAGTAGAGTTTTTGTGAGCCTAAATGATTATAAAACTTAAGGACAAAGTATGCTATCTTTGGCAGTTAATTACAAAGTTAATAATACCTTATTTCTAATTAATCCTGTCTTTATTATGCAAATAACAGGTAGGAGTTTTGTGTGGAGTTTTATTACAAATGGCAGATGCACAGCACTAAGGGAAGCCACAGAGGTTTTCTTTGACTTTAATCATCAGGTTCTCTCTCTGCATGTGAAATGAGAATCTATTGCCTGCCATTGCTTTTTCCCTAGTAATACTTTATAAACAGCTTGTGTCGTATTCCAAATTTAATAATTTTTTTGATAGCATGTATACTATTTAAATGCTTAAATAAGTAGGTACTGTTGAAATGCAAATCTTAAGTTATTTGTACTATTAGTCTTCTTATGGAGAAAGTAAAATAACATTAAAACACTGTGTAAACTAGTAAGTGGAGTATTCAGTGTGTGTGTGTATTTGTAAAGTTGTGCAGATAACTACTACATTTTAAGCAGCTTTTGGAATTTGTCTTAGTTGATTTACATACTTTACACCTTAAGTTTCAAAAATACGAAAAATATGTGAAATATGCTGAACATGTGTTGTTTGGGTTTTTCCTCATTTTTCCTTAAGAAATTAAAATTATATTTTCCTTTTTAGTACAAAGTAGTTGTTCCCAAGATTGGAAATATATTGGATCTTTGCACAGCATTGTCAGCTTTGTCTGGTGTTGCTGCAGATAAGGTAAGAGTGAGCTCTCATATAAAGCACAACAAATAACATTTTAATGTGTATTAACCTGATATAACAATGTATACTTCGTTTTCTTTTCAGATGATTGTTACTGATATATACAATCACAGGTTCCACAGGATATTTGGCATGGATGAAAATCTAAGTAGTATTATGGAACGTGATGACATTTATGTGTAAGTGTAGATAATGTGCTTCATGTCTCTTTGCAGTTTGTTTAGTTACTCGCAAGAGATTAAAACCTAGACGCCAGATAAAGATGAAACTGGGAGGGGATTTTTTTTATTTTTTGCATTTGCAGCCTTTTCCATGACTGTTGTTCTTTGTATTTCTGGTTGTTTTTCTTCTAGGTTTGAAATTGCTATCAACAGAACAGAAGATACGGAACAAGTCATAATCCCTGTTTGTTTAAGGGAAAAGTGCAGGCACACTAGCTACAGCCATAGTGGTTCTTTACTATTTGGTCAACCTTTCCTCATAGCAGTGCCTAGAAACAATACTGAAGATAAACTGTATAACCTCCTGCTGCTAAGAATGTGGTAAGTTTATTGTTTAAAGAAAAATGAGTTTGTTAAGAATAATGCTAATAGTTGGAGTCAGTAGGCACTTACTTTCATGTGCGTTTCTAACAAACTGATTAGATTTGAATACTTCTATTTCCTTTCTCTTGAATATTAGATAGAAAATTTTAGCCACTAATGTGGATTTTAATTTGATTTTTTGTTAGCATGACCTCATCCAAGAAGTATTTGTGAAGACAGGAGAGAGTCAATCTGTATGGTTAAATAATTCTCTTGTATGCTTAACTGTTTGTCAGGTCTTGGTAAAGTGGAAATGTTTTCCTGTTACTCTGCTATGGTTATACTTCCTGTATCTACTGTTCAACTTTATATACTAATTTATTTTGTAAAAGTACATGGTAAATGCTTTCCAAAACTAGACTAGAATTAGTGTCATTATATAGAAGAAATTAAAATCATATAACCTCCAATTTAAATTTATGTTTCTTTTTCTGTTGATGTAACTTTCTCTGTAATATGGGTTAGGGTTAACGAACAGTTAAAAAAAATATTTCTGGACAGAGAGTGAGACCAAGAATCAAGTTGTCTCAGACCAAGTAGCTGCCAAAAATATACGGTCACATATGAGCAGGTTTTCCTATGTGCTTATAACACTGGACACGTTTGGCAATGACTGATAATCTGAGTAAATCAGAAAGGAGTGCAGAAATACAGTACACTAGCAAGGACTTGCGGTAACAATTTAATTACCAGTTTGAACAACATAAATTATTTAACAATCCATTGCTTCTAACTGTTGCTTTCACTTGTTACATTTAGCCGATATGTAAAAACATGTACTGAAAGTGAAGACACTGAAGGTTCCCTGCATTGCTGTAAGGACCATGGTATCAATGGTAATGGTCCAAATGGAATACATGAAGAAGGATCTCCAAGTAAGACTGGAATATCTAAACTTGTTTAGTATTTGGTGTTGAATTTGAAATGGAAGTTAACTCTCTAGTGTTTTTTAATTAACTGCCAGTCTGTCTCATTTCTTCCTCTTTATTCTTCTGATTACTTTAGGTGAAATGGAGACAGATGAGCAAGATGATGAATCCAGCCAGGATCAGGAACTTCCCTCAGAGAATGAAAACAGCCAGTCAGAAGACTCAGTTGGGGGTGACAATGACTCTGAAAATGGATTATGTACTGAGGATACTTGCAAAGGTCAACCACTCACGGGACACAAAAAGCGACTGTTTACATTCCAGTTCAATAATTTAGGCAATACTGACATAAACTACATCAAAGATGATACCAGGCATATTAGATTTGATGATAGGCAACCTAGGCTTGATGGTAAGTCACAGGGAACAGATCGGGCAATATTTGATTCTGAGACTCTTTTCTGACTCCCATGTTGCATTTTCTCTGTGTGCTGTTTGATATATTTTTCTTCTAAATAGTAAATTCTGAATAAACAATTTTTTATTGCAGTTGACTTTTGGAAATGCAAAATTTGTATGTGCTTTAATTTTTTGTATTAAATTCATTATAGCACTGTTTAATTTATTTTGAAGAGTGTTTGCCCAAAGATAATACAATTTCATGTAAAGCAAGAAATAATATTAAGAGAAAACCTTTTTTTTAATCTTAGAAAGATCTTTCCTTGCTTTGGATTGGGATCCTGAATTGAAGAAGAGATATTTTGATGATAGTGCAGCAGAGGTAAGCTGTTTATGTTGCGCCCTTTTCCAGCAAAAATAAAAATTAAACATAAAATATTCAACTGAATTAGTGTGACATAAGAGATTGTAAGTCTTCACAAGAAGAAGAAAATATACCTTTTTTTCACATTATTCGTAGTAAATATGTTGTCATAAATAAACTTCATATATATATCCAAGTAATTGGCAAATCTGAGGCTTGTGAACTTGGAAGTAAATCTGAAGCTGTGGAAACTTCTTACTTGAGTGGTTTCTGATCAGTTTTTCCATATATAGGAGCTTTGTAGTTACTGTTTATAGTAAGACGACATCACTAAAATGAGTTTTGTTTCATTTGTTCTCTTAACTCAAGAAATACTTCTCTTTAGGATTTTGAAAAACATGAAAGTGTGGAATATAAGCCTCCCAAAAAGCCTTTTGTGAAATTAAAAGATTGCATTGAGCTGTTCACAACAAAGGAAAAACTAGGTGCTGAAGACCCATGGTAAGCACAAAAAATTAAAATTATGTTGCAGGGTGTGTTTCTCAAAATTGATCAAAAACACACTTGAACAAAGAGACACATAATTGATTTATTAATGATATTTTGAATCTTGTTACTTCAAACATAGTTGAAAATTCTCAAGATGTTTTCTGTTTTGATCCATTACTTAACCAAAATTTTTACCATGTTCGGAAGGTTATATTTGTAAGGAAGACATTTAATGCATTTACAATTAGGAGGAATCCAATATTGGGGGGTACTACTTCTGTGTTTAAATTGATGTTGTGCTTCACTGGGATCACACTTGCACATTTTAAACGGGAAGGGATATCTGTGGCATTAGTAACAGAAGATGAAAAGTGTGGTTTTCCTCATTCAGTTCCTCCCATGTTTGTGATTTTCTCTATGGTAATGTATTTTAACATACATACGGATGACAGTTACTTAAAATTGATGGTTTTTTCCTTATAGGTATTGTCCAAACTGTAAAGAACATCAGCAAGCCACTAAGAAGTTAGACTTGTGGTCACTGCCCCCTGTACTGGTAGTTCATCTAAAGCGCTTTTCCTACAGCAGATACATGAGGGACAAGTTGGATACATTGGTTGACTTTCCAATAAAGTAAGAAATTCAAATATTTTGAAGCTAGAAGTGTAAAAGCATGGCTAGGACATATGTTTAATACAGCAATTACGTAAAATGGGTTTGTTCTCAGCTTCCATGAGAGGATCCAGTAAACTAATGACGAAATGCTTCTGGGTTAAAAGTATAAACTTGGCAAAACAATAATAATAGAAAAATATGGAAGCTTGCTGGTTCCTGTTCCACTTATCACAGAGTGAAAGAGATGCACTGGCAGAGTAGTCTGGTGTATTTTTCTAGGGAATATGAAGCAAAGGGCTCGGAGACCACTAAACTGTGGTTAAAAATGCTATTAACATGACTGACTTTTGGTTGGGTTTTGTTGGTTGTTTTATTTTATTTTGTTTTGTTTTTTTTTTTAACAGTGACTTGGACATGTCAGAGTTCCTTATTAATCCCAATGCAGGGCCTTGCCGCTACAACTTGATTGCTGTCTCCAACCACTATGGAGGAATGGGAGGAGGGCATTGTAAGTTGATTTCAAATATCGTCATTCTATATGTCAGCTTTCTTTCCATGTTGATTTTGATTGAAGTACTGATCACTTTGAATCAGTGGTGCTTTTTAATGGTTGAAGGACAATTTTCTTCTCGTTACCTTGAAATACTTTCACAAGTATTTTAACACAAAAATCTGTATGCAGTGAGCTTTCAAGGGTAATTGTAGGTTCTTTTATACTTCTAGCTGTGCATATGGTGAAAAGAGAAAATATAAGAGTTTCTTTACTCTTAAAACTGATTTTGTCTTACTTGTCTATATTTTTGTTCATTGTTCTTCTCCTTGAAAGCAGAGGGAAAAAATGACTGAGGGATTGCATTTTGACTGTCCTTTTCAGTATACATTGTCTTTAGAAGGGAAATGTTACTGATTAAGCTCTCTTTGCTAAAAAAAAAGTGTTAAAGATGTTAAATAGTGATAATGAATTTTATTTCGTTAAATATGAAGTGTTTGACAGTAATGTGCTCTAGTAACTGATTGTATTACATCTATGAAGATACAAAGTCCTGAGACATTGTGCTTTTTTGTCCTAGATACTGCTTTTGCAAAAAATAAGGATGATGGAAAATGGTACTACTTTGATGACAGTAGTGTGTCCACTGCAAGTGAGGACCAGATAGTGGCAAGTATCTTTTATGTTTCCAAATTCGGGACTGTTGATGTTTTATTGTCAGGGCAGGAAAAATGAAGAGTAAACCATGAAACTTTTGTTAAATTTGTAGTCCTTTCAAAGGACAGTACAAACCAAAAATATTTTGCTACAACATGCAAAAATAACTTACATAAAGAGTCTGGATTTCTTTGTAATTTTACCTTGTATACTTGGAAGCAAAGAAAAAAAAATAGTCACCTAGATTGTAAATGTTTTGTTTGAAGTCTCATGAACATACTGTACTACTCCCTTTTACAGTCCAAAGCAGCGTATGTGCTCTTCTACCAGAGACAGGACACAATCAGTGGAACTGGCTTTTTCCCACTTGACCGGGAAACTAAACAAGGTGCTTCAGCTGCCACAGGCATCCCACTAGAAAGTGATGAAGACAGCAATGAAAATGATAATGATATAGAAAATGAAAATTGTATGCACACTAACTGATGGGAAGAACTAGAAGCCATAAAAGAGACTCTCTTACTGGGGATACGGATTGAAAGAGTGAAAATGCCCACCAAATTAAGAATAAAAATCTGAGATGGGGAGTTTCAGATAATAGAATGTAAATCTTTATTACATTTTAACATGTGCAGTACTTGAAGTGAAACAATAAAAACTTAAACAGAAATTGTCTCTAATGCATTTACAGTCTCATATTCACAAGGTATATATAGGAAATCACAAATAAACCCCTTTTAAGTTTTCTGCTGCTGTTCTGATCGATTATGTTTTCTTTTGTTTTGGATGTGAATTAATAACTAAAATATTAAATCTGTGGACTTCTGACATTTACTTTCCTAGTACTGCAAGAATACTACTGCCAAGTCTAGTTTCTGGATGAATATATACATCTTCCTTAGGCTGCCAACAGACTACAAGTAAAAATGTCATAAATACCTAAAGTAGTTTTCTTGAAACAGCACATTTTTGTTTCTCCCTATTTTATTTCTTTTTAAATTCAGTCACAATAGAAGAAATAGCTTGAAAAAGGTGTTTTAACCTTTTGTGATATAGTGGAACATCCAGAATATTATGTTCATCTTACTGCTGCTGTGGAGCAGGTTCTGGATTTCATGCTGCATTAACAAAAAGGTTTTCAATTAAATGTAAGTATCCATTGTTGCTTGTTGGAATCTACTCTGCGGACATAATTCCTGTTATCTTGCTTCTAAGACATGCATAATTTTAATCTGATAACAGTCCAAAATTTAAATTGTGCTATAAGTTCTCTCTCCCCAGTTTTTTTGTAGTTTGACAGCTTGCAAACTACTCTGTATTAAGGTCAGAGTTAATAGTATTCTGTATCCATAGTAATGACTGTGTATCAGGCTTAGTTGAGAATTTTTTCAATATAGCCTGCCTTTAAATTGTTAATTAACAAAATCACTTTAAAGGTAGGCCTGTTAATTTCCTTTGTGTGTTCCGGATGGAATTCACCATAGCCTTACAGTGTATCTGAAAAGGTAACTCATAAGAGAATTGGCATTTGCATGTTCAAGTCAGAACCTGTACAGTATATAAAGCATACAAACTCCAAGCTGGATTTCAGTTAACTATGTTCAGGGGTCCAGGATGCCAAAATAAGTGTGACAGTTTGAAACATTTTTTGATTTGCTGCTTTCCCATTGATCTAGTTGGAAGAATGTATTGTTGATTTGCATACAATACTGCCTTTGAGAGGGGCTCTTAAATGTGGGGGCACATGTCACATATCTACTACCTGGAGAATTGCTTTGTGTCCCACTGTTTAAAATTTAAAAAAGAAAAAAGCAAAAAGTATGATGTTCTTCACTTGAACTAATCAAATACAATAGGTTATAAATTGTGTATTGTAAATAAAAGTTCACTCTGTGAGTGCACATTTTGGTAAATTATTTATTTATGTTAGCATTAAAAAGTTTAAAAAATTGCATTTGACCAGGATATAAATGAGATATGTTGGACATGGCTTTGCTTTATACCTTGATATTAAAATTGTTGTTTCATCCTGGTATTTTAAAGCTGCTTTGAGGTATTTTTTTTTTTTTTAAATGTAAAATAACCTCCTGCATGACAGAGGTTAAAATTTTGTCTGCACTTGAGTTCACTTGGGTTTACATTTGAAATGCGCATGTTTATTTATACAGATTTCAATAAAGCTATTCAAGGCCTTATTTAGTGTTCCATTTTGTTACAAATTCTTTTCCCACTGTGTTTGTGTCATGGATAGTCTTTGTCTGAGACTTACATTCTCAGTTACAAATTGGTTATATAGTGACCAACATAGAACAAGATCAATAGTATTTCCAGGGTTTCTCTCCTGTCATTGGCTCTAAAACATTTATAAGCCTGCAAAAACAGTAATGTTATAATTTTGTTTGTTTTAAAAAGTAATACTGCAACAATAATCAAACGCAAATACACCAATTGAGACATGGCTGGGGAAATGAGGGAATATAAGATGAGACAATCCTATGGGGTTGGCGGGGGGGGGAAATGATACAAGCTTTTGGAAGTAATCCTAGAGAAGTGATCAACTCCTTGAATAACACATACAAAGTGCCCTCCTATATTCATACTTCCATTTTTTCCATATCTTGTTAGCCTAGAACTTGTTTGGAAAAACCACATAGAGCAAAGGATCTGATTTGACTTACCAAAGTACTTTAGGAGTTTGTAGATTGGAGCTTTAATATCTGATAACTCAGAGTCCTAATGCACTTCGTTCTCCCTTTGAAAATGCAAATAAATAAACACATATGGAACGTTATATTTGAAGGAATGTACTTACCTACTTACTGCTAGAACTTGGCCCTTTAGAAGAGACCTCCTCTGGAAGTTTCTTTCCAAATTTGTCCCAAACCAGGATGTAATTGCATCATCCAACTAGAATTTAAAAGGGTGTTCATCAAAGTAACATTTAATTAGGAAAAAAGTACATAGATGGATTCTAATTTTTTTTTGTTATTGTTAATTTGGCTTCCAAGATTACAAGCACACAGTTTGTATAATCAGCTTCCTAATCAGAGATAAAATTCAGTAATAGCTCTGTTCGAGTGTCTCAAAAGTTTCTGGGAATTCAGTCAGGTTGTGAGTTTTATAAAACATATTCACATGTAAGATACAATTCTTCCAGTGTGGACATGCTTTAAAGTACAGAAAGTATATTACTATTTACAGTGTTTATCAGAAGTTATTCTCAACTCGTCATTTATATGGAGAAGAGGATCCTAACATCTGTTACGAATCATGTCAGATAAAAATCTAGTTTGCTTTTTTCATCAAAAAGTTTGCTGTCAGTAAGTATCAGCATAAGCTCTAAAATTACAAGACTCAGTTAACTTTGTTAATGTGACAGTCACTGAAACAAAACAGAGTAGGAAGCAGAAGACAGCTTGCAATTACTCCATGGATTTTCTGACAGCAACATGTCATTTGAAGCCAGGCTGGGACAGAAGGAGAGGTAAAGAAACACTACCCAGGACCTCTCCTTTTAGTTGGCTGCAGGCAATGTTCTGGATGCTTCAGTGTAGATCAGTTCCCTGATCTATCATCCACCTAAATTAAAGTCCCACCTGCCTTCCTGGAACACTGAGGTGAAGTTTGCAGCTTACTTTTGAGCTGACAAGATAAGAAAAGCTGTCAGATGTTCCACAGTCAGATGATGTGGAAACATCTGCTGCATCTATAGCTACTTGCTGATACAAAGGCCACAATGCCTTCTAGCTTTCCCAGGAAGTTAGCCCTGCGTTATGGAGTGCAGTGTATTTTTTCAAGAGATTTGAAATCTTTAGAGGGAAGTCAGTTGGCAGGCAAAGAAATTAATTGGCAAATGCGCTAGTTTCTTTAAAAATTATGCCACTTTCTTTGATGTCAGAGTTGTAGTTGCAGGGTATGATTTTTCATTGTTTCTAAGCACTAGTTACGTTGACAAAATCACCATAAATGTAGTGAAACAATAGGAAAACTGTATCTGATAGAATAAGCATATTCTTAGTCTGCAGGCAAATTGCTCTCTTCAGATTTTTTTTAGTTCTTTTTCCCTGGGGCGTAAACATTGTGAAAACAGTTCTACTTCTCTAGTTCCAAGATTGCATGCTTTACTGGCATCATGTTCTCCTGAGGCAAGCAATGAGACCTGTCTTACTGAAAAGAAATTACATCTTGGAATAACATGGAAAGCCAGAATAGCCCAAATGTGACAAATTTATTTAGGGAATGAACTGGGTTACTCTATGCCAGGTAGCACTAACAGTCATCCTGGGCCAAATTATGCAAGTTAATACAGCACTCTTGATAAAGAATTCACATCAGTCCTTATGGTTTAATGAAAAGTAAATTTTGTTATTTGTCAGGGCGGTAATTGAAAAAGACAGTTGATAAAAACAATAATATAGATGCACCTAAATTATTTCAGTACTTGGCACTTAATTGTCACCTTAGGTATCACAATACTCTCATCAAAACATGAACGTTATGCAGTATCATTCAATGCAAAGTTTAGGAAACAACCAATAGCCTCAAAATAATTTCCTTTAGGAAGTCATTGAGGAATAGAGATGTTATTGAAGAAGTTGGTGGTACTTGGTCTTAAACTAATGTTTCTATTCAGTGTGCAAAATATTCAGATCTTACCTACAGAATGTGGAAAGTAGTAAATACCCCTAAATCCTCTCGAGCTCTGGTGGACAAGCAATTCAGCACTGAAACAGTGGCACAAGAACTAGTCCTTGGATACATAAACAGAAATGAGAAGTTGGCTTAATCTTTCTGGGTCTCCAGTAAGGAGCCTGTGAAAATACACTATTTGAATTAATACCTTTTAAAAGTTCAGATTGTAACCTGGGACACATTATAGAAAAATGTTACAACCCCAGAGTAAATACATTTGCACTAACAGATGGAGAGAAGAATTGCTTTCTCAGAAATTCTGACTACTCAGAAGTGCCTCAATTTGCATGTGACACCTTATGAGGGGGAACTTTATGCAGGGGGTCTTGGAGTGGAGAGAAACCTTCAAAGAACTAGTGGTTCAAAACTAGAAGAGGACAATCTGAAAACAGATGAGTGTGGGAGTCTTTTATGCCATTACTTTTTTTAAAAGGTGAAGGAAGATACTGGCAGAACAACCAGCAGAGGCAAGTAGTAAGTTGTTCTAGTGACTCTGGGCTAGATGCCTTCTCTGGGCTACAGAGGGAGGCAGCTGAGAGGTGCAAGGGCCCTTCCCCTGCTGGGATGGAGACTTAGGCTGAGTCATCTGAGTCACCTGCCTTAGCTTTGAGATCTTTGAATCCATAAACATCCTGTTCTTTTCAGAGGAATGTTCCTCCCTCTTTAGACCTAACTGTACCCATTAAAAATCACTTAGAAGTTTTGAATGGGGGCCTGAATGCCTGTGTATTTACTCCGAGCTCACCATGGTTTGAGGGAAGGCCTTTCCTCACTAGCGTTATAAGAATTCATTAATAAGGGAATAAAACCCATGCTCTTGTTCAGCATAGCAAATGGTATGACTTTTCTTCCCTTCTTTCACTATTGCTACCAACTTAAAGTCACGAAGCCACTCCAAACCCTCTCTGTAAGACTGTCCTAGTTCCGGCCAAGGACGTGAGGGATGGAGCCTGGAGCCATGTGTGCATGGAGATATTGTGCTATTCCATACCATCTTACATCATGGCCAGGGGCACGGAAATGGCTCTCGCTTCCGAGGACAGGGCAGGCATTCCTTTTTCCAGGGAGCAAGCAACGAACAGAGCAGTGGGGTAACAACTGTCCCAACCAGAGGGTTTCTCCACCATTGTTTTTCATTGTTTCGGGCTTGGGGGGGAAAATGTGCACAAGGAGGGTCTGAGGGCCATTTGGTTCTTTGTCTTGGAGCTGCGCGGCACCAGGTTGGGTTGCTCGGTCATACATTTTTTTGTATGTAAATCACCCTCTTTTTTGTATACTTTAGTTATTAATAGTGTTGCTGATATTGTTTGTTTTCTTATCTCATTGCTGTTTCCAGTAAGCTGTTCCTATCTCAGCTCAGGATCTCTGCATTTCTTTCTCTCTCTAGAGGGGTGGGGAAGGGGAGTGGCTGTGTGGGGCTTAATTTCCAGCTGGGCTTAAACCACGACAAAGACCTTTGATTTATTGTCATTTCCTCCAAGTAACTCTTTCCCCCAGTTACAGCCTAAACCAAAACATACATCTCCCTTTTCCTTTTTTATTTGCCATTCTGGAAGAGCATCCCTGCCTCTCCATGACAATTTCTGTTAAAACACAGTGACGCGTTCAGACATGCCCCTGTTGAAAAAATGAGTAGTTCCTTAAAAATGAAAATTAAAACTTACATATTGTGCAATTGGAATGAGGTGTGCAACCAGCTCTGGGGGCACAGAGGCATTTTCCAGAACACAATGAATGCTGTCTGGAAAGACTTCAGATGAGCTATGCTTGTTTTCAACATCTGTCAATGTTCTAAAATACATATTACACTCTGGGTACTGTGTAAATGTGTGTCTTTTGCCTGAGGAGGAAGTCTGCAAACACAAGGGAGAGTAATTACTGACTCTGTATCATCTATACCTATTAAAAGCAAATACAAATAACATACTGATTTTTGGTATAGGAAATAATGCCTTAGCAGATGTCTTCAGGAAATTTAACCTTAGCTATTTATGTAATACTTTTGAGATAAGGTAGCGCAGATTAAAAGATAAATCAAAGAAGTTGTAGTACTACTTAATATGGGAAGTACTGGTTTATCCTCTCTATTTAATCTTTGAAATTCTGTTTGGTTAATGTCATGGTCAGTCGGAAATTGTAATTTAGGAAGCTCATTTTTATGATGTACGTTGTTTCTGTAATATCAGGGAGGAAGAAATAGAGCAGTACTGTGAATGTATGTAAAATGGATGAATCACACTAAGACAAGCCAAGAGTATGGAGAAGCCTATACTGCATGAATAGAAAAGATGAATGTAATGAGAAAGTAGCTGTAGGATACTACTAGGGAGGTGGCAGAGGATTTCAAAAAAGAGCAGTGTCCTATGATTAAAAAAAAACAACTACTGCAAAAGTCACTAACAGGCAACTAAAAATTAAAATCTTCGATAGCAGTGATTTGTCTTGCAGAGATACGACAAAAAAGTAATTTGGTTTCTAGCAATGGATTTAACTTCTTAGTGAAAGATAACAGTAAACCAGTAGAAAAGAAACAATCTAGAGGTGCAATCTAGATTCCAGCACATTATGAGGATCGGGAGCTGAGCTAATAATTTTTAGGAACCCATTTACAAAGGAAGGCTTGAAATGTCCTGAAGGGGGAAAAAAAATGAATCACAGAATCATTTCGATTGGAAAAGACCTCTGATTGAACAGCATCATATCAACTAGATCATGGCACTAAACGCCATGCCCCGTCTTTCCCTAAACACCTCCAGGGACAGTGACTGCATCACCTCTCTGGGCAGCCCATTCCAATGTCTAGTCATTCCTTCTGTGAAGAAATTCCTCCTGATGTCCAACCTAAACCTCCCCTGGTGCGGCTTAAGACTATGTCCTCTCATCCTGTCACAAGCTGCCTGGGAGAAGAGGCCAATCCTCACCTGGCTACAACCTCCTTTCGGGTAGTTGTAGAGAGTGAGTGACCCCTGAGTTTCCTCCAGGCTAAAGAACTCCAGCTCCCTCAGCTGCTCATCACAGGACAATGAAGTGTCAATTTCACAGAAATTCTACTGTTGGTAAGGCTGGTTCTGGCTTTCTGTGGTCTTGCCTCCAACAAAATAAAACATTCAAGACCACCAGACATTTGTGTCACCCATAACAAAGTGTGGCTGAGTGGGTCAGGTGGAGAGCCATTTGGTAAAGAATCTGTCAATACTTAGTACCTGTTAACTTCTAATTTTATAATTCAATTGTTTATCCAATGTTCTTAGATCATGGCATGGTTTAGTTAGTTATGAGTGAAGCAGGGAAGCAAGGCCCTTAGAAATAAACAGCCATAGGAATCTACTGATGACCATGCTGTCAAAGGGAAATAAGGTTTCAGACTGGCTGAACAAGTTTTACATCCCACTTAATGATCTGCTCAGTAGCTCCAGGGCTTGGCTCTCAGGTGCAACAGTGAGTATTCAGACCTGGAATTTCCTATGCTCTAGCCAGCAGTTAGCCAAGAGCACATCCATGCACTGGTGTGAAGAGACAGACAAGCTCATCCACCGTGCCCCGGGAGCAGGTTCCAGCAAGCGGCTGCTATTTGTGAAATACTGAATACAGCTTGTAGAAATGCTGCCAAAATACCAGTATTAACTAATGAAATTATCTGTGTAATTGCCACACGTATGCATCCTTGGTTATGGGTCTCTCTGCTTGCACATGACCCAGGGTGTAGATACACACAGCCCTGCTTTATTGGGAATGCACATTCACATGTGGAGGTGATCTGGGTAGCCATTTTACTACAAAGGAAAGCATTTGGATCTTTATGACTGGATACCTGCCAAATTTCCTGAGCAGTAAGTTCATTCTCTTTAGCTGTTTGGACCCAACCCGAGTAACAACATTTCTTTCCTATTGCTGTTTATAAACACAGCCACACATGAACCTCTACAAATACTTACCTCAAGGACAAAATCCTCTGAATTAGATAAGAAGTCTATAATCTTCATAAAGCAACGAAGATGAGTGTAACACATAAGGTAAACCAAAGCCTCTACAAGCAGCAGCTCTTCATTCAGATCTCTTCCATAAGAAATTTCTCATCCTCATGCGGTTTATAGAAAGAACTGCCTGTAAAAGAATGGAACAGTCCCACTTCAGTTACCTTTGCAAAGAGTTGTGCTGGAGGCTCTCAGAAGTACATAGCCATACTGAGTCTTTTCTAGGCTGCACTGAGTTAGCTACAAATTACCTTGGTCATGCCAGCAGCATAGCTGTGGCAGTGGGAGAAAAGAACACCTACATGGTGTGCTAGCCTCCATGCTACTCATAGTATAGTGAGTGTAGCTATTTCTATAATTTTCTGTGTTTTACAGATATGACTGCTGTCCCTGCTACATAGAAGCCACCCCTAACGCAAAGGCACTAACCTCCATTCAGCTGGTGAAAACTTTCCTGTATTAATGGTATCACTCAGCAACCTCAGGGCTGCAGCCTGGAATGATTATATTAAAGTATTCACCAGAGCCTGCAGAAAGCATCCAGTATCTTCTCCTCTCTGCTGCAGCAGGCAAAAAAAAAATTATTTTTACACAGGGGAACACCCTTCTCCTCTCTGGTGTTGGTCTGTGATGAGTAGATTGTCTGGAGGTTACTAGATGTTTTGAAGTACTTCCATAATTTTCATACAATCTGAAGAAGATATAAAAAGGAAATTATTAAGATGTAGGGAGGTTTTTGGCAAATAGGTGAGAGAGCAGCAAATAAAGGGATTGCAGCACAATGAATATTACTGACATTCTTGATGGGCATTTTTAAGTTACACATCCTGCAGTCAGCATGAGATAATCAGGAAAAAACTTCTGCCAGGAGTTCAGTTGAATCCACTGTCCTCTGGAAGAGCTCTGGATCAAATAACAGTGCCTAGAATCACAACTGGTTTGTTTCAATACAACTATGCCTTTATCTCTAAACCAAAATTCCTAATGAAATACTTAAAGATTGTAGTAAATTCTGATCAGAAGTGCACCATCACTGAAGTTTCTTAATCTGCTGACTGTGACCTGATGCTGTGCTAATTGTTAAGGTGGTATGGACTGTCAGCATGGGGCTTTTCTATATTAACAACGGTCAAGTAGCATCTCTACCACTGTTCCTCTATTTTCTACACTTGACAGGAAAAAAAGTATCATGAATGGCCTGCATTACACACCATGCAGGAAAAAATCACAGATGAACAGATATTGTTTCTGTTATTTGTGTAAGGGAATGAAAGAAAAGTTCAGTTTAAAGCACAGAGTAATGTTTCTTTCCCAGGCCAGCCACATACTTCCTGTGTGAGCTGGAAAGTATGAAGGGCATGAGAGGTAGTGATAAAATTTTTGATTATCATGTCTGTGTTGGCCTGTTGTTACATTGCCAGCTCTAACACAGCAATAAATTAATTCAAGCAGTGGACAGCAGTTCTTTCTCACAAAAGATGTTACCAGGTTCAGCTGATTCAATTACCAGCACTCAAAAGGCCAATGCAAAAAAAAAAAAAAAACCAAAAAAACCAACAAAAACAAACAAACCCTACTGCTTTGAGAATCTGTTTGGACAAGAATCAAGCAGGAAAAATTAGAAAAGCAGCTTTGCTGGCTGGTTACATGAGAGTCTTGGAAGCATCTAAGCCTCTGGTAGAGAGATTTGTGTGTAGGCCCTGGAGTTCTGCACTCAATAGGGAATCACTGCTGAGTACCTAATACACATCATAGGTCTGACATTTTGGGCATTGCTGCTTAACACTGCTGTGAATGACCTTAAACAAAATGTGACATAATTACCGATAGTTTGCTAATGACAAAGAGGTTGATCCACCAGTAGAGAGCAGCTGGGATTGCTTTCTTAGTTGATCAAATGAAATAAAATCTGTATTAACAGTAGGAATACAAACAAAATGGGTACTAACTTGTAAACATATGCTCACACCTATGCAAGAAGGAACACAGGCTAAATTAATGAAGACTTCACACTGGAAAACGTACTTTTCAATCTGCTGGGAGACCTAATTTCCTTGTACAGCCACATCCTAAAGGAACAAGGACTTCACATCTATTCCTTAAAAAAAACTTTGAAGAATACCATATACTAGGGGGAAGTTTATTACTTCTTTTAACCCAGTTGTGTCACAACAGAAATACTCTCTTGACCCACTTCTTTGGTCTGTAATTTAAGAAGGAGCTACTGAAGTGTTCACATAGTAAAGGGCTTCTTTGTGCTTACACAGATCGATACAATGCATAGTTTTTATAAAAGGCTACAAGACATATTTTGTATTAATCCATCTCTCACTGCCTTTTAATTTAAAATTTAACTTTGTCTTTTGATATCAGTACGTATGTTCAATGTGAGACAAAATTTTCTCCATTGTGACTCTTAACTCTGCAGTACAAAATATCACCAGATACGTCTGTAAACCCTTACATTTCCACACAATTGATTTTTCATATCCTTAAGTTAGTTTACTACTGTCACTACTTACAGATTCACACCACTTACAGAAGTATACAAGAGTTCAGGTAAAGTGAACTCAGAGGAAAATCATAACTCTTCCCATTACAATGAAACCAATTCATTGCCACAGTGAATGAAATCTGATAGTTTTGCCTCTGTATAGCATGATGACAGAACCCTGTTCTCATATACAAAGCCTGCATCTGCATACATCTACCAGGATGGGCTATAACTAGGACTAAACACCTGAAATTATTACAGCTGAATGCTATCCCATGTTTAATCCAATTAAAAGGACTGATGTGCATCATTTGGAATGAACATGAGGTAACTTAATGAGTCACAACAGGTCTCATGAGCATTTTTGTTGGTAATTAGGGCCATAAAGCTACAGGGAATTATTTCAATCACCCACTGCCCATCACAAAATAACATATAATTTAATAACAAAGCGAACCACAATACAGTAATTGCAGTGCAATACCAGTTAACTTAAAAGCTGAGAGATACGCCTGAGATGCAGGCACATGTACTGTTCCCAAGTAAGTCAGCTTAACAGCTAACTAGCATTCTTAGCTTGCTGGTCAAAAATGCGCCCTCAGAGATGTCCACATACGTCGTGCCACCTTCTGAATCAAAAGTGACTTGAATTGTAACCATGGTATTTAAAGTGTACAAAAGACTGGCAAGTACTTCTGCTCAGGGTTAGGACTACACGCAATAGAATCTATTGCAATGAAATGCAACTGGGGAAGTCACATTCACAATCAAATCAGTGTCACTTAAAAGGATCCTGGCTAGTTTAAACAGTTTAACTGCACTGATTTAGATTAACTGAAGAATTTCTGCATTTACAAAAGGCATATATCAAACAGGTGAGAAAGATGACCTTGTTGTTTAAGAGACACGTCTGAGATTCAGGCACGTGTTCCCAGTTCTTGTATTCAGCAGATCCAGAAGAGTTTGCAATTCTACAACCACTGTAAGATTTCATTTCCAAACTCATGAACAATCTTACAGTATTTGGCTGGCAATGCTGAGCAGACTGAGTATCTAAGCTGGCAGCTGAAAAGATATATATGATCAATGTAAATGATATTGAGTATGCAAATAGGCAGATAAGTAGATTCAGGGAGTATCAATGTGCCCATGGCTCACTGTGTACAGTAAATTGGTGGAAAAATTCGAACAACAAAAAGGAAGTAAATCATTAAAGCTTACCTAAGAAATACATGCGCATAGTCAATTAATTAATTCATTCATTCATTCTCCTAGCTAATCATCCATGTTTCTTATTAAGGTATTTGGACTGGTCTGTGAATTGCATGAGGCCTGAAGCCCAGAACAGATGCACTAAGATGGGAAAATCCTTAGGAAAATGCTTATTGGTTAAGCACATAAGTCATTCTACTGAAGACAACAATCTTGTTCTTTTGTTGGGTTTTTTTTTAAAGTAAGCATAGAAAAATCAAAGCTTTTGAGAATACACAGACCAATGCACTTTGAAAGCATAACAATGCTATAGAATCGTGTTTGCTTTTACTAGACACAGGAGTGAAATCCTACTTCCTTGTCTGAAGGCACATAAAGCTTGACCACCTAATTCAATTGCGGCAGTATTAGAGAGTTTTAAAACTCACTGGATCCATTTAATCCAGTTCTGCCAAGCTAACAGCCAGTATATTGAAAACAATGTAAAAACAAAGATCTTACAATAACAAATTTCTTAGAAAACAATCCTGCACTTTTTGCTTCACAAAGCACCCCTAAAGATTTATGTGTACAAGTATAGTCAATGCTGTGCCAGTGGGAGCCTGTTTACTAGATCATTTGCAACGGATTTCACAATAAATGAACCCAACAGACAAGTAAGGATGCTCAAATTTGTGAAAAGTTTTTACTTTTTCATTACAAGACAAAAACTCCAAAATATTAGACCATTGTCTGAGTAAGACTGAAGTCTTTCAGGAAAGTCTGAAGAAAAGATGTTACTTAAAATTAAAATTTTTTAAATAGTATGGCAGTAAAAATTTGTCCTACATTTGGCTTCTTCATAATTTTTTTTTCAAGACCCCCAGGTTTGAAAACTACAGCATATCAAAACTCACGGATGTTTTACAACTCCCTAGGTTTATAGAAGGGGAACAGAACCATGCTGCATTACAGGTAGGCAGCCAGCACAGTACAGGATTTGCAGCACCAAGAATATGGAAAAATTATTGTTGCGGAGACCAAAACCTTTGTGAAATGTTAACTGTTACGGTGAACAATGAACAGCGTCCTCCAGAAGGAAGCTCCCAGGCAGCTATCAGGCCTAAGCTCCCTGCATTACTACAAGTAACAGATACTGAAGAGCTCATGCTCATTGTTCAGGAGCCTGCTTTAGAAACGGGTTAAAAATTGCTGGTATGGAATTCTGAGGGACACTGCTGGTGACATGGAAGGTACCCGGGACCAAACCATTCCACATGCCCTCGTTTTTTCCCTGTCTGTGTTTATCTTAAAGCTTCTCAAGGAAGGATTCACTCTCGCTTCGCTTAGAGGAAACCACAGAGCACTGCGTACGCACAAGGGCCGAGAAGAGCACAAAACTTCACTCCTGCTGAAGAACCACAAAATGGGCAAGGCTGCACGGGACCACAGTGGGTCATCTCGTCCAACCTCCCTGCTCAAGCAGGGTCACTCCAGAGCACATTGCATAGAATTGCATCCAGACGGTTCTTCAGTCTCCAGCGATGGAGACTCCACAAACTCTCTGCGCAATCTGTTTCAGTGCACAGTCACTCGCATTGGAAAGAAAGCAAGAAAGTCAGGATTCAAAAGAAAAACAGTGTAACTCGCTTTTTGGTTTTTTAAATCAAACGCTCCTGAGGGCCGGACATGGCCAGAGGGGACCGACCCCTACACCCCTGCAGCCGCTCGACGGGGTTGGCGGCTGCTGAGGCCCAAGGTGCTTCACCACCCCCTTCCTCAGTGACCCTTCGCCAACACTGCGGTTTGTCCCCTCCCCACGGCAGCTCCCCAGCGCCGGCGGCCCGGCCTCGGCCCGGATCCCAGCGCCTCTCCTGCCCCCTTCACGCCGACCCAGTGACACGGCGGGGAAGGGGCCCCGGGAAAAAGGCCCCGCTCCCCGCGCCCGGCCCGGCCCGGCCCAGCCCAGCCCAGCAGGACGGGTCCTGCTGCCACCTCCCTCCCTCCCTCCCTGCCGGCAGCCGCCGCTCTCCCCGCCCCCGGCCGTGTGTGCGGAAGCTGCCGGCGCCCGGGATTGTGGGAGCGGGGGGGACGCGGCGCGGGGAGGGGACGCGGCCGGGGCCGGAGGGTTCCGGCGTAGGGCGCAGACGTGTCGGCCGGGGCCGCGGAGCCACAGGCGCTGCTCCTGCCCGCTCGGAACAGCGCCCGGCCCGGGGCCGGCCCGGCGGCGCCATGGCCGGGACCAGCAGCCCCGAAGCCGTGAAGAAGCTGCTGGAAAACATGCAGGGGGACCTGCGGGGCCTGAGCCTGGAGTGCCGGAAAAAATTCCCCCCCGTCAAGGAGGTGAGTGGCGCTGAGCCGAGTCAAGCCGGGCCGCGCTGGGCTGAGCCGGGCGGCGGACGCCGTTCCGGAGGGGCCTCCCTGGCCCCGGGGCCCGGCCGGAGTGGAGCTGCCGGCGTGCCCGTGCTCCAGTCGCAAGCCCGGTGCCGTTCCCGGTGAGCTCCGACCTCCACGGCCGCGGGCTGTGCCCGGACGGGGCTGTGCCTCTCGCGTGTTCTGTGGCTGTTGTTTTCAGTGCGCTGCCGAGGCGGGGGCCGTGGGCTGGGCTGTGCCTCTCGGGGCGCGGGGCCGGCGGACAGACCGTCTGTTGACGGGCGAAGCGTGGGCGGCCCCACTGCACCCTCGGCGCCCTGCGGGGAAAACACAAACTTCGGCTTGGCTGTCTCGGCACCACCGAGCGAGCAAAGCTCGTCGGAGGCGAGCTCGGTGCTGGGGCTTGGGCGCCCTGGCGTGTGGGCACCCAGCGAGCGGGGTGTCCGACGGGCCGGCCGCGGCCGGGAAGGGCCGTGCTTAGCCCCGGCCGGCCCTGGGGCTGCGGTGGGAGCCCCGGGGCCCCGCAGGTCTCCCCTCGGGTCTGTGCCTTGCCCTTGTGTCGAAGTGTGGCTGTGGTGCCCGGGCCGGCGTGCCTCATTCCTCACCATTGCACACCCGTGGCTGCCGATGTGAGCTGTGCGGTCGCTCGTCATCGCTACCGCGTCGTTTTGGCGTTGTGTGGCTTTCCAACGGTGTGGGCACCACCGAGGAAGCTTGGGAGACGCAGGAGTTTGGATTACTTTTTCTTCCTGCCTTCTTAAAAATCCCTTTAATAAACTCATTCCAGTAAGATTGCATGTTTTGTTTTTGAAACCTGAGTTTATGCAATGCAGCCTGAGACCTCAGTAACCTCGGTGCGCAGGATTACTTTAATTGAAGAGCAATCGGAATTTTTCTTGCTAACTTAAAATATACGTTTTAACCATATGTTTTTCTGTTGTTTTTATACAGTCAGTTTAATTTTTTCCCTATCAGTAGTTTGCCACTTGCCGTTTAGAAAAGTTTTCTATGCAGTAGTGGGAGGAAGAATACTAAAAGATTGTTAGATTAAGATGCAGACCCAAAAGCTCAGAAGAAAGGCATTGCATGTGTTATGTGACTTTAATTCCAATTAAGTAATAACATATTTAATGTTGTATGAAGTATTATACACTTTAACAGCTGAATTTAAGCTAATGGCTGTGCTTGTTTTGGAAGACATGAAGCGACACACTGTAGCAGAGCATGTTATGTACTATTTTAGGTTGCAGAGGAATGCTGGTGTGTTTGAGAAATTTTGTGTGTTCACAAAAAAAAAAACCCAAGAGAAAGCTGTGATCAGTCCTGAGGGATTATGTGCGGTCACATATAAATAAGAAAAAGCTGTGGTCAGTAGAACAGAAATCTGTGTGTGTTTGGAGGGAGGCAGGAGTGCTGCTTGCACTCCCTTCTGTGTATTGATGTGCGACTCTTGTTTAGTCTCTGAACAAGTTTCCCTACTGTGTTAATGTTTATTTTCTTTGAGATCTACAAAGGAGATGGGCAGTGTTGTTCTTAAGCTAGTATTTTTAGTAATGCTTCATTACGTTTGCCATGGCTGAATATTACAGTAACTACTGCATGTACTTCATACTTGTTCAGCACGTTTGTCAGTTTCTTGTGTAAGTTCGACTTTGGTGTTGTTCCCTTTAAATTGACAGCCATTTGTGTAGCTTTCTTCATTAAAAACACTTAACAAACTTTTTCATAATTGTCTGGGATTTGGATAGGTTTATTGGAATAGTACTGGAAGATGTTTATAAAGAGGTGGGACTTTCTGCTGAGAATTCTGTGCTCTTACAAAGAGTCTGAGGTGAAAGCAGCCCTACAGTAGGATGTATGATACAGTTGCAGGAAACGATCTTACTTCCTCACTTCTGGAAGCCGTTTTTTTCGTTCTAGTTTTAAAGGAAATGGGTGTCCTTTTTTTGTCAAATCTCAACTGCTAAACAGATATTTTAATTGCATGCGTTTGGTCTGATTGTGATTAGATTTGGCTAGAGTGATCAGAGGAATGGCATGTTCTTACTGACTTGAAACAGCACCAGTTTTTTAAACCATGTTTAAACCTTGGCTTTTAAAAACAAATTCATACTACTTATAATCTCACTTTTTTACTTGCAGTGTAACTAAACTCTCCCACATGCATTGTAATTTTGTGAGTTTATATTGCAGTTGAAATGTGTGCTTTCATGTCACTTAATAAGCTTACCGTACTGGGATAAAACTATTGAAAAACTCCTAGTCCCAAATTAATAGTTATGAGATGTGTATCATAGTTGTTAGATTTGATAGGTACTTTAAAAAGGTATGCTTCTCATAATCTTTCTAGCATCTGACGTAGTCAAAAATTTTGTTCATAGTTGTTATCTTCAGCTGCTTCTAAAATGAGTTGTCTGTTCTGGTTTTGTTTCTTTTTTTATTAATAGTATTAAAATTCTACAAAGTGAATTTAGCTGATAGGTTTGCTGTGATAAAGGTAGTAATGTACTTCTCAATTCTGCGTCTTGCTCAGGTAATTAACTTGAGTGAATCCTTTAACCAATATTGTAAGGATTTGGACCTGTTGTATGATCAGAAAAATAGAGCCTTTTTTGTTGAAAGAGTTTTAATTTTTACTCTTTAAGTGCGTTTCTGATGCATATGTTATTACAAAATTATGCAGTATCTCTTAGGTTCAGAGAGACCAAAACAATACTAAATGATTCTTTGGACAGGCATGTACATGACACAGCTGAAGAAGTTTACTGGAGTTCTTTTGAGGGAGGAGGGTGAGGGTGGGGTTTGGATGCAGAAGAGAAGGGGACAGCCAACTGTGGGATCTAGATCTTATCCTCAATTAGGAATTAAAAGTAAGGTCTTAATGAACCCTTATTGAAAATGGAACTTGAACTCTTCAGTGTTTTGAGGACTTTCGTTTCGATTTTTCTGTTACTCTGAGTCTGTAAAGTTTTCATAGTAGGTCACGTTTACATGAAAATCATGTAGTGTAAGTCCAGTAACTTAGAGCCGTAGGGTCTGAGGTTTTTGCTGACTTTGATAATCTGTTAAGAAACATTGAAATTACTGAGTTACTCCCAGAGTGAAACTTGGGACACAAATATGTGGCCAACTTCCTTCCCCTTAGTTAGAGCTTTTAACTAAGAAATAACAGGATGTTTTGTTGGCTCCAAAGCATCCATATGTTGTCGGTGCTCTGTGTGACAAATAATACCCAAGCAGGATTTTCCTAGGTTATGCCATTTAAGGCTTTAAAAATGAGAGCTGCAGAAAGAACCTGTAGGTCTGAAATTATGTTGCTGATGATGTTTGGGGTTTAAATAACAGACTTATTTTTCTTGTGGGTGTGGAGAATACCAGTTACTATTACACTTGAAACCCATTTCTCTTTGTTGCTAGATGTTTTTTCTTTTTGATACTTCCTCAGATCAGCACCGACTACAGAAGTGTACTAGGCATGAATGCTATACACTATGACCAAGAAGTGATTTGGTGGTTGTGTCTCTGATATGCCAAACCTGTTTATACTGGCAGACATACAAATAATGACATTGCTGAAAAATGTGTTTGTATTTTCACGATGAGTTTGTGTTGCCCAGTTAGAAAAATAGATGCTAGCCGTGGATGAGATAGAAGCTCTCAGGGCAAGTGTAAATAAAACACTGTCTTTTGGAGCTTGAAATTACAGAAGATGAAACAGTCTTTGGTATAGGCATCAGTCCTGTTGATGTTACCTGTTATCTAGAGTGACCTGGTGTTTCTCCTAGAAAACAATACTGCTTGGTCATTAGTATGTCATTTTTAATACAGCAGGCTCTAAGATTTGCTCTGTACTAAAGAGTCTTGTAATGCTGGTGACTGCACTGAATTGCGTTCTGCACACATAGAGCTTTATAAACTATTTTAACCTGCTAGTGACTGGAGTTTTGATACTGTGTGCTGCTTTTGTGGAAGGCTGGTGGTGCTCTCCTTAGTGAACTGGAGTAAGAATTTTGTCTTATCACAGAACTGAAAATGGTTTAGTGTCCTAAATAGATTACCTACTGTTTCTTATTACAGAATGAAAATATTGTTCAGTAAGCTGCATCTGATTTGGTTAGATAATTCCACTGCGTTAAAAAACCTTAGAAATACGAGGGAAAATATTTATAATTAGCACAAATAGCAGAGTTAAAAGGAGAAATAAGTATACTCAAAAGTTCCTTGCAGTCTGAACTCCAGACGTATGTAACTCCTTGTTGTTTACACAGATCCAGTCAAGCAGTCTCCGCTTTCTAGTAGGCTTGTAGTCCCTGTGTTGTCTCAGGTGTTTTCTTGACTTTTAACCAGCAGTAAAAGCAGAGTGAGTTTAAAAAAATACCACAAAAAATTAACTCTCATTCAGCTCCCTGCACAGTTTCAGGCACATTTGTGCTTGTAGGAGAGGGGAAGGGAGAGGACAGGGGGTGTTGGGGCGGACAGGAACAACTGCATCATCCCGTGGCAGGATCGGCTTGGCCTGGCCAGGGCGTGCCCTTTTCTTGGCAGTTGCGTAATGGATTGCAGGTGTCTGGATGTTTTAGGATGTTTGTTGCTGTAGCAGGGCTGGGAAAGAAGTGGTGTTCAACTTGCCTCCACTGGAAGAGCAGCACAGAATTAGCTTTGAATACTTTGGTCAGTAGAAATGCTGTCTTGAGTCTCTTGGAAGAAAGCTTTTGATAGCCTCGCTATGCTGTTTCTTTACCAGTTCTTTGTTTGAAACAGCAGCATTGCTTTTACTTAGCTACTGATTGAGTTATGTTAGCCTTTGGCACACAGACATACTTTTGAAACTGTATTGCAATTTGCTGTATCTAGGAAAAATAATAGAATCCAATCTGGCAATCTTATTTTTTCTTCCTCTATGAGTAACTCTTCTTGCAGGCAAGTAGCCTTACAAAGCTCTTAGGGTAAAAGTCAAAAAGTTAGGATTTGAGCAACTTCTGGACAAAGCAAACTTTAAATTATTTAATTACAGTAGATGTGGTGTGAACTAGCTTGAGGCAAGAGATAGGATTTGCCCTTTCTGAGAGGTTGTGTGTTGTGTTAAGACAAGCATTATTCTACATTTCTTCCTTTGGAGTCCAGTCTTGTCTGCAGTGAGTGACATACGTGACAGTTCAGTCTCCTGGGTTAAATCATCCTTGTTTAGAAATGATATGCTGATCTTGAACACGTTTTAAACCTAATGCCAAAAAAATAATTGGGAATCTTGTCCTTTTTAGAGAACCTCTGATGTCGTTGGGTAGCTGTGTGAAACTAAACATGAAGATGTATTGCAAAAGTTAAACACATATTAAAAAGATACAGATCAGTTAATTTAGTATATAATGTCAAGGTGATCATTAAGAACCCTAATGCAACTGGAAGGAGCAGTTAAAACGTGTGAATATTTGTTAGATATTTGTTCTGTAATGGTAATAATATTTCAGAAATTTTGTTGAGCATAGTGCAGTACACATATTGGAGAAGGCTAAGAAAGAAAACTACATGCTGAAATGTCTTGTGATTTGGGCATCTGAGTCACTTGATGTACTTCTAGCATTGAATAGTTTCTGAGTGGTCTGCATTCATGCTACTTTAGTGGTAAAAGGATGAGCCGAATGAACCTAGAAAAGAAGAAACCTTTGTACATAGACCATTTTCTGTAGGAGGAACCAAGTTTTTGGGTTTCCTGCTTTATTTTTTTAATAAAATGGACTAAATAATTCCAACACTACAGCCTACAGAGAATTTAACCTGCACTGAACTTTCCAGGTTGGTTTATTTTCAGGCCTTCACAACATTAGTTTAGAAGGACAAAAACTAGAGTTTGTTTTTTTTCTTGGTTGTTTTTTTTTTTTTTAAATTAACTAATATTTTAAAGGTTGTTTTGAAATAGAGAAACAATGCTCTGTAAAATGTATATTCTCATACTTAGGCAGCTTGCACTAAAGCATGTGTTTTGGACATGTGACTGGAGATTACTCTGTAGCATTCTTGAGTTGCTAGCCCATAGCTGAGCTGGTAACCTGAAACCAGTAATCCCTAATATCTCTTTTAGATTCTTTTATAATTTTTGATCTTTACCACTTGCTGTGTCTGCTACCTTCATGTTTGGAGTTCATTAATTTTGCAGTGGTTTTTATTCAATATTGACCTTTATACAGTAGTATTTTTTCAAAATTATGTTTTTAAAAGTGAATTCTTACATTTCTAGGGGACCATCATCTATTCAGATGTGTTCTAAGCTTCATGGTCCGTTGTAAATTGTAAGTTTCATGTGGTCATTTTAGTCTTTGAGAAGAAATGTCACGTGTTCTGAAGTGATTCATATAAGATCAAATTTCTTCATCATGTAATACCTTGCAATTTAATGAATGAAGAAAATTGTTAAAAGTTTCAGTATATCGGTTTGTCCTTGCACTTTCCAAGTTGCACTTTCCAAGTTACACTTTCCAGTGCAGGATTAAGGTGCCTGATGTTGGGTGTCTAAGCTTCATTGTGCAGTCTTGGTTTGTTGTGGAAATACTGTCAATAGAGCCAAAGAACTATGCAGAGTATCTTGAAGCCAGGGGATTGATTCCCTCTATCACCTACACACTAGGTGTTCTACATTGCCACTGGAGGTACAATAATGTTTCTTCCTCGGCTTCCAGCCTCTGGTCCAGAAGAGCATGGGTCTTCTGGTGTCTGCGTGTAGTTGTCTTGGATACAGAGGCCTGAGCTTAGACCTCTGCATTGAGCCACTGCTAGTGGGTCAGCTGAATTAGCTTAAGGAGAGGCTTTAAGAATTAAGGAGTATCCAGCAGAGACAATCTCCATTGTAATGGGAGTCTTGGTATTTAAATTTGTGCATCTTAATCTCTGATATAATTCCCATCTGCCTCCCATGGCTTCTTGAAGATTATACAGGAAACTTGTAGCAGAAGTTGGAAATTCGTGGTGACTCCAGTTCTCAACTGGCGCCTAAACTGTCAACTGTTGTTTCTCTTTACCAGGTGTCTGGCAAACGGACATTGCTGACTGAATGTAGTACTTGTGGCAAATTCTCAAAAGTTGTGTGGTCCCATCTGTTGTGATCGACAAGCTGAAGGCAAAATTAGTTTGAACTTTAAGTGTCTGTCTCCTGAAGCTCTGAAAGAGGATGTTGTTTTATTTTTAACGTAGAATGATAATTGTTGTGTCAAAAGTATGTAACTAAAATTCAAGTGCAAGTGCTCTGTTTCAGTGGTTTAAAATCAGTTGTGTGGTACTTGAATGGATCACTCAGAAATCTCTTAATGGTAGACACAGGCTCTCTCAGGACATCCTTACACTACGTATGTATCTAATGTATTATATACCATATATTATAGTATATATAATATTTAGGTATCGGTATAACTTATATAGAAGACAGTACAAAATATGGAGTATATCCTTGTTCTGTCTGTTGAAGAGAGAAGTAGAACTTAAAAATTTGTTGCTAAGTGGCTTGTGTTTCTTCTCTTTCAGGTGTTAGCCTTTTTACCTTTCTGTCTGCATCAATGGTGTTCGGTAATGAGTTGTTTTATGTTATGCATTGTGATTTGTTCTGTTATTTTATAGGTGATGTATTTTCCAGCTGAGGTGTCGTATTTTGACTGTCAAATGAAAACTTGTGATATTAAGTATTTGTATTTGAATATCTTTACGTTCACATCAAGTGAGGTAGCTCCAGAGGCAGCAGCTCTGAAGCACTTTAGGTAACACTGACAATTCTTCTGGCATTAGTGATGGTTAACCTTCAGGATTCTGAATTGGCTACTGGTACTGCAGATTGACAATTTCAGAAGATTAATGAACCAGAGGAGTAGTTGCTCCTGTCAAGTGTGAAAGAGCACTGAATATGAGAGCAACTAACATAGTTGCACTAAAGCTGGAAATGAACAAGGTTGTGTGTTTTTAATAAAGAAACAACATAAACTGCAATATCTTAAATCTGAAGTTGGAGAAGAAGGTGTATGATAGAATCTGTTAATGCTTTTTTTTAAAATTTATGATAATTTTATAACAAAATGATAATAAATTGTTCAGTGTTATAAACCCCTGTGAGTGCACAGCAATGTCAGATCAAAACTGGCATTTTGCCAGTTTAAATCACATGTGAAATGAGCATATATAAAAGAGAAGGGTCAGAATAGGGATTGTACTCATGGGGAGAAAGGCAGAAATACAGAAGGCAAGTACAGTGCTTTTCCACACAAATATGGTATACTTGAGTGCTTTCATGAAACTGATTTAGTGAGGAGCTTTTTGTGAGTGTGTTCTTTTCCAAATAATAGTTTAGCAGTACTGTAATGGTCCAGAATGTGCTTTTCCAAAGCAAGCCAGAATAACAATGAAGTGAAACTGTGCTTTAGACAGGAGGACCTCTTATCTAAACTATTGGATATAAGGTTAGTGTTCCGATTGGAAAGGCAGATAATGGTGGATAGAAAAAAATTGCTCTTTTGTTTCATATAATAGATGTGGAAGTGACTGTAGATAACATATATTACTCTCATCTAGTCTTAATAAAAGGTTGGCAAACAATGTAATGTAAATACCAATACAAACCATCATTCCTGAATGCTTTTCTTTTTAGAATAGAGAAATCAATAGCTTGTGTAGTAAGGACTGCAAACCTTACAACAATTTTAGTGTCTCTGGAGATAGCAGTTTGTTCTAATGTACAATGTAAACACAAGCGGTCATTCAAAAGCATTAGCAGTGAAAATTCTTGCTTTTATTAACTTTTGGTAACAATGCTATCTCATCTAGAAATTAATACAAAAATATCCTTAATGTTAGATCAATCCTTAGTAGAAATTAGCACATGCCTGGTTGTTACATTAAATATCCTTATGGGAATATATGCATTTTTTGGTTAATTAAGTAAAAAAGGTGCTGACTTCTGTTCCTAATTGTTAGATGCTAACTTCTTTGAAGATCAGCATGTTTATCCTTTCTAAAACTTGTTTAAAAACCCAGATTTGAAACTTAAATGATTGATATGGCAGAGAAAACAAGTGCTTTTTTTCACTTTAGATTCAAATTTTGTGTTATCTCTCTCCCTTAGGAAAAGTTGTTAACTATGTTATTATTTTTCAGTAAAAGAAGGGTAGCTCTTTCACATTTAACCCAGTGTAAAGACAAATCCATAGAGATTACTGCAGAGCACCCGATGTACTGTCGGATCGCATCCCAGCTGACCCCTCTGGTCCCTTTCTTGCCTGCCTGTGTGCATTGCAATAGAGGTCCGAGATGTCTTGGCCTCTGAGAGTTAAATGTTCAAGCATATGCCGTGCCATCATTCTTTGTACTGCCAAGACAAGTCGCATTCTTGGGCTGCCAGGTAACATTATGACGATCATGGAGTTAGGTAATGTAGATTGCCTGCTGCAGCTGGGTTTAAGAGCTTCCCCGATGTCCCAGAAGATAGATTTGAAGAATTGGTGCTTTCTAGATGCGTTTGTCACTCCTGGTGTGGATGGCTTGCCTTTACATCATTCTGAATTCATGTAGAGTTGCCTATCCCAGTTATCCTAATATTTTTATATGCTATTTATGAGTTATGGGTCTTTAAATATATATACACACAGACTACAATGTGGAGAAATTTGTGAATGTTACCTGGATGTTGGAAAATGTTGGTTCTGCTTGAGCATATGTTGTCTTTCCTTCCTGATTGCCTGAGCAGATATTACCTGTCTCTGTTATCTCATAGGTGCTTTAGACCCTAAACAAACTGTAAAAATTTCCAAAAATCTGGAAGATGCTCACAGCACATCTAATGACAGGAAGGCTGAAGTTCTTCCCTGTTTCAACTGAAGACTGAGAAGCCTGTTAGGAGGGGAAGAGTTTTGGATCTGAGAAACTCCTGAAGCTGGGTTTGAAAGTCTCCATGCATTTCCACATCCTGGTCTCTCGTGCAGAGAATCTGCCTATAAGGCATCTGTGATTGTTGTTGTCAGATTGTAAATTTAGAGAGGAACTTTGAGGCCAGGAGATAGATATTATGCACAGACTTCTTTTCAATCTACTTGAAACTGCACTGCCTTGATTTTTATTTTAAATATTTTTTTGGTACATAAATTCTCTATTTGCCTTACTTTGATTTCTGTGAAGAGTGATTTCCACATAATCAGCAAATACTTGGTAACTTCCGAGGAAGCAGAAAGATGATGGGGCAAGTGTTTGAGCCCAGAGGGTCCTGTTGAATTTTGCTGTGAGATTATTGACTGTTTGATTAAAACCAGATCAAAGTACTGGAGGAGATTGACTTGAATATGTGCTATCACTGAGAGTCAGTTTCTCGTCTTCGATATTTCACCTTCCCAGACTGAATGCTGCAGTTGCTTCAGGAGAAACATGAACCAGAACTCAGTAATGGCAAGTGTGTGTTTGAGACACTTGATATCAGTTCATTTCACAGTTATTAAAGCAGCAGAATTGGAAATCTAATTGGCTGAGGGTTTTAAGTACATTTAAGCTTTGTTGTGTTTCAGGAATTACATGTATTTGGTTCTTTTCAAAATGAAGAGAGAACTGACTTGCTCATTAGACTACTATTAGTTGTGGTGCTGAGGGAAGCTGGTAATGTTATATCTAAAATTGATGATCGCTTTAAAAACATGGTGCCTTATATTTATGTGAAAGTAAATTATCATATTCGTACCCATAAATACGTGCACTATAATGCAGTCTCTCTCCTTGATTGGTGTTTTGTAAGATCCTTTCTCATCTGGCAGTGTCCTGCAGACTGCTATAGTAATTGATGTAAATTTGTAAAAGCTATGAATATATCTTTTAATTTGCCACTTAAATTGATGCAATCCAAGCACACTTTCACGTCAATGTATACGGATGAGAACTGTTTATAGTTATCACGTTTTCTGTTGGCTATTTGTGATCAACTGAGGTTTTTTCTTATAAGCGTTGATGTGTTGTCTCTTTTACATATAGAGTGGAGTACTTTATTTTTCTTTTGTAGGATGTGTTCTGTGTAATTAGGTTTTAACTGTAAACATTTTTAAGTGGTATTCTGAATAGAAACCATAGCATAATGCAGTTGATCATAGAAATTTCTGCATCTCATGGAGAAGAATGCTTATATTCAGCAGTTGTTTTGTTTTACCTTAATTTTTTAAAAAAATGTATACTGTTTTATATAAAGCCAGCATGGAAACAACTGATAGCCATTATGTTGGAAAATTTTTGTGCGAAGTGCATAGTGTTTGTGAATGCCACTAATATGAGCAGGCTTAATATTTCTTTGAATCAGAATGAGTTTGTCATGGCTCCTGGCAAGAAAAAAATCAGTTGCCCAGAGATGTGATGAGTTTTAGTTTGAAGATAATTGAAGTTGGACTGTGACAAATCTTTCATATTAATTAGTAGGAACAATGTGTTGTAACAAGAACCCCTCCAATTAGCTGACAGTTTATAACTGAAGAACAGGAATTGACTTAAATCTCAAGAACTTCAACACATTAAGTTAATATAATTAAAATAAATGAGAGCTGCATATGGCATGCCTCATTTTAATTATGCAAAATATATATGTTCATGTTGCTTTGTGCTCATATGAGCATGTTGTATTGTTAATCAGGCACTGTGGGTATTATTGACTTTATGTTTGAAGTACAAAACTGTGTTCAGAAAAAATTCAATAAATTTCCAGGGTTTTAAGGCAGAGTTTAGTCTTACTATATTGTTTGGGGAAATTAAAAAAAAAAAAAAAAAAAGTTCTGCTTTGCATTTGTCATTTAGCTGTTTTGAGAAATATGTATATCAACTCTTAATTAAAATATTTCATTGTGAATTTATACAGTCACCTTAACCTGACTTTCTGTGAAATCTCTTTGACTAATGTTCTGCTTGAGAGGGAATGTTAGTACTTGGTAGAACTTCATGTACTATCGTTTTCATATTTCTGCTGATACAGCTTCTCTGCTTCTCTAATCTGTTTTATGGGGTGACAGCACACATCTTTAAATTGTAGTATCAGAGGAAAAATAGAACTGTTTAGTGTGGAAAGTGCACAGAAATACAAAGCTGAAATAAAAGGGGAAGTGTGCTTTCAAATTTGCAGAACAGTATTTTCCAGCAATTTGAATCCAGTTGTTTGGGAAAACCTGCTGCGTTTATTTTGATATATTTAATTCTTTCCAGAGGCTTATAGTGTATTAATGAAATTAAAAAACAGAAAGGCACAATGTACAATGTATTTTTTGTGTTTTGTACACAAAGCTTTCAGAAGTCATAGTCTTGAAATGCAAAGCTTCAACGTTACATTTCCAGTTCGGCTTGATTTCCATTAGAGAACATGACTTGAGTGATTTATGCATGGAAGTGTTTGTGGGCAACTGGAGAGGGAGTTGCTGTTCGCGTGGGGCCGTGCGTGGTGTCCTGGCAGGGCTGGGCAGCCCTGGTTGTCCTCTGGCCGTGCTGTGCCCATGCAGCCACCAGCCTGCATCCCTGGTCCTGCTGAAGAAGTGTGTGAGGCAGGGGAGGGTGCTGCTGCTCTGCCAAGTCCTACTTACGGGGAAAGGGGAGGAACTGGTGCTGTGCACTGTATGGCATGCTGGAAAGAACAGAGCGTATTGTTAGAAAGGCACCTTCATGGCATTGCCCTGGGATAATTTGTATAGGACATTTGGGAGCCAAACTCCGTGGGGAAAATGGATTTCATTATTATACTTGTAGTTTGAAACTGTGTAGAGACTATGTAACAGTGTTTAATGCTTACTAGTGATTTTTTTTTTGCATTCATAAGGTTGGAAAGTAATATGAGGAGAATCATGATTCCTAAAAATTCTGAATATAACCCTTCCAGTGGAATTCTGGAAAGGAATTCCAGCAGCTACAAAAATGTCACTTCTGCATTAGCTCTGCTGGCAGAAACCACCATAAACACATTTTTTGCTCTGAGATATATATTTTTATTTATCTACAGTATTTTTTGCTCTGAGATATATATTTTTATTTATCTACAGTATTTTTATTTCTTTGCAGATATTGATGTATGATATAGCATCTAAACTACTTATTTTCTTTTCTTCCAGGCTGCTGAATCAGGAATAATAAAAGTGAAAACAATAGCTGCACGGAACACAGATATTTTGGCAGGTAATTATTTGCTGTGCAATAGGAAAAATAAAGCTGAGTTACAGATCAAAATGTTAAAAAGATGCCTTGGATATGTCTATTAATACTATGTCTTTTAGTGTACGCTATGTTGTTGATGCTTTACTTTTGGGCACCTAGCAAAAAATCCAGTAGCATAGAAGTTTTTTAGTACTACTTCTGTTTCATGTTAGTGCTATTAGGATGCTGAGGAAGGGCTTAATTTTCAGTTGATGCTCTACAAAAGTAATCATCCACTTAGAAAAATAACATGAAGTACTTAGACTCTACATTCTCAGTGTTTTAGTTGCTGTAGTCGAGTGCTCTATGTGGAGTTCTGCAGTATGATCCACATCTGTGTATTAGTCCAGCCTTTGGAGACTTGTAACTGGCAGGCTAAAATCCATCTTTAATTGAGACAAGGTCATTCAATTTAAGATGTTCCGATGCCTTGAGGAACAGGACATATCTTGTGAGGTGCAGCTTTGTAAGTGCTTACAACAATATCTCTTGACTGTCTTCAGCTGTATAAAGTTGGCTTCTGGCCAGTTGCTGGTAAAGCAACTGGGCTGGATTTGAATGTCCCTGCATTAATACTTCGGTGTCTACCCCAGATGTAGTCAAAATCCTTGAAATGCTAGATTGTTTGGAAGGTCCAGTGAAATAGCTGCAAAACCATATCTTGTTTTGAGGTATGTAAATCAGATATTGTTAAGGAGGCATTTTCTAGGATTATTGGAATTAACAGACTCACTCCTCAGTATTTCACTTTAATGCCTCTTTTTTATTTGTTTATTTTCTTTGTTTTTACTGCTGTCATGAATGCTGACATAACTGGGAAAAGTATGCCAGGTAATGTCAGCTATATCAAAATACACAAACAAAAAAGGGAAAGCGGTAGTTAGCCTTTTGGGAAGCTGTCAACATGTTACTGCATAAAGAAGTTCATATTTTAGAAAGCTAGTTTCTAATGCTGCAATATTCTCAATCTTTTAGTTTTCAAAAGGAAGAGATGGGAAAGATCATTAAATTAGTCATAAATGGGCAGTCTTTGCTTTCATCTTTTTGAGGGAACACTTTCTGATAGTTGGTAAAATTTTTTAAATAATATTTTTTTGGGAAGTTTAAATTAGAATGTACTTAGTATTTATTTCATTAGAAAAAGCTGCACAGATTTGTTGTTAAGAGGTTTGGGAAACCAGCAGGTCTTAAAAGGTATTTTGATTAGTTAATCTTTGCTAATAGGATAATAACTTTCCCCCTCTCTGTTCCACAGTTTTGTACTGGGAAAATGTACTTTGCCTGCACATTATCCTAACATTCCACAGTTAGCACATAATGTCATTAAGCAGACTCCATTCTTTATGAACTCTTGTATTTTTTGAGGTATGAATTGTAACCTAATCTTATACAGAAGTTGATGTCAAGAGATTGCCTATCTAATATTTAAAATCTTTTAAGAAAAATAATACATATATTAGTAATAATAAAGCTGCAAAATGCTACTGTAATTGTGAAATCTAGTGGATACTTTTTGACTGCTAGATGATTTAGTAACATCTACGAGACATTCTAGTAATACAAATAAATATTTTGATCAGGATATGATTTTTTTTTAATATTTTGATGTAAACTGTCATTTCACTAACATAGATAAGAACAACTGTATCAGATTGTTTTGAATAAGATGATCTGATGCTTTCTTGAAGCATTTCATTGCGTAAGATTATAATTTTTAAGAAAATAGATGCAGGCTTAAAATCTTTATTAAAATCTTTGTTATTTTTGGTGGGATATGTTTAACCTGCTAGAACTTTGAGGTCGTTGATATAACTTCTTTCTTTCTCTTGGAAAAGTTAAGTTGAGCTGTTTCAAAGTCTTCATTCTTGGCAGTCTATACATGCTTTATAATTTATTTATGAGACTTTGAGAAATTCCAGAGAAGAAAGCCTTAAATTACAGGAGATAAATTTGAGAAATTATTTCTATGTGGCTTTGAGAGGTGCAAAAATTTATGGTTTAGGAGTTCTTATAAAAAATCAGAATTATAATCTTACTGGTGAAATGAACAGGTAAATTACACTTTCCAAAAGCTTCTCATTTGTTATGGTTCAGTAAGATAGATTTCTTTTTTAATATATTCTGCCAGAAATTGGTAGCAAAATGGAAACAGACCTGGCAGTAATAAATTTCTTGTGCATTTTAAGACTGAAGCTGATACAGTCACAGAATCACGTGATCACAGAATATTCTGAGTTGGAAGGGTTCATCAGAGTTTAGCTCCTGTCCCTCTGAACAGGAAAGCCCAAAGAATCACCCCATGTGCCTGGTTGCTATAAAACCAGATGGGTACCAAAGCAGATGTGCAAAACATTAATTTTTCAGCTTCATAAAGTAAAAATACTTGTATAGATTCTGTTGTCAGATTGTTGCTTTTAGTGGATTATAGAAGAAAAATACTGTAAAAGGTTTAAATTTATTCTTTGTCTTGTTATTTATTAACTCATGGCATTTTTGCCATTCAGAACTATATCTTGAGTCTCATGTTAAGGATGAATGTTTTGTGATATCTTTTTGCTGGCTTTCTTCCACTTGATGGTTAGAATTTAGTGGCAGTTCAGAAATGTCAACTGGACACAGAGCCTGCACTGGCTCTGAAGAGGCTGATGAAACTGGACTGTGTGTTGATATCACCCTGTAAGAACTATTATCTTGCAGAAAGTTGGCATCCATAGTTTGTAATAGCCTATCCTTTTTGTAGAAACTTCTGAATCAGTTAGTGTTTCAGTTGGAAAATATCACGAAAGTATATTTTTGTAGTTTTAACTTGATTAATTTGTTTTCCGAATTAGTTGTAGTGATGCTTAGTAGTATAGATCATGTTTGCATTTTTATGTGAGAATATATTTTTAGTTTGTGGTAACTATTGTCCTCTGAAAAGCGTGCGAGAATTCTCATGAATACATTTCTTCTACTACACATAGACTGAAACACAGTGTATGACATTGTGTAAGAAGATACGTTGAACTATGAGGAAGTTTTTAGTATCTGTAATGGTGATAAGCGGCTAAAATCTTAGAAGTTTGCATGAATCAACAAACATACCTGAAAACCACTCATCAGTCAGAGTCATGCTTTCCTTTCATATTTTTAATATTCTCATATTTTTAAATTTTATTATCTCAGATTTCTTGAATTACTTTTATGGGAAAAAACTGTTTTAAATGCTGGTGTAGAATGTTGTATTCATTATGAAGCTTTTTCTCCTTGACAAAAAACAAAAGGGAGAGAGAGGAGTTTATGGAAACTGGTTTTCTCCTGGCAAAAGTTCATTTTAAGAAGCTACCCGTTGTCACTAAAACACCATCTGACAAATTCACAGCTGGGTAAACGTACCCAGGATGCAAACAGTCCAGTCTCTTTCTCCTCTTGTTTTACCAGTGGCAGTTTGCTCTTCCCCTTCCTGCCATGTGCTTTGGAATGTCTCCCTGTGCTACACTGTGTTGCTCCTGCATTAGGTGCTGAGGTGAAGCAGAGCAGGACAGTGCTACCAGCCTGAGACTGGTTCCTGTGGCAAGGCCAGGGAAAGCTCTGGGGTCGGCAGAACCTTACGCCTTCTTGCTAACCACATGGACTCTTAAGTGGATGTTCTGGGTTTGGAAAGCCACTTGAGTGTGTAAAGGAGAAGGTGCTTGGAATTCGAGCCTTGGCTAGGATGATTGTGGAAGTGAGCTGTGTCAGCCCAGTGTCTGTTTTCACTTGGCTTTTCCCTGTGGTCCATGTGTAAATCCCAAGTTTCCGAGACTGGAGATTGCTTTTTGTTAATAGGTGTGATTAACAATTTTTGTGTTGCATTTTTCAAAGTATTAAACATTGATTGCTTCCATATTTCTCTTTGAAAGCATTGAAAGAGAACAGCTCAGAGGTGGTTCAGCCTTTTCTGATGGGTTGTGGAACAAAAGAACCAAAGATCACTCAGCTGTGTCTAGCAGCCATACAGAGGCTCATGTCTCATGAAGTTGTTTCAGAGGTAAGGTTGATCTTTATACAAAAACATAAATATTTCAGAGAGAGAAATATAGACCTCAAATGGAAGGTGAATGAGTTGTTTTAGGAGGCTCTTTATATTATAATGAACATAGTCCACAAAATATTTTACTCGTATCTGTTTCTTAGTAATTTGAAAGAAAAGCTTTTACACCGTGTAAAAAAAAAAAGATGAGGAAGTATTAGTTACTTCTAGAAGGAAATGCATGAAAATTGAAAATGGCTCATTTAGTTTGTGTGCTTACGCTGCAGGAACTGAACATGTAATGGACCTTGTGCATCCACAAAATATACCCTGTGCAGTAACTTTATTGTGCTTCTGTTACATTTTATTTTTAAAAATAAGGTAAAATGGATGCACATTTTCTGCAGCAGTAAATGTCATGATATATTATGGTACTGCATATATAGTGTGTTAGGAAGCTGATGAAAATAATGCTGGTAAAATACACCTTCAGTTGTGCTTGCATAATGTAAAATTACATTGTTTTCTCTCTGATATGAGTGAATTCTGAGGGTAAAATATATTTTTACTGTGTCTTCCATATTTCCAAGCAGAAAATCAAGTACACGCTTTAATTTGTGCTACGTATTAAGACATTTCTGCTGTCAATTCTTTAAAAATACTTCAGGAAGCTTGTGACAGTGAAATTGGCTTTATATTCTCAATGTATTCCTATGGTATAGGCAAACAGGCACATTCAGTTATGATATGCTTTTATGAGAGTGGTATTCTTACATATGTACACATGATATACCAGTACATAAATATTGTAATAGTTGACAAAAAATTATTTCTTTGTAGGCTGCAGCAGGAAATATCATTAATATGCTTTGGCAATTGATGGAGAACAGTCTTGAAGAACTTAAATTGCTCCAGACAGTTCTTGTACTTTTAACAACCAATACAGTTGTGCACGATGAAGCACTGTCCAAGGTAAGAATTTGTTGGTGTCAACTATAGAACTTTCCCCATTTTTCCTCTTGTATATTGTAATTTTACATATGGAGCATGTGAAAACAATGGACGAGGAAGGGGCTTTCTTGATTCTGTCGCGTTCCTATTGTCTTTATGACTAGACTCTGAAAACAGGATTTCTTTTAGCTTCCTTTTCTATGTGTTTTGTAATTCCTCCACAATAATACATTTCTGACTTAATAGGAACTTGAAATAAAAACACTGAGCTAATGCCTATCCTTCTCATGTGTTAAATTTGTTATATATTTTTGAACTGGAATCAGAGCACATAGCACAGTGTAAACTCTCACTAACAGAAAAACTTTAAAAGAAGCTGGCTTCCACCGTGCCTTAAATCTCTTTTGAATGCAGTCCAGTTATTGCAATTTCAGTAATAACTTTGACTCGTAGTTTTAAACATGAAACATTTTGGATATTATGTTTCAACTAAAACAAAAAATAAGGACACAGTTGATTTTAATTTAAATTATAAGATACTTATCTTTTAAGAAGCAACTTTGTTTACCCATCTGTGAATTGTGAAACTTTGCTTAAATTTTCTCTTCTAGATTACCTTGTAGAAAATTGGTTTCAGCCAGACATATATTGCCTGTTCATGTTTCAGTCAAGCTGTTATAAGATTTCGAACATGGCAATATCATATGAGTAGAGTCTGCAAATCATAGGCGTGAAAAAGAGGCAAAACAAAATTGTGAATCTTGTATGGCTCACAGCACCTATGGCTAAGTGTGGTTGAAGTTCTTGCAAGTGCAAGAACACAGTATATGGACAGAAGAACAAGAAACACAGGTTTCACTACACATACAGATGTTAATTTTCAAAATTCATTATAAAATTGGTAAGTTTTAAACTATGAGTTAGAGGTAATAACAAAATCCAATGGGAAAAGGTATTCAGGTCATTGCCAGCACAATGACACATTAAAATGCACATATTAGAGGGGAATAATAGCAGTCAAGGCATCACAACTGTGAAAGTATTGTGATTCAGTGTAGGAGAGGAATGACATTTTAGCTTTGGAGTTGACTGACCTTTCTGTGATTACCCTTACAATCATAATGTCCCTTTGACATTAACATTCATGCAAATTGTTCTGTGTGATGATTACTGTGTATTCTCTGTGTGATGACTGTACTTTTATTGGCACATCGTAATGTCTTCAGTTAATACCACTTGTTGATTGCTTCTGTGGAGGATTGCTAAAGAGTTTTTTGGCTGGTTCTTCAACTTTAAAATTATTAAGTTTATTTTTTAGGGTGGGCAACCTTTTGACAAACTGTAGCAGAAAGCATTCCTCACTCCATCAACCTTCTTGACTCTTAGCTAAAAGATGAAATTTATTGTTGTAAGATGATATTTTTTTCTGGTTTTTTTCCTTTCAGGCAATTGTACTTTGCTTTCGATTACACTTCACAAAAGATAATATCACAAATAACACTGCAGCAGCTACAGTGCGCCAGGTAGTTACTGTTGTGTTTGAGAGAGTGGTTGCTGAAGATGAACGATATAAAGGTGGGCATACTGCTTACTCAGCTTGCTTTTATTTACCTGCTTTTTTGACACATATCAGATGTTTGTCTTTCACATAAAGAAGTAGTAAAATGTCTATAGATGTGGTAAAAAAGTCCCAGACATTGTTAATTTTAACTGTCTTTTATACACTTACTTGTGTTTAAAGGAGATGAAATCGTTCGCCATTGTGTCAGTCGAATTCAGTACAGCGATGTATAAAACCTAGATTTTTTTTTTTCAAGCTATGAGAATTAGTCTTCAGGTTAGTACTGTGAGGGGAATTGAGGTGAGGATGTCATTTAAGGTGAAGGTACCATAGATTAATGAGTGGTAAATACATGGCAGTAGTAGTTTTGAAGAGAAAAGTGGAAAGAAGTGCTTGGTATTGATGATCTTTGGTAGTCAAGCTAATGTTTGTTTCTATAGACATGATAAGTTGTAGAAGAATTACTTGGCCATTCTTGTAGAATATTTTTGTAAGAACACCTAATGCGTACTTGATTTTTAACAGTTCCTTTGTTCACAAAACTTTGTTTTGTTTTTTTTGCACAGATGCTGTTGACCAGCCAGCTGCAGTTCAAGGCAATAGTAATAGAAGATCTGTCAGTACACTGAAGCCATGTGCTAAGGATGCATATATGCTTTTTCAGGTAGTTGGGGAGCATATATTTATATATTTGCAGTTAAGAATGGGTGCTTCTACATCTCTTTAAGAAATTTCAAGAATTTGCTGTTGGTGTATTGACAGTGTCCTTAACAAGAGACTTGGGTTTTCTTATGCTATTTATTCTAATTGGTGATGATATGCTGTGTCAGAAGAATGATGGGAAAATGTAAACAAAGTGACCTTGGAAAATGTTTTACTATAAATCTTAAATAATAGCTAAGCATACATGTCTGCATTAAATTCAAGATCCTTATTTCTGTGAGCCTGTGGTGGGTTGACCCTGGCTGGACTCTCAAGTTCCCACCAAGCTGCTCTACCACTCCCTGTCCCAGCTGGACAGGGAGAGAAAATAAGATGGAAAACAATTCATAGGTAGAGATAAGGCAGTTTACTAAATCAAAAGCAAAAGTTTGCTTGTGCATGAGCAAGCAGTGTTCAGCCACTTCCTGGGAAGCAGAGCTTCAGAATACATGGCGGTTGCTCCCAAAGGCAAACATTGTAAATCACAGATGCCTCCCTTCCTCCTCCATTTCTTAGATTCTATAACTGAGGTATGGAATATCCCTTTGGTTAATTTGGGATGACCTTTTTTGTGTCCCCTCCCAGGGTCTTGCCCGTCCCCTTAGTGGCAGTGGGGGGAAATCTTGAGAGACAGCCCTGAGGCTGTGGCAGTGCTACTCAGCTGTAGCCAAAACACTGGTGTGTTATCATCACCTTTCTAGCTACCAGTGCAAAGCTTAGCACTGTGAGGGCTGCCATGGGGAAAACTAACACCATCTCAGCCAGACCCAATACACAGCAAAACTCTTCAACTGTAGTTCAGTCACGTTTCTTGTGCTTGATACTGGACATTAAAGGCAAGTATGTAACGAAAAGGAATAGTTGTATTCATCACACCAATAAAAATCTTACTGACTTAGCAAATTCACTGGTCTTGAGATATTTTTGAGGGCAGGAATGAACGCACATGCTACAAGGATACTAGCAAAGTTTAAAATTTCTTGTAAACATTTGCTGTGCTTTATAATTTATGTAAAAAAATATTTAAAGAAAAATTACGTTGAAATCAGAAAATTACTCACAGAAGAGGAGAGCATGTAGATTTCATTATAAACTCTGGAAACTTTCTTGGTACAGGACTGTACAGAGAATGTAAATGTTACTGTGTTTTTTTCTAAGGATCTTTGTCAATTAGTTAATGCTGATGCTCCCTACTGGCTCGTGGGTATGACAGAAATGACGCGGACATTTGGTCTTGAGCTTCTTGAGTCAGTCCTCAATGACTTTCCACAAGTGTTTTTACAAGTGAGTAGTTCTTAGATGGAAAACAGGAAGACTTTTATTCACATAGGTGGTAAAATCTACACTTCATTAAATACTCTTTAATTTAGCATGAATACTGTTTTCGTGAAGGACTTGTGGCTTTTACGTATTGGGGAGGGGGGCGGGGTATAATAGTAAAGTTCCCTGTGCTTTTTACCATGTTTTTCTATTCCCAAACACTTTGTTTATGTTTATACATTTAGTAGAGCATGTTTTACTCTGTTTCACTTTCGGTTTTGCTGTTTGTATCTCCTCCAGAGATGCATTTTCTTACCTCGCCTGATTTATGACAGCTCTATAACTAAATTTGTAGAATTGTTTTTTCTACAAAAACAGTAACCTCACCCCACTTGTAAAGTAAGAATCATGACTTTGAATTGCATGTATCTACTGCATATAAATGCACCATGATCCTGCAGTAATGTGTTTTACTAGCTGACAGTAGGTAAATTTAAAAAATTTATAAATATATAAGTGGTGTGTTAGCAGCCTATTTCAACTTGCAAAATACAAGAAGAGAGATGCATGGCATGAACCTGACCATCGTAATTTCATGCTTTTTGGTAGCTTTACAATGTTGTCTGCAGTTCTGCCTTTTCATTTCCTGATTGTAACTTATGCCAAGATTTACATGATTTCAGACTGCTTGAGCATAACTACAAATGTAAATAAGATGCAGAGTCAGAGCTACTGGTAGCAATTAAGGAATACGTGCATTTAACTTTTTCTGTTTTCTTTTTCAGCATCAGGAGTTCAGTTTTCTTCTTAAAGAAAGGGTATGCCCTCTTGTTATAAAGCTCTTCTCCCCAAATATCAAATTCAGGCAAGGTTCCACCACCTCATCTTCCCCAGCACCAGTGGAAAAACCATACTTTCCCATCTGTATGCGTTTGCTGCGAGTAGTTTCTGTTTTGATTAAACAGTTTTACAGTTTGCTGGTAAGGATATGCTGAAATTTTCTTTATGCAGTTTTGTTTTTCTATGTATGTGCCAGTGCTGTGATTGGCAGTAGTATTGATTAGTTCTTGGGAACTGTTGATGTCTACTGAGAGAAGAGAAGGCTAAATACTCTTTCCCTCTTAGGCATATTTGTGTTTACATGTATTCTAAATGTATGATTTTATTAAACATGGACTCGTATGAATTTCATAGTAGATTAGCTGTTGTCTTTTCTTTATTTAACTGCCTTTCAGATTTTGGGAGCCTTTTGATCTTCTGTTGTTTGCTTGACTTTAGAATGATGATTACTGTGACTTGTTAATATTTTCTAAGAGGCTTTTGACTTGAGTTGCTAAAGCTGTTGACAGAATGTGGATAAAAAAACACGTGTTCAGCTGTTCTAATGTCCTGAGTTTTGGATATTTGCTAAAGAAGATATTTTTCTGTTTCATTTGTTTACTGTAGCAAATGTGTTACCTTTGTTGCAATGTCTGCGAGGAATTTAACTCCTTCACTACAACTGCATATGTGGTTTTAGCTTGTCAGAAGTATTATGATGATTGTTACTTACGTTTTTGTATAATTCTTAGTAAATACTCACTCAAGGGTTTTTTTAGATTCTGTACAAAACCTGCTGTGATAGGACTCCTGAGATGAAAGTTTTTTGAGAAAATATTTTGTAGGAGGCTTCTTCTTTTTATTAATTATTATAAACTATATATTTTAGGTAACAGAATGTGAAATCTTTCTGTCATTGCTGGTTAAGTTTCTGGATGCAGACAAACCACAGTGGCTACGAGCTGTTGCAGTAGAATCTATTCACAGGCTTTGTGTGCAGCCTCAGCTATTAAGGTATTAAATATATTGAGTTTTGCTTTTACATAAAGTTTAAGATACATTTTTATTATTTTTCTCTAATGGAAAATTCTTCTTAAAACATTGCAAATATGTAGAAACTTTAATGCAATAAGCTCTTAATTATAATTTTGGATAATGCATTAGGCAATGCTTATTATCCGGGAAGGCCTGAATTATAGTTATTTGAGTATGTCTGTCTCTTAGCAGTGCCAAAGGAGCATTTACCTAAAATTAAATATTGTTGTTTACCGAAGTGTTTCCCATTAAAATGTGCTTTTAGTCTACAGTTTGGAGTGGGGGGGTGAGGGGGAGGGGGTGGGTGAAGTTGCTGTTAAAATATTCTTTTAATCCCCAATTTGTCAAATACTTTCTATTTTATAAAATATCTTTCAGGTCTTTTTGTCAGTCGTACGATATGAAGCAACATTCCACTAAAGTTTTCCGTGATATTGTGAATGCACTGGGGTCTTTTATCCAGTCTCTATTTCTTGTACCAAGCACAGGGAATACATCAGCAACACCAAACCAAACTGGTAAAGCCTTGTCCTTATCATTTTATTTTTCCATCATTTTCTTGTAATAAAGAATTCTGTTTTGATTCAGCTCTGGTACAGCTCTGTACTTCTGTGTTTATTTTGGTGAAAAGCTAGCTTGAGACAAACTAGTGTTCTCGGCTCTGGTACAACAGGGGATTTTATCTACCTGTACATCTACCTGTATTGTGGCTTCCTTGTAGACCCCAGTCATCAGAGCAGTGCTCCTGGCTTGATTCCCGTTTCTGCAGTGACCAAGCTCCTTGTTTCACAACTTTTCAGAGGGAAAGTCTGATGGAGTTATTCCTAATTTCTGACTATAAAAAATGTGTCTGATTTCTGTCTCCTTGTATGGGGATGCAATTGAAAGCTGCATGTACCCATTGTCTCTTCAGAGAGAATCTGGGACCTATTCTTAGTAAGTATAGATATCCTTCTCTATGAAGGAAGTGTATATATACAGAATTCCCTGTTCTTTTAGCTGCTTTTTTTGGCTTCCTCAGTTGGAACCAAAATTTGTCCCTTCCTAGCTGTTGGTTGGCACGTTGTCAGCTCTTCCATGATGTGGTTTGTTTTATTGTACCTTGGCATGGAACAGATTCCAATATTGCCATTCTCTTCGTGTCATTTTTGCATTTCTGAAATCTTGAAAGTTTGTTACTGAAATAATTATACTTTCTAGCCACTGAGTTCTGGATGCAACTATTTAAATAATCTGTAACTTTCAAATATCTGTCTCACTCTTCACTAAAATATACATTGTTTCATCAAGGCTGTGTGAGTTTTATTCGTTCACAGAATGTTATGAATGTTGCTGTACCTTACACAGAAACATTATATTCTGACTGGAAATGAGGCAGTTGGCATCAATGAACTGGACATAAGATTATGTTTTAGACAGCAGAGGGAGCTCAGAAATAGTTTTTTGTGTTATTGTTGGTTTTTGTTATTGAACTGGGTGTCTTCAGATTAATCCTGGTGTCTCAAAAATTGAATGTAGAAAAGGGATGTTTGCTGATTACAAATACAAGATTGGTTGGTTTTGTCACTTTGTTTTTGTGAATAGGAAGCAATGCATCAGGGAATACTGGCTCAGCACAAACTAACCCAGGAGTGCTTGGAATGGGCGGAGGTGCAACTGTATTACCTGCCTTTGAGTACAGAGGCACTTGGATACCCATCCTGAATGTAACAGTACAAGGCAGTGCTAAAGCTACATAGTAAGTACCTCTATCTTTCTGAAAATGTATGTAACAAGTATTTTTATTTTGAATTTGATGATGCAAGGATTTTTTTTTAAGTAGTGAATATTGAGGTCTTTGTTACACTGGTGTTGAAGTATATTAGGAATTTTCTCTTTGGTACCATGAGGTGTTCTGGTCATTTTGCTGCTTTTTCTGAACACTCTGGATTCTGATTGGAATGTCCCCTATGGTTTTAGGATCAGTTGGATTTTGTTTTCCTACCATACCATCTATATTAACTCTTCACTTTTAGGCCTCCTTGGCATAATGTATATAATATTATTTATATTATATATTATATATATATTATATATAGAATATATTATATATATTGTGCCAAGGAGGCATATATATATGTCTCATACCAGCTTTACTGTATTTGCCGTTTTTATTGAGCAGGATGTTGTGTAGATACTGGTCTGGTTGTCATTTCGAACTGTATATTGACCTGTATACCAAGTCTAGATTCTGAATGCTTCTTAGAATGGCCAATTATTTTGTCATGACTTTGTACAATCAAGAAGGTGTTCTCAGTTGAAAGCTGTGAATACTATGCTACTTTTTAAATACTGCGATTTTTTTCATGTCAGTCATGACTGTTAAGGGACAAGCTTTTCCAAACCTGAAGTTACTTGTACCACCATGAAATTTTTGCATTCTAAAATTCAGTGAAATCTGCAAATAGCCTGGATCTCACTATTTTTAGGGTAGGAACTCCTTTATCTGCCTTTGAGATGCAGAAGAAAAAAAAAAAAAATCATGCTCGGATTTCAATACTTAATGTGTATGTGTTGACTTTTTGTTCCAGCAGTGGCCATGAATGTTATTTTAGTTTACCTGCCTGTTCTCAGGGAATGCAAATTTTTAATTTGGTCAGCTACTACAACCTCCGCTTTCCTTCCTTTTCTTTTTTCTTACTTTCTATTCTTAACTGGCTCAAGAACCTTGCAGCCACCATCATAGTCTCTTGTCCTGCTCTAAATTTGTTTGTGTTTTACCTTTGGATACCTCAAGTGACTCTATGATTTTTCTCTGCATAATTTTTGCATTTTTTCTTTTGTGTAAGATGCGAGAGTTGTCACAAACATTTCACAGCAGTTGTTTTTTCCTAGCTTGTGCTTTTGTCTGTAATCCCTGTATGTAAGGAGATGACTTGCTGCGATGTGTCACATCCTAGCACCAATTCTCTTCTGCTGCCATTAGATTTTCATACAATGGCCACATCTCATACTTTTATACAAGTTTCTCCACAGACCACTATGCCTTGTCTTCCCTTTACATAAGGAACTAAGTGTTTTTGAGAGGAATAGACAAACTATTCAAGACTTTTCGTGGCCATTGCCATGTAACAATAACAACTCATGTGATTTATTTAGTAGTTAGCATTTTCTGTCTTCAAGAGTAAGAGGATGTGACCTCTACCTCACAAATATATTGTAACTATAAAACCCAGTAATAATTTTAATTAGACCTGTATATATATTCACACTTGCTTGTGTATAGAGGGTGAAATGCTGACCATTTGATTTAGCTGTAGTTCCTATGCCCCCAGATATCAGGCAGCTATCTTCAGGAAATTAGAGGTTGTAACTGAAGAGTGGCATGTTTGGGAGAAGGAAAAATCCTTTGTGCACACAAGAGTCGTGGCACTACAATATACAAGTGTCTTTGGTATATTTCAGCTGGAATATGTAGCTTTTTTAAGAGTAGTTCGTAGAGTAAAAAAATGATGAAATAATGATTGTTGTGGTAGCAGGTAGTTTTTTTTAACATACTGTCTCTACTTGTATAGATGCTGCTGCTGTGTCAGCTACAGTTTCTGTTGGATTTGTAACTCAGCAGTTCTTTATGTGCTTTGAAGATAAAAGATGGAGAAAAGTGGCAGCGAGTCTGCTGTTCCAGCATAGTGATGTTTTAATTGCATGCTTTTCAGCAGTGAATCATGTAGACATATCTTCTTTGTACAAATAACTTACATTGTTTACCTGTGCATGTAGGTGATGAATATTTGGCCATCTAATATCTAGTTATGGACAGGCTTTTCTAGTCATGTGGACTCAAAGATAATGGTAATAGAACATCTGACTTGTTCTCAGTTTGTTATAACTATGTTCACACTGTCATGACTTTCTGATGTATTTCTGTTGTTCCTAGGTACTCGTATTCTTCTGTATAAGTTCTGTTGCAGTGGCTCTAAGTAAAATAATAATATAAGTAGAATTATTAATGTTTTTTGCTTATATGTGCTAATTTTTAAAAATATTTTTTGCAGATCTGTACTCGGGGTTTGTACCCTCTTGGTTACTGTCTTACTTAGTGACTCATTTTCTCTTTTACTTAATGACGTAAACGTTTTTTCCTTGAGTTGCAATGAATCTTGAAGGATTGTATTTGGGGCCTGTTAGTACTTAACATTCATTTGGAATCTTGTTTTTTATTATTGTTTTTAAAAACAGTGGCATTGCTACACACTTGTCATGTTTTCAATTTTTTAGTTTGGAAATGCTGGACAAAGTAGAGCCACCTACAATCCCTGAAGGCTATGCAATGTCAGTGGCATTTCACTGTTTGCTGGATCTTGTCCGTGGTATCACTACCATGATTGAAGGAGAGTTGGGAGAGACAGAAACCGTCATTCAAACCACAACAGAGGCAACTTCATTGCCAGCACAGTCTTCAGAGCAAGATTTGCAATCTGTTTCTGACCAATCAGAGAAAGAACTAGGTACTTGAAAATGCAAACGCTATATGAAATACAACAGTTTTACAGAAAGCAGATTTTAAAATTTCATGCTTTTTTGCTTAAATTTATTGTTTCTTATTTATATATAAAAACTTTCAATGAAGTGATTTTTGGTTTTTTTGGTTTTTTTGGGTTTTTTTTCGCTGGAACAGCAGTTCCATTAAAAAACATACTTGACTTGATGTCCAGCTTTTGGCTTAACACTGAGATCTAAGGTCACAAGAGACAACCTGACTGACAGAAATGGAGTAATGACCACATCAAAAGAAAAATATATTTCTAGTGACAAGATAAAAAGAATGTTTTAGCGGAGAGATTTTAAGTAAGATTGCAGTGTATAGAGAAGGACTTCTTTAAAAGCAGAACTGATGTGAACTGAGGATTCTCTTTGTGCAACATATGATGAGTCTGTATAGGGGTCTGTATGTACAGAAAGACTTGTGTTTGAGCAGTGAGTTTGGCTCGTGCCCCAGGAAGCCAAGACCGTACAGGTGAAGTTCGAGCCAAGGCACCGGGGCTGCCGAAAGGAGAGGAGGGGGAAGCAGAGGGCTTGGTCCCGGGCGCTGCCTCGGGAGCGGGGAGCTCTCCGTGGTGCTGCGGAGCATCGGCTCCGCCCAGGGGCTTGGCATGGCCCGGTGGAGAGAGGGAGGTGTGCAGATGGGCTGGGCAGCTACCCGTTTGGTAGACCAATATCTTTTTCCCTATTAAATTAAAGAAACAAAAAAGTTATGGAGAGTTATAGGTACCACGGGAGAGTATTTTTACTTCACTGCAAAATTTTAGTGAGTTTCTTGTCCCACGTTTTTGCACTTCTGAGTGTTTATTTTTATAGACAAAGATGAAAAATGGTTATATATACTGTGGTAAGTTGGATTTTCATGTTTTTTTGGTGCTATTTAGAAAAAGCCTTGCCCTGGTGACATTTTTTTACCTCAGAAATGTTACTTTAAATACAGCTGTTCAAATAATACTGGTGTGAGTGTGTTTCTGTATGCACATATATCTGGCTGTGTAAACATACATACAAAAACACACCTTAAAAGATGCAGTAGCAAGCATTTTGTTTGTGATACAATTGAAAGTTATTAAGGGAACTACTGTGTTTCTGCTATAAAAAAGTTTATGTATTTCTTTTAAGTTAGCAGAGCCGTCTGGGAAGAAATGGTGAATGCTTGTTGGTGTGGTCTTCTGGCTGCTCTATCCCTCCTACTTGATGCAAGGTATCTGGTCTTTCATTTCTCTTGATTTTTCTAAGTTGATATTCCAAGCTGTATTTTGATGACTTTTCATACCAGTCGAATTGACAGTTGTCAACGTAAGTGCTGTTCATGGCATCTGAGCAGCCAGGTTTGTGGCTTAGACTGAATGAGTAAATGACACAGAAGTCTCCAAAGTCCAACATCAACCTTTAATGTATTTCAATATAGAACAATTAATTGCATTTTCAAAGGGTTGCATTTAAACTATTTAAATTATCTTTATTTCTTTTTACTTTGCCTGCATGTTTCAACATATTGAAGTGATTCCATCTCCTGATTGCTTCAGATAAGAAACTAAATAATGTCTAGGTACTTGTTAGTACTATCTAATCTTTAAAGTGGAAAAGCTTTTTACTAAGTAATGACTGTGGTAAACTAATTGTGTCCGTCAAAGAGCCTTTTGTTATCAAACACCATTTGCTGAAATTGGTTTTAAATATCTTCTCATAGTCTCATTTGCCAAGTCACAGAGAAGTCCAATTTTGTAGGAAGTAGTTCTGAAGAATTTTGTTGATTGGTTGTGCTTGTTCTTCAATATTTATAGTGTTAATGGGTTTAAAGTATACGTTCTTATGGCTTTCAGTTTTGGTTAGCTGCCTGCTTCTGTGCTCTGTATTAATTCTTGCTGAACAATGTGTATTCTTTCAGCACTGATGAAGCTGCCACTGAAAATATTCTAAAAGCAGAACTGACCATGGCTGCACTTTGTGGAAGACTGGGTCTTGTAACATCAAGAGATGCCTTTATCACTGCCATTTGCAAAGGATCCTTGCCTCCTCACTATGCCCTTACTGTATTAAACAGCACAACTGCAGCTCTGTCCAGCAAATGTAAATATATACATTTTTCTTAATTGTGTTTCTATGTATCATTGTCTAAACCCAAATATTTTCAGGATGTGATACCAAAGACACACAGCTGTAGTATTTGGCTGTATCAAAAGTAAGTTAGAATCCTCAGACAGCACCTAGATTACCTGCTTTCCAGAACTGGTTAGACTTGAAGCATTTGCTGAGTATCATTCTGATCAACCTAAAATTTCCTGAATGCTTAACATGTCAGAAGTTCAAATTCTAAGGAGATCTGTCTACCATTGTAAAGATCTGCTAGGGTATGTAATTAAGGCATTCAGAATCTGAATAGGTCTCTGGGCAACTTGGATTCTAAAGCTTTGGCTAGAACATCCTGCATTTGTGATGTACTACAGTCTTTTTCTACAATTGTCTAGCGATGGTAATACTTACTGCGTAAGTGGAAGATCTAAGTTCTGGGCTCTCTTCAGCCTACAAAAAGCTGAATTGATGCTTTGAGTCCCACATCTTGAGAGAATGTTGTAATTCATAATATATGCCAGTTGAGGATGTACTCTGTTTCTAACTTTGAAAGTGAATTACTACTTACTGAGGAAGGCAACTACCTGAAAAATATACAGATGAATCTAATATTAAACCTCTTAATATAAGATAAAAATACCTTACTCTGGAAACAAGGACCAGCACCCTTACTTCAGTCCAGTGTACCAGCTAAGTGTATTATTAGATTGTTAAGTCTGTGAAGAAGTACGCATGACTGAACTACACAGATATCTATAGAAACAAAGCAGGAAACCTCAGTTATTTTATATAGGTTGCTCTTCTTTTTACAAGTGAGTTATAAAATGGGTGTCCTGAAGTCCCATATTGGAAAAACATGATGATACAGCATTGATGACACCTTCATTTTCTGCGTGCACGGGTACAATGGTAGCACACAGTGATACCATTTACACACAGTTACTACCAAAAACTGAGTTGAGACAGTCTAATGCTCATATCTTAAGCATAAATATTTCAGTCCTGACATAAAATATATAAATGTCAAGCAATGTCTAATAGTTAGAAACAGGGAGTAATTGCTGGATCTTTAACTCTCTAAGGCAATGACATAGTAATGTAAATATAACTAAAGGTCTCAAAGTGAGATATGTTAAAGCTAATATTGTAAAAAAATTTTCTGGTGTCTGTTTGCCAGAAGGTGCTTCTTACTACAAGTAAGTACTGGATTTTAAATTTAGATTTTTTTTTTTTTTTTTCTTATCTTTTCAATTTTCCTCCAGCATATTCCATTCAGGGACAGAATGTTCAAATGATTAGTCCCTCAAGTGAGTCTCACCAGCAAGTTGTAGCAGTAGGGCAACCCTTAGCTCTTCAGCCACAGGGAACAGTTATGGTAAGTACAACTTGTAAGTGATAATAATGTGAAACTGGGACGAGAGGGCAGTGATCAAATCATAGAATCATAGAATTGTTTGGGTTGGAAGGGACCTTAAAGATCATCTCATTCCAGCCCCCTGGCCATGTGCAGGGACACCTTCCACTAGACTGGCTTGCTCAGAGCCCCATCCAACCTGGCCTTGAACACTGCCAGGGATGGGGTATCCACAACTTACCTGGGCAACCCCTTCCAGTGCCTCCCCAGCCTCACAGCAGAGAATTCTTTCCTAATACCAAAACCTATTCTCTTTCAATTTGAACTCATTCCCTCTTGTCCTGTCACTACGTGCTCTTGTCAATAGTCTTGCCCCATTTTTCCTGAAAGTTCCCTTCAGGTACTGGAAGACTGCAATTAGGTCATCCTTAAGCCTTCTGTTTTCCAGGCTGAACAATCCTGATTCTGTCAGCCTTTCGTCATAAGGAAGGGTGTTCCACCCTTCAAACATCTTGGTGGCCCTCCAACAGATCAATGTCCTTCCTGTGTTGGGGACCTCAGAGCTGGATGCAGCACTCAAGTACTCATATTCAGTCCCACCAAGATCAGCCTGAGAGAAGAAAAAGAGATACCGAACTACTCTAAAAAAAAAAAAAAATATTTCACTGGGGAAAACAAAATGAANGAGAAAAAAAAGAGATACAGAACTACTCTAAAAAAAAAAAAAATATTTCACTGGTGCAAACAAAATGTAATCTTTAAGCACTTCAGTAAAAATTGGAAGTTTGCTAGAAACACTGTCATTGTGGAATGATAACAATTGGATGGCTGTTTGGTTGTTGTTTTTTTTTTTGTAGCTGACATCAAAAAATATCCAGTGTATGAGGACATTACTCAACTTAGCTCACTTCCATGGAGCTGTTCTTGGTACATCGTGGCAACTTGCCCTGGCTACTCTTCAGGTATCACAGGAAATATTTATGCCTTGCTATTATGCCTTGGTATTTTGCTATAATTTGGTTTTCAGTTGCTCAGTGAGCAAAACAAGAAGCTTTGAGTCTTCTCATGGTGTACTGTGAATTGCCTTGAATAAGTACTGTAGCATTTCTCTTGAGTTCTGTTTGGCTGGAAGGTTGGTGGCTAGCTTGAGTACAATGCTGATTTCTCTGCCTGAAAAGATTTTTCTGCTGAAAATGATCCTTTTGTATTTTTCAGCATCTTGTGTGGATTCTGGGACTGAAGCCTAGTGTGGGGGGTGCATTAAAACCTGGAAGAGCTGTGGAAGGGCCCAGCACAGTAAGGACAATTGTTTGTTTTTCAGTTAATGATTATGCAGTATTTTCTATTACAATCTGTAAGACATGCTTCTGTCTTTTTTTCAAGGTTCTGACTACAGCAGTTATGACTGATTTGCCATCTATATCCAGCATGATTTCAAAGCTTTTTGAAAACTCACAGTAAGAAACCTTATCTTATAATTAAAATAACGTGTGTGTATCAAACTCAACAATGTTTTGATAGCAGTTATTTTTCAGGTACCTTGACGATGTGTCTTTACATCACCTAATAAATGCCCTTTGCTCCTTGTCTCTGGAAGCCATGGATATGGCCTATGGAAACAATAAGGTATAAAAAGAGTTGCTTATTTTCTTTTTAGATGGTTTTTTTTTTTTTGGAACAAGCAAAAGACTTGTACATTTACCCTTTAAGCTAACTATTTCTAATACTAAAAACAGTAATGCTTTTGATGCTTTAGATAAAAAAATTAATTATGAACCAGAGAATGCTTTGTCTTTAATGGTTCATACAGTTACTAAATTCTCTGAACATCCTCATTGTGTTCCTGTGCTTTTTGTTAATTAAGGAGTCATGTGTTCCCATTACTAAGATTGTGGGTGGGTGAATCTTTTAAAATCCTTTATAATTTCAGAGGTTAGATATGCTGAGTAGCACAGTATGTTCTGTGAGATGCTCATTTTCATTTCAATTTTCTCTTAAAATGTACTTCAGAGAGAGCCTGACAGATATTAAAAAACCTGATAAGTCATATTTACTTGGGAGAACCATAGTATTCATGTCAGCTTCAGTAAACAACCTTTAGCCCAGAAAGGTTAAAGACCCTATTATTGGGTAAGATTGAATATATATTCTCCTAGTCATAATCTAATCCAAGAGGAGAGTTTCTGAGAGTTTGTCCTTAATCTGTTACACGAGAGTTGATGAAGGCAGAAAACACGTTTTGTAATATTTTACTATTACAGCAACAGAGAATGAACTAAAATAAACAAAGTTGGTGTTTAAAATCAGTAGAAAATGAGATTAAGAAATCAGCAGAAATGGGAAGAGATAATAATTTCAGTGCAACAGTCAAATTGACTATATGTTGATTTAAAAGTAAAATTGAATGAAGCTTATCACAAATATTTGCAGATGTATTTGATGAATGGGAAATTTATCATATTCCTGCATAGCATTTATGAAGCAAATGAAAGATAAAGAGTTAGGGTATTATGAAATGAAGTATTCCAGATTGTTTATTCACATGTAATTTTAACTTGAAAAGTTGCAGTGAGGGAAAAGGCTGTTTTGCTAGCTAAACACGTTATAAATATAAAACTGGCTGGAGGGAGGACGGTGCAAACGCGGGTTTTTAGGGGACTGTTGGTGCTCTGGTGTTTGTCTGACTGCTGCCCCCGTGTGGCCTCTCCTGCGGCATCGCGCTTGCTGCGGGAGCGAGCTGCACCTTCATTTAGAAATTATCCTCTAGCAAAATGCTCTCGCCTTATCTCAGTTACCTCAAAGTCATGCTTTCAAATTCCATTTTACTAAGGAACCATCACTTTTTGCTGTTGCTAAATTACTGGAAACGGGACTAGTTAACATGCGCAGGATTGAGATTCTTTGGAGACCCCTGACCGGTCATCTTCTGGAGGTATCTCATGGCTTTTATCACTTGTACTAGAATTTAGTTTGTAGTAATGAAGATCTTGTGGAAATATGTTTTTAATGTGTAATTTTAAAAAAAAATTCTAAATTGTAATTATATAGTTTGGTTTAGGCACTTTATTTTTGCAACTCGAATACATTATGATTTGAATTTAAAAGTGAATTCATGTATTTAAATGACAATAGTTTAATATCTCTTGCTGACTTTGTCTTTATGGTGCTATCAGTCTTTATATATTTTTTACGAAAAACATACTTCATCAAGGAAAAAAGTCTTACATTTTGAATTGTAAACTAAAAACAGGTGATTGAATGTAACTGTAATTTTAATTCTCCGCACAAGTGTATAGGAGAATAAAATATAAGAACAGGGTTTGTTTTAGAGTGAGTAAGGGAGAAGGCTTTTCTTCCTCGTAATTCAGAATGTATCAGACACTTCCTTAGCACCAGTGGATTATTTCAACCAGTATCAAGGATTGGCTATCTCTATTTATGGAAGCCACATATTGCTATATCTAGGAGAAAAGATTTGGATATTTCTGCGTTTAAATACTTAAACCACAGTCATCTTTCCCTTGTCTATTGTTTGCCCTACAAGACAATAAGGTTCGCCATCCACATCTTGAGACTCTGTTTTCGTCTAGGGAGCAGTCTGTTTCAGTCTGTTACCCATGCATTGTGGATAATCTGCCACTGTTTTGTAGGAAATACAGAGTCTTTCATTTTCTTTTAAAGTACTGCCTTATTTTCTTTTAAACCTAAGTTGTTGAGGTGCAAAAAGGAAGGAGGAAACATCAGCAATGATTGAATTAAACACAGCCTGAGGGAATAGCTTGTTCCCTGGTTCTGGAACTGGTTATCTGGGCAGAATCAAAGAATGAAGTACTTCAAATTCTTTTTTGATTTTATATGAAGTTTTAAAAATGTAAATAAATCAGGAGAGTGGCTATTTCTTGTTTGCATTTTTGAACATTAAGCTAGCTCTTCTACATTGTCCTCCTTTTCAGTTTGGCTAGTGGTTGATAAGAGAATGGTCCACCAATAAAATCCATCAACCTTCTTTATGATCCTGCCTTGGACTTGACTCTGGGTTGTCACACCGTTAGACCTAGGGCTGGAAGGGTAGGTGGGAATAATTATGTAGAGGTCAATGAAACTATACACTTCTCATATTAGTTTGAGGGTAATGTATTAGATACAGCACAGTTCATACTAGCTATCGAAGAAATGAATAATGTGCACAGTGTTTTTAATTTCTATATTCTAAAAAAAGCAATTAGCAAAATTGTTAGGTTTAGAGAATTTAGAGACAAAGAGAAATGAAGGTATGCATTTGAAACTCAAGTTTAAAGATGCTCACTATTGCTTTGTCAAGTTTTTAAAATAATGGAGTGTGAGGCTTATTTTGCCTCAGTATGTAGTTACTTTTTTTATCTGAGAGTATAGAAGACACTTTCTTTGTTGGCTACGGTCATGTTCCTCACTTCAGTGTGTTAAGCAGTGTGTGAAACTTCCAATTTTGTAGCTTTAGGTTAAGTTAAACCTGAGAGTCTCAGGCATTTATTAAAGGGTTGTTTGGTGCTTTTTAATCAATCATTATCAGAATTAGCAGTTATTTTATTCATTTTGGAAAATTTATTGACTTATTGAATTATATATGTAACTTTCATTATGTTTCCTTCTGTGTCTTTCACTGCTTCCTATTGCTTCCTTATTCAGAAGGTATGTCTATCCAAAAGATAAATTTATTTTTTTTACTATGAAGCCAAATTTTATCATTTAGAGATTTATTGTATTATTTTTACACTATTGTATATACATTCTAATACTATTAAAATACCGATTTTTAATATATTATATATGTTGAAATCTTGGTTAAATAAAAGTGACTTTAAACAAAACATTGATGTGTTTTCAGGTCTGTCAGCATCCCAACTCCAGAATGAGAGAATGGGGAGCAGAAGCTTTAACTTCCCTCATTAAAGCAGGACTGACATTCAGACACGATCCTCCATTATCTCAAAATCAGGTAAAGTAAGTTTAAGAGCAGATGCTTTCCTCCTTCATTCATAAAGCAACTTTACTATTGAGTTTATAAAGTCTATAGCTGTAACATTCAGATGTAACTATTGAGAACCACCACATGCATTCTAATAAACTATCCTCCTTTGTTTTTCAAATACCTAACAAAGAGTGATGCTTGCATATTAGGTCAATTTCTTAGAACAAATTATAGGTCACCCTTATGAGTGCAAAACAATTCCAGAATGTTTAGAAGTATATATGTGATGCTGTGGCAGATAAAAAATGTGTTGCCTAACCTTCTAAATTACAGCTGTTCAATCCATGATAAATAACACATTCTAATATTTTTACTGAGACTCACTGGATAGTTTTTCCAAAGTCTCTTGAGTAGTAGGAAGCTGAGTGTAACCCTGCTGAGTGGGCGTAAAGTTGCATGACACTTTCTATGCAACTGTAACGGCATCTGTAGCTACTTCCTGAGGAACCTGGAGAACAGGAGCCAGGGAAGTAGATTTTCTGCGAAGATCCTTTATGCTCTGAATTTAAGCATTTAGTGAGTGAGCTACTGAATTAATTCAATGAATCTTTAATTTGTACTGTATGTTTTCACTTATCCATAAAAATACTTAAGAATTAGTTAAATGTTAGCATCCTTAATATGCTTTACTGTTTACTTTCAGAGATTGCAGTTGCTTTTATTGAATCCACTAAAGGAGCTATCAAACATTAGTCATCCTGATATCAGGATCAAGCAATTGGAGTGTGTGCTACAGATTTTACAGAGTCAGGGTGACAGCTTAGGACCTGGTTGGCCATTGGTGCTTGGAGTCATGGGGGCAATCCAAAGTGATCAGGGGTAAGTGGTGGAAATAAAATTTTAAACTCATATAAGATAAAAACAGTAGAAAAAATTCTGCTTATATTTTTGTACTTTAATAGCCAGTTCAATAATCATAGTTTCATTGTAATTTTTGGCTGAAATTTTACTCAACAAAAAAATTTAACTCAACAAAAATACACTTTTTAATTCTTCCCGAATCACACTTTATTTTACTGAATTAATCTTCCAAAAGACCAGAATATTATTCCATTCTGCATTCTCCTGTGGTCAGCATGCAGTATACACTGAGGAGTACTCAGTGCGCCATTTCATTTGATCTTGACCATCTGGTGGACACGTCTCTGGTGCTTGCTGATAATTCTGTGTGAATCAGCTGTGGCTCAGTTTATCTATTGTTTCTTTTTCTTCTTAAATCTTCCAGTAGTCTCTAATGTGTCTTCTTCTGATCGCTCTCTCTTTTTCTTGAAGCCTTCCTACCTAAATGGTTGCTGGTAGCAGAAGGATGGAAGATTATTTACTGGCTGTGGGTGAATCCCTTGACTAACACAATTGACTCTGTTGCCAGCAGAGGTGGACTTGTTCTCTGCCCACAAGGGAAAGTGAGAGATGAAGTTGCAAGGAGTTTTTTTGAAATGAGCAGTGAATTGAACATCTGACTTTGCAACTGTAAGCACCAAGAATTATACTCACACACTCAAACCATATTTATTGTTAGGTGCTAGTCAGGACTAGCAGCAAGATAGGTCATCATACAATTCTAGTGTCAGTAGAATTCTCCTTGGCATATCTCTCCTTTTGTCCCACTTAGCTTTAGTCTTCTGGTCATATGAAAACCTCCTAAAGCCCCTTCAAATGCTTGAAAGATTTTGCTCTTGGACCAGTATTGTTTGCTTTGGTGGTAGTACATACCAAAATTCCCAAGGATTTTGGCATTCTTGGTTGTGAGGATCCTCTTCTTGGATTCTCTAAGCTTCCTTTACATGTTGTTTCCACACTTGGTGCAGTGTGTTCCTGCATGCCTTTTGATTTTCACTGTTGTTAGTAATGGATGAGAACCAACACAAATTCCTTCTCAAGACAGTTTTCAGATCCCATTAAATCTCAAATCCGTATCTCACTGGCCGATATTTCAAGATGTTACTAACATCTTGTGTTGTATCTCAGTCTTGTCCTACAAAGCATATGGAATAATCTACTTCAACTACATAGCACTGTTTGTCCACATCATATTAACTACAGTAGGAAAAAATTAAACATGCCTCCTTTTCCTTGAGAAATAACTTAATTTCTTACCTAAGTTACAGCTGTGAGCACAAGATGTAGATACTGTTAGTGTACTTTAGATATTAACTTACTGTCCACAAGACTTTCTTCACAAGTGTCTTCCCTCTGCTCAGTGAACATCCTGGATTCCAGGACAGAAATCCATTTACCTTCCTGGAGAAGTTCTTTCCAGGCTGTTATAAATACAGAAAATGGTGTTTTGAGAGCCATTGATACTTTGGTCACTTCTGGGTTGTGCAGTACTAGCCTGCCAAACAAAAGGAAGCCTGTCTATGAAGACTTTTTCACTGGAAAGCCTGTTTATTTTAAGCAGAGATAAAGCCCTATACATTCTTAAGACTTCTCACTAAGCTTAAATTTCTTCCATTTATAGTTACCTTTTTGTGGTCACCTATAACATCAAGGACAGTTCTACAATTTGAAGAGTTGTATTGCTGTTGCTCCTTGCATGAGGGACTTTAAAACCTTTCTTCAAACACGTAGTAGTGTGGGACATTAATTGGGAAAAACTGTTTTGAATTTGTTCTTGTAGCCTTGCATTTGAAGTTTAGAAAGAGAGGTTACTTTCCCAGTAACTCAGTACTGCAAAATGAGTAGTGGAACTATACTTTGATTTCCTGCCTCCTTCTCTTTTCTCTTAGAGTCCTTGAAGGTCACATACCTCTGAAACTTTGTAGTGGAGGGGGAACAGCAGCAGTTTTGGGTCTGTTTCACTTTATAGACTTCTGTAATGAGTATGGGAGAAAGTATTGTGTGAGCATATCCTGCATCGGTATAGCAGAGATAAATACTTTGATCATACATAGTAGGATGGATGTTTTTCTGGAGTATGCAGCATATTAGAGAATTATTAGTTATACCATTGCTGTCTATGTGAAGTTTCTCGTGTATTCCTCTGGTTTCTATAATGTGTTGGCTGTTACAATACAGTGGAAATGACCCATGTCTGATTTTGATTTTGAATTAGGCAGAAAAAAAAAAATTTCATTTGTAATTCTGAAATAGGTAACTGACATATCTATAGACTGAATTTTTTTCCCAGGATATATATCCTGAAGAACACCAAGTTTCTATATTACAAAACTTTGGAATTATTTCTGTTGTACATTAAACATTGAAAAAACCCTGCAGTGAAATTTCAATGCAGCTTCACTATTTTGTGTTATCTACCCTCCACCACTCCTTTTGATTCCTTCATTTTGTCTCTCACTAAACAACATTTTAGTTGTAAATGGCCTTGCTGCTTCTGACAACTCCTTCTTGCAAACCTTTTCTGTACTATATTTTTATGTTTGTATTCAGAATCTTAATTCTGAAGGCAAAGTAATTATTAAGGTTATATTTAATGGCAGATATTTTGAAAAGTTTTTGTCTGCTATAATGTAGTATTGAAGCAAGTAAGACTACCATTATGTTAGCATGCATCTTTCCTAATAAATAAAAACACATTTTGCCCACCTGTTTGGCACACTTGAAGTAATTTGTAACTGCTGATACAAGAAATTCTTCAGAATAGCTTCCTCTTTGGAAGATTATCATACTTAAATTAAGCTTTATTTTGTCCATTATGGCTTTTTTATAATGTTCTGACTAACACATTTGAACTAACAAGTCTTAGAACTCTGAAACAGAGAAATGGACTTCACTATGTAAAATTAGCTAAGGACTAGTGGAAAGCCTAAACTTCAACTCCACTAGGTAGTTAACATGGACTAAACTACTTCATCAGAATTTCAATCTTCAACTCACAGTTATATCTTAGAAAACCCATTTAAAATGGTGCAAGTTCTTCTCAAAAACATTAAATCTATTTTTTTCTTTTTGTATTTAGTAATGCTATCTCCTGAGGTATTGTATTCAAAACATTTCTGTGCTCTTGAAGAAATGTGAAATGAGTGTGTGTGTGTGCTTTATTTTTATTTTGTTTTTTTAAGAGAGTCCTTAATACGGACTGCATTCCAGTGTCTTCAGCTGGTTGTGACTGACTTCCTTCCTACAATGCCATGTACTTGTCTGCAGATAGTTGTTGAAGTTGCAGGAAGCTTTGGACTTCATAATCAAGAGCTAAATATTAGCTTAACTTCAATTGGTTTGCTGGTGAGTTTTATATTAACCTGCAATGATGCTGCTTCTGGCTTTCATTTCTTCCTTTTCCTTTTTTAATGAAAACTCATCTGTAGTCAGTTATACAAATGAAAGCTACAACTTAGGGTTTTGGGTTCTTACTGAACTCCCATGCTGTCATTTGGAATCATAGGTAAATTGAGTGAGCACAACTTACCTTTAATCTGCATGATTCCAGGCTTAGTAAAAGAAATAGTATTGCATTGTAACCATGTTCATCAGTATCTTATTTTTAGTACTTTGTTTTGTGCTCCCTTTAACTGGAGCCTGAAAGCTGAAAAAGAAGAGTAATTTTTCGACCCTGCAATATTTATGTGCTGATCTTATTTCACAAATGTAGGGAAATTAATACCTTGATGTACGTTGCAAAATACTTTGTGAAAATAAGGGGCAATTTATTTCATGATCATTAAGAGCATTACCCTGTTTTTATTGTACAACACCATATGTCTTATTTATTTCGTAGTGGAATATTTCAGATTATTTTTTCCAAAGAGGTGAAATGATTGAAAAGGAGCTGAACAAAGAAGAAGCAGTGTTGCAGAAACAGGCAGAAGAAAAGGGAGTGATGCTGAACAGACCTTTTCATCCTGCATCACCATTTGACTGTCTTTGGTTATGCCTGTATGCCAAACTTGGAGAACTGTGTGTGGACCCCCGCCCTGCAGTTAGAAAGAGCGCTGGGCAGACATTGTTTTCTACTATTGGTGCTCATGGAACTTTACTGCAACATTCAACGTGGCACACAGTAATATGGAAGGTATGATGTGTAAGCTTCCACTGAAGGTTTTGTAAAGAGCATTCACGTCTTAATAACCATTGACCATTCACCATTTAATAACCATTATCACTTAGATAATTTATTAAGACTTTTTAAAGATAATATAAAGTGGGAGAAATCTGTATTTTTGGATTTCAGGAATGTTTTTACACTTTGTCTTCTCTGGCCTTTAAAGCCTCTTGTAAAATATAATTTTAATATCATAATTATTTTTTACTCAGGAGTGATAAAAAGATGGTTTCCTTTCTAGAAGAATGAATGAGGTTTTTTTTGTGTAAAAATGGAGATGTTTGAGGGTCATGTAACTGGGCTGATCTGGTACTAGATTGAGCCTTGCTTTGCATTTTGTTTTGAATCTTTCAAGAGGATCTATCAAATGCTGTGTTCTATGTCACAGTCATGTTTTTTCTGCTTTATGGAAACTTTTGGCTGTATTTGAGCCTGCCTTGTTGGGCCTGTGAAGTGTCTGAGATCCACTGGTTTTAGTGTTCTGTTGGTGCTGGCACTGTTCTCAGTGGGTTTGATGGTGCTGTTTCCAGCCCTTCTCAAGTGACCATCAGTTGACTGCTTGTTAATCTTGGCTGCTGCGGAGACTGTTTAGGACAAGGGAATTTTCAGGGTGACACAAAGGGTAATGAAAGAATTACTATTTTTTGTTGGTTTACTGTGAATACAATTATGTTATTTCAAAAGTTGCATTTTTCCTCTTTTTTTTCTGGCTATTACAGGTTTTATTTCACCTGTTGGATAGGGTTCGAGAATCTTCTACGACAGCTGACAAAGAGAAGATTGAATCAGGAGGAGGCAACATTCTCATTCATCATTCAAGGGATACTGCTGAGAAACAGTGGGCTGAGACATGGGTATTAACACTGGCTGGAGTTGCAAGAATATTTAACACCAGGAGATACTTACTTCAGCCTCTAGGTAAAATTTATGTTTACTAAAAGATACAATGATAAACTTTCTACTTTCGTTTGGTTTTTTTCAGTTAGAGTATAATGGGCAAGAATCTTAATCTTAGCTCAAAAATGTTTTTTGTTGTGTCACCTCAAATGTTATGAAAATTATGGAGTTATTAATTCATGCTCCTTAGAGCCAAAAATTGTAACTACATATTTCCTCTTCTGTATCACAGTACTTGAGATTAAATCTCAGTAGTCACAATTCAGTCCCAATTCTAGGTGCTAAATAGCTTTAAATTGTAGTAGATTGAGAACAATAATAATTTGTCTTTTCTTTGTTCTTGTCAGAACATGCTTTTCCTTTTGTCTTTCTAAGGGAATGCAACACTTGCCTGGAACTCTTCTGTGGCATCAGTGTGTCAAATTTAACAATACTCTTAGAATGTAAAGAGAACTTACCTGTAAAGTCAGTGGAATATTGAACATTTACATTGTTCAGCTGTATGTAGTAATATTTTACAATAGCTTGGTAATTTCTATAAGGAAGAAGTTTAAAAGGAATAGAGAATGTATAGTTTACAAAGAAAAGTCCTCATTAGATTAATGTACCTTCACTGTCCTGTAGTATACAATTAATATATATTAACTGGATATAAGTTGTGTTGTGTTTCATTTTGGTCATTTGTGATACAGATATCAACATATTAACAGCTAGTAAGTGTATTAGTAATTTGCAGAAATGTGGTAGAATTCAGGCTATATTGAACTTGAGTTAAAACTGAATAAAAAAATAGAACTACTTTAATTATTCAAACCTTGTAATTAGTAATATAGAAAATTGAAGGTTAAGGCTAAATTTAATGAAAAACTCAAATGCCTCAAATGAAATCTTTCCACAGTACAATTATCAGACCATTTTAAAATCAATTATTTATAAACGCATTGTATGAGTATAGATTTGACCCTTAATTCCTTGTGTGTGCTTAACCCTTCTTGAAATCAACAGGCATCTTGTATGTATAAAAACAAATCTGTTTCACTATACTGAATGAAGAAAATGTATTTTAGTGGTATGGGATGTGGTATGTGATTTTTTTGCTAGCAGATTTAGCATGAACATAGGTATATTGTTTCATTCTTCATATTTATGTGTTTCTCTGTCACATTCATTCTTTCAGGTTATGGTTGAACTGATATAAAAGTCATTCAAGTTTCCACCTAATCTCTTGAAATTTCTATGTATTAGAGTAACAAGTACCTGAGCAGCCTTTTAGAGAGGCAGGGTGGGTGGGAATGGCAATAGGAAGCAAGTTCCAAATTGATTTTTTTTCTCTCCTCTCTCTTTTTTTTTAAATAGGAGACTTTTCCCAAGCCTGGGATGTTCTTCTTGATCACATCCAGTCAGCAGCACTTAGCAAAAATAATGAAGTTTCCTTGGCTGCTCTGAAAAGCTTCCAGGAGATCCTACAAATTGTTTCTCCTGTTCGAGACACGGAGAAGCCTGAGACACCACCTGCCATCAATGTTTCCGTACCTTTGGTGGTAGGGACAACAACTGCCACTAGTCTTGGCAGATCATTCATGAGAACTGACTCCATAGGAGAAAGAATAGGAAGATACAATGGATCTGAACCTCCTGTAATAACAGATGAGATTGAAGATTTGAATCTTTGGTGGGCAGCTTGGAACAGCTGGTATAGGATTGGTTCAGAAAGTACAAGGCCGCCAATTACTTGTGATAAATTGACTTTCATTCCCAGCCAGCCTTTTCTTACAGCTTTAATTCAAATATTCCCAGCTCTTTACCAACACATCAAAACTGGTTTCAGCATGGATGATCTCCAAAAGCTGGGTGTCATTTTGCACGGTGCTGTTTCAGTTCCGATCAGTTCAGATGCTTCCCCTTTCATCCTTCCATCTTACACTGAAGCAGTTTTGACAAGTTTACAGGAAGCGGTGCTTACAGCTTTAGATGTTTTACAAAAGGTAATAATGCAGCTTCTAATGTGTGAAAGGTAAACTACAATGTGTCTTGCTTCTTCTCTATAGAACTACAGTGTGATGATTTAAATATGATTTTTAAAATTATTTATAATTGCACAGTGTATTGTATTATAGCAATCAGATCTCCATTCCTGCTGCAAAATAGATGCTTTGCATTGAAAGGAATGGTGTAATCTTTATGAAATGCACTTTTGCTTGATTGCAGAAGTACCGTAAGTGTTGTGCTGTGTTTGTAACCATTTACTTGTCCATCTAATATTGAAGTACTGTTGATGTTGATACTGAAGGTCTGTACATGGAGATGGGGGAACAGTCCCACAAACAGTGTTCCATATGATGTCCAGGTGCTGCCATGAACAAAGTCTAGAAGAACAGTGATTGTGAGAACTTACAGTTTACACAAACCATAAAATACAGAAGGCTCTCTGGCAGATTACCTACATTCTTGCCTCTTATTAATCAGTTATTTAAGGAAAATGCTGCATCTCTGTTCAAGAAATTCTTACTATAGAACTCATCCTCAAAGAGCACTCTTCATGCAAGTGAATCTATAAACAACAAATGACGGTGCTCTTTTTCTGGAAAGCTGAAAAAAGAAAAGAGTACTGCTTGCTTCTTTCTTTTTTGCAGCTGTAAAATATCTCCTTGCAAAATTCAGTGCTCATTCACAAAACTTACTTATTCAAAAGAAGCAGAGTTGATAATGAATGAGATCATGCATTTATTAAGCACTACTTTTAAAAAAACACCACCCACCCCACCTCCCCCAGACTTACTTGAGAAATGCCAGAGTTAAAATATCCACATGACCTGACTTCATTTGGGCTTTCATGTTACGACTACTTTGCTGAACTATGTGGTCATACTGCCCACTCTGCTGCTGTCAGGATCCTGCCACATTTAGCTCATAGAACACATAGTGGCTGCCGAGTCAGCAGCAATTCAATGCCTTGTCTTCTTTTTTGCTTAGTGTGGGCTGATTTATCTCAAACATATACAAGCAAGGCAGAATCATTATCTTGCAGCCATTCCTTTAGTTAATAGTTTTAACAAATATTCATTCATATATTTTGAAAACAGAGCTATAAGAAGAGCATCATAGAAAGGTTTGGGTTGGAAGGAACCTTAAAGATCATCTAGTTCCAACCATCCCTGCCATGGAAATGCTATGGAGTGAATTATTTTGTTTGAATTTCAACTCAGTTTGCTTGGATAGAAGTTGGTATTAAATCTGTTTTGTATGTGGGTGTATAAATAACATGAAGTTTTAAAACCAGTAGTGTCTACTACATTTTCATCCCTTTCCGGTCAGGCTTGACCCTTTTTTATCCTCCCTTTTCCAGCAGCTCAGTCCAAATCCTAAATCCCGTTCTCCCATTTGATCAGTCCATTTATTCATCTCAGATTTTTCTGTTTGTTAGTCTTCTTATCCAGACGATCTTAGTTTGCAAAGGCTGCAGGCATTAGGGCTTTTCAAAGAAGGGGTTACCAGAGTTTTTAACATGAGGAAAAACTGCACATTATTATACTCTTGTTCTTGTCAAGATGTTAAACTGTTTTAGCTGAAGGTTTCTAAACAACAACAAAAGCAATAACTCCTCATGAAAAAGTGAGACATCTCCCCTTTCCCACTCCCAGTGTCAATGGCAGTTACAACCATTTGCAAATACAGACTTCCATAAGATGGTGCCTCAAACCTCCCATCCCGCCTATACTTATGTTGCTAACACAACAGCACTGAAGTTCCTAAAAATACTAAAGTAAAAGTAAAGTATTTTCGGACATCAGTAAGTTCTGTGAAGTTGCGTGATTGCTCCTCTTGGCTGTATAAACACAGTACAGTTCACGTGGCAAGGCAGCCAGCCAGTGCTGATGTGAAGCAAAGGCCATCCATCAGATGGTTTTGCTTTAGGCCAGAGTACCTTCTTCCTCTCTTGAAATCAATTGATACTCTCAAGAGTACACACAGAAGCTAGTGGAAGCATTAAAAAAGAATACGTAAATATTTGCAATCTTCGAAACAAAACATTTCTCTGTGTTTGCATGTAGGATCAAGTTCTTTGTTGATGCAGGAAGACTTGGGTCAGTTCTTATTTTCTCAGAAGCTGTGAACTGACTTTGCAGTTTGAATAGCATGAAAAAAACCTACCATTTTTCAGACTGAGCCCTGACTAGTTTAATAAATATATTTTATAATGTGTTACCACTAACAAAAGACATGGTAACTCAAGAACATGGGAACAGAAGGGAGCTTTGGATCTCCTTTCAGGCTTCCATATGCTGAGCCTGTTCTACACCCTTTGTTTTGTTCTTTGTTGTCTTTTTCTTTCTCATTAGAACTCATCTTCTAGTCTTTTACTGCTGTAGTATAAGGGGGTTTAGGGTTTTTTGGTATTATAAGTACGCTGTTCATGAAATGTTTTCCATTTTAAAGCAAGATTTGAGTTTCAGCTATACCAAATCATGTAATCCTGATTTTATTTATATTCCTTTCTATAAGACACTCTTTTAACTACTTTTTGAAATCTTCTATGTTTTACTTCTGAGATTTAAATGTTTATTGAAGTAGAACTTAAAGAAGATGTGGCTGAGATCTATATACGAGACTTATATAAAACTTCCGTTTTACTGACAAGTCAAAGCAGACTTTATGAAGAAAAGATATCTTTTATTGGATGAGGTAGCTGTATTTACTGAACTATATATGCCCAGGTGTCTTGCCACTTTATTTACTTCAATAAAGTAACAAAATTTAATTTCCTTAAACTATTGGAACTATACACTGTCTTTCATACAGCACAACTCTTGCATAGTCTTATATGGGGATTTTTCTGTAGGAGTTCCTTGTACTGATGCGGGTGTTGAAAGCAAAAGCTCAGGAAATATATATTAAACTTCTGTATTTTTTTTTTTACAAAGGCTATATGTGTGGGCTCAGAAGGTATGCAGATAATGTATCCTGCAATCTTTGACCAACTGCTGGCCTTTGTAGAATTTTCCTGCAAGCCTCCACAGTATGGACAGCTGGAAACAAAGCACATTGCAAATGCAAAGTATAATCAGGTAATTAATTAGAAATCTCACTTGTTTCACGTGGCTGGTTAATCCAATTCAGCTTCAGGTATAGGTTGTTCAGCAAGAAGCATTTGTTCAATCTGCAAAAACTTAACTGTGCATGTCGTGTAATAAGATTTTTTTACATGCTTTTGTTATCTTTTTTTACTCTCTTTGCATACGTCTTTGCTTTTATACTTTGTATTCCTTCATGTAGGAAAGGTCTGGGTTGGACACCAGACAAATGTCTCTGAATTTGTACATGAATTAATCTAAAATAATTTGTCCTACGAGAGATACTACATTTACCACAGAGACATGATAATTTTGAATGGAGAAAATTCCCTCAAGCTGCAGATTTTTTAATTGCACGTGCTGTAAAGAAATGGAACGTGTTCAGTAATTCTTTTTATCTATGTACACTGCTGTTCACTAAGCATGAGCATCTGATTCAGTGTAATCAAAGAGGTAACTATTATGTATGTATTAATTCTTCTTATTCTGTTTGTCCTGCAACACAATGGAATCACACTAGATACAACTATTTGCACCGGTGAGTTAAATTTCCTTAAAGATTGTCCTAATGTAGTGTCTTGCTTAGACTGCAACACTTCTGCTACTTAAATGTACTTTACTTCAATGTAGAGTACATTTTCATAGCCAGACTACATTGTATTTGCAGTTTTGTTGCTTGGACCATATTCTTAGCAAACCTTGCATGCATTAAACTGAGAGTTCAATGCAAAACATACACTTTCTGTTCCTTAGTTAATACACTTTAGCATATAATTTGGTAATTTACTAATTCCTTTTCCTAGGCGGAGTGGGTGGCATTGAATTACGTACCATTTGCAGAGAGATCATTAGAAGTTGTGGTGGACTTATACCAAAAGACAGCTTGCCATAAAGCTGTGGTAACAGAGAAAGTTCTTCAGAACATTATTAAGGTAAAAGTTTGACCTGCATGTTCTCTGAATTTAATGAGCTTATATTGAAAATCATGAGTTTTATTTTCAGCTAACGTCGACAAACACTTTCTGGGAAGCTTAAAGCTGTAGTAAACAGATTGATATTTTATGAAAATGAGCAGCTGGGAATAATTTCTTTTGAAGCTGGAGGGCTATTGATTAGTCTATATGTATTGTTCTTAGCTAGGTATTGTCAGCATCAGTATTTCAGTGTTAAGATAAAAATTAACAAATGTGTTAGGCCACAAAATTTTCATCTTTGAAAGTGTTATGCACCTGAGTGGAGTAAGTAGGCCTCTTAGTTAGTACGGCATTGAAGGCCAAAGACCAGTTTCTGTAGACTGGCATATATACTTCAGGGGCGTGTGCTCTATTACTTTTGATTTGCTTTTAATTATTTCATGTGTCAATGCAGCTATGAAATGTTACAGGTGAGCAAACATACCTTTAAGGTGAAATTGTCAAATGCTTCACTTTTTTTGACCATGCCATTTCAGCAAAAAATTTTAGTAAATAATAGAAGTAATATTTTCCAGAAGTCTGGAAAATAAAAGTGTGTCTGACCTAGCTTGTTTGCAATGACTTGGCTGACATCAGAATTTTCTTGTATAGAAATGTAGAAACCTGAATGTGTTTAAAACAGGTGATATTATTTGAAATCTGTTATGAATTAAATATTTGTATTTCAAAGTTAACACAGTTGTCTTCTACTTCCATTTTAATGGGATTGGTGAAACTGATTGAAATACCACTTTTCTGTAACATTTGCAGTTGATAACAATATAATCTATTGCAATATATGAAAATGCTTTTAAATTTATTTTTCATGTCTCTAAAGCCCATGTTGACTTCGGAATTAGATTTGGCACATTTGACCAATAGCAGCAGAAAAAAATTATTCTGTTTATCTCTAGGCTTAGATTCTAGCTCTCATAATTTTTTGCCATAAAGAGTTAATGATAATTGACTCCCTCACGAGAGTCAGAATGAGTCTTTCCTCCCTTTGCTTTCCTCAGATCAGAGACTGCACTAAAAGCATGGGGGGCATACATGTAGTACCTGAATTTAGTCGCTATGTGTTTGAAATGCCAAGTAAATAATTGGTTTTCCAAGATAATTTACTATCAGGTTCTAAGGTTTGACTAACAATACTGAAAGGAATGCATATAAGTGTAAATAGTTCATATGCCTAATGTTTTAAAATTTATTAATGACTTTGTTGTATAGATACTGAAGATGACTTTCTATCTAAAAGACTTAAAATTTGTTGTGTTTTCATCTGCTTTACATTTGAGTAGTATTACAGCCTTTATCTTAGAATTTCACTAACTGTTCTTTCAAATTTCGTGTGGTTTAACAGTCAGTAATGACCAGATTCCTTCTAGTGTTTATGTATATAGTTCAGCTTTACTAGGAAAAGTTCAAATTCAGTGAGGCTTTTTTTTCTTTACTGTGGAAGCACTTGGGATGGCTTTATAGGAATGGGACTGAATTCTCCAGGATATACTTACGACAACAGACTGCCTGCCGTCTCTTAGACGTTAGGAAAGCCCATTTGTCAGACTTAGCAGAAATGGTGGTACAGAAAAAGAAAATTAGTATGTGATTTCTTAGTGTAATTGATAATGGATCAATTCTAACTTCTAACCTTGTACTTGGCTACCGACCTGTGCTTTAGCCAGCTGGTATATGGTAAATCGTCTTCAGAATTACATTTGTAAAAGGCCGTCTCATATACTAGCAGAAAAGGTAGGATGTGTACTGCCATCTATGACAGCGTCCTCTGAGATCTTGTGCAGAAACTCGCTGTAATCTTAGATTTGTCTGAGCAACTATAAATTTCGTTTTGACTTTCATTTTGCAGACACTAAGAATACCTCTTAGTCTGAAGTACTCCTGTCCTTCTGAAAGCACATGGAAGCTAGCTGTGTCCTCTCTTCTCAAAGTTCTCTCCATTGGACTACCTGTTGCAAGGCAGCATGCATCTTCTGGAAAATTTGACAGTATGTGGCCAGAGCTAGCAAATACTTTTGAAGACTTCTTATTCACAAAAAGGTAAACACAATTTCCTTTTTTTTATTTTTTAAAGGAAAAGATTCATAAGTAAGTTGTTCACTATATGTGTCAGTAGAGCTATTTCATATCTTAAAATTATTTTAATGAATGATGGAGAAAAGGTAACCAATCTGTCTGCTTCAAAAACCTATACTTTTAGAAAGTAGTAGAAAAAGCTTCAATCAAAAAGTGAAGTGTAAGAGCAAGAAAGAGCTCAGCTGAACTCTCAGTATAAGAAATAGTCTTTCTGAACAGGACAGGGAGTTCTGTATGGACTCCCAAGGACGTTTACTCTAGATTTGATAAAGAGTTGCTGATATGTACTCAATTTGTTCCTTCCTTCACTTTGAACAGAATTGCAACAGTATTTTTTCTAATTAAGGTGAACAGTATTAATTATATGTATTTCTTCTGAGTTCTGTCTTGAAATATTCTACTTACTATGAATTTTTGAAAATTATTTTGTACACTGCTGTTCACTTAGAAACCCATAGTTATGTTGCATTTGTTTCTACCTAAGATAAATTGACTCCACCATAAGTATCATAAATTGTGGTTAATTATTTATGAAAACTGTAGCTAAATAATCATATTTATAAAGACAGACAGATTCCTCTCAAGAATGGAACACATTCTCAATTTACAATGGACAGGCTGAGAAAGTCCAGAAGTGGAAAATAGTAATGACCAGAGACAGACAATTTAATCATAGAATCATAAAATGGTTTGACTTGGAAGAGATCTTAAAGATCATTTAGGTCCAAACACCCTGCCATGGGCAGGACACCCTCCACTAGACCAGGTGGCTCAGAGCTCCATCCAGCCTGGCCTTGGATTTATTAATTTGTTCAACCAAAAGACCATAACATTTGCAAAACATTGTAAATTTTCAGCATATAATAAAAGCTTGCTTCAGAGAAGATTTTTTTTGCCTCTTGGCAATGGGTAAAAATCTATTTCAGTACACCAAAGATTTTCTAGGTTAGACACTAAGGAAACCTTTTACTCTAAGGAAGGTTAGGTATTTTGGATAATTGCTTAGGAGTGGTATGGAATTTCCATCGTCTGTAAACATCTGTGGGCAAGCACTTTTAGGAGTAGTTTAAGTATGCCTAACAGTGTTTTAGAATAAAGAACAAGGTGGAACATGATAAATTTCATTCCCTGATTTTCAGTGTATATGCTGATTCCAGTAACAAATGAATCTTTCTTTTTAACAAATAACAGTAAGGTTCTTCAGTGCCTTACGCTAATATGCTGTGTGTTTAGTTTTGAAACACACACAAGTCAGCAACCAAACACAGCTGTATTTACTAATGATGGATAAATAGCAGCTTGCCCAAAACAAACAAAAAATAAATACCAATGAAAATTTATTTTAGAGACGCATCCGTGAGTGAAAATGTGTGTAATAATGAATGGGTTTGGAATATCATCAATAGGATTAGATGGCAATCAGGTGAAAGCCCTTCCTATTGTTTTTGCATTTACTTGAAAGAAAATTCTATTAAATAGGAAGACCTTAAAATAGAAAAGGTCGTCATGATGGCTTAAAAGACACTTCAATCATCCAAGTTTTTATTTTATGCTTCACTGTTTCTTTAATATAAAATAATCTTTGCAGTATCTTGCTTGGGTTTGTTTTCAGCTGCAGTTAGTATTTCTGCTTTCATTCTGAGACAGGCAGTCCACATCAGTTAACACCCTATAATCTGTATCATTGTTGGGTTTACAGAATTCAAATGAAGGTTTTTCAGGTTACTGTAAAAGAATGTATGTTCACTTAAAAGTTGCTTTGGGAATACATATTACTATTTGCTGTAATTTAATTATTCCTAAATATTTGCAAAGCAAATGAAACATTTCCATTTTGCATGTTCTTAGCTGACCAAGACTGCTACAGTTTTTTGGTATTAAATGTTCATAAATCCAGGGAAGTCAAATTATCACAGATTGTTGGTGTAATTCAGGATAATCCACTATCATCTGCATGACCTTTTTGGCCAAATATGTTGTCTGTTTTTTTTTAATTTACAGTGAGTGATTTAAACTTTACTTGAATATTATTTCAACCGTAGAAACTTCATCTTAATGTGTTGCTTGCTAGAAACTATTACCCTTTATGTTAACTCTAGTACCTTTTGCCATTTGTCACACATGGGCTAATATGCTCTGGAGGTAGAAGAAAAATAGTACTCGTGAATATTTTTGGTGCCTTATGATGTGTCTTGACTTCAGTCTGGTTTTGCCTCTTTAGCAACCAGAGTGTATACTATAATTTTACATACAAAATGTGTTTTAGAGAAAATTTTTTCATCTTAATTAAAGGTGTCCTTAGAGAAGTGTAGGAAACTTTTCTTTCACTTAGAAACTTTAAGGTTCAAAATAATTAAAAACACTAAAAATAGGCTGTTATTTTATAGAACCACATGGCTACAACAAGATAATTTGACCTGTTACTATGATTACTGGCCATTATAATTATGCTTTCCAGGCTTGTTGTGAGTAGATGAATTTTGCTTATGTAGTTGTATGTTGTGTGGCTACAGAATGTCTGGTTTGGGGTTGGTTTTTTTTACCTCCCTTATGTTCATCTTTTTCTAAACAGCAGTTTGCCTTCCAAGTGTATGGTTCTCCTATATACAGTTAGAGCCCTGTCCCTTGGTATCTTAAGGATAGATAGCCTTTCTGTTCTCTCTATTAGTCTGAGCCTTACGCTCCTAAAAAAATTAAAGCTGAAGAGGGAGTACATCATCCTCATGCCAGTAGTCAGGACAGTTAGTAATAGCAGTCATTTCTCCTTTTCTTCATCCTCTTTGTTCTCCTCCTCCTCCCCACATTGCTACTGAAGCGTGTGTCTCTCGCTGTGATGTAAGGAGGGCTCTAGAGATAGTTGTGGAAGTTCCCCACATTGAGGTAATTCTCTTCTGATTTCCTTTGCTAAAATCTTTCTGCACTCTGTGCAAGATCTATGAAACTACCATTGGCAAGTAGGGCAACCTGTCCTTTTTGGTTTGAAATTTGCTAAATTGTGTCTCCTAGTGATTTATAATTGCAGGTTACACAGTCTCTTAAATTTGTAGTTCCACTTGTAAGGAAATTGAATTCAGAATTTTCAAATTTAGTGTGTTCTTTCAATTTTTTTTTTAAATTCTAGTAGAAAATATATGTTAGTCGTAGTGATGCCTTATTCAGGGGTAATTTGAGAGAATCTATTCACTGTTTTGAAAATAACAGCTAAAATTTATTGCTGTGTTGAGGTGCACGTCAACCTTCAGGTTGCAGGGGAAGGCAGTGAGAATGTACTTTACAACTATCCATGTTGATCCTCTATTTAAGGCCAGCCAGGTGGTATAGAACTGTTTTGTGGTGTGTTTCCTGATTTATTTATATTAACAATGAGTTGGGTTTTTTTAAAACTTTTGGTACTACTTGGATTTTTGGCCATATCACCAAAATCAATTAACCAAGCTACATCTGAGAAGAGGAGAGTGCTCTTAGTTACACTCATAACTTGTAAACTTGAAGTGGTTTTAGTAACCCTGCTGAACCTGACCAAGTGGCTTTGCTGCAGCTGTGAGTCAGGTCATCTCTGGTGGCTTTCCAACTTGCAAATGTGTCATGCAGGACAGGGAGGTTATTAAGTTAGGTGCAGGAGTGTACAAATCTGACTAAGGCCAGCATGGATTGAAAAGGTTCTGAAGCACAAAGAATTTGGGAAATGCAGTCCAATTGACTCCCCAAGAGGGTGACAGTGAGACAGAGTAACCCCATTACCACATTATCTGGATTTTTAGCATTCTCTAACATGTCACCGCTTGTGACAGGAATAGTTAGATATATACAGTTAGACCTGAATATGGTTAGAACTGAAAATTTCCTTTCTTATGCTGGCCTTCTGTAATATTTCCTAAGCTCTTTGTTTCAAGGAAACTGGAATGTTCTGTCACAAAACCCCCTCACTTTTCTTCCTTCATTCTTGATACATTTTTATACTCCACAGTTTCCACTATTAATGTTCTAGATGTTCTGTGCTATTGTCTGTCCAGGCTTTATGCAAAGCTAGGTAAATGGCTTCCTTTTGTACCTCTTCTTCAAACCTTTATTCTTCAAGCATGACTTAGCACTGCTGGGATGGTTCTAAATCTGAAACATCTGCATCTCTGTAAGAGTCACAAAAGCCTTAATGCAGTCAATCTTCCTAGCAACACTGCATAACAGATTTGATTAGTTTTTTTCCTTTAGCTTTGTTCATTAAAATATGCCAGTGCACATTGTCTTATTTTTGTATGCATGTTCTCCAAGTTTCTGCCTGGCTGAGCATTGGGTAGAAAGATGAAACTATTTCACTGATGTTCTAAATTTTTAACCAATATTTCAAACATTTTTCTAGTCTAACTCGTAACCCTTCTAGTCACCGTGGTCCTAGAAATCGTATGTGTAGATAGCCTAATACTGCTTCTGGCAGTGAAACTGAGTTGGCATTGATTAGACAAGAGGTCACTGTAATTAAAGCTCTGTGAATAGCTGTATTTAAAATAGTGAACCTCCTTGTCGTGGTCCCACCTCTGTCTTTCGGATAGGAACAGAATTTCAAGCCAGCTATGGGGCTAAATGTGGGGAGATACTCACTGACGTTTAAAAAGTACAACAGCAGAAATAGTGTCTGCAGCTTTGTACAACAAGAAATTTCAAATATAGGCAAGAGAGCCCAGGTTAATGAAAAAGGAAAATATTACTGTCATAGAGAATTAACAACTTCCAAGACAGAAGTTTCAGCTTTTAAAAACAATTTTTTAAAGCAAGCTACAGCTGAGGAGACTCAATAGTCTTGATTTTTGTCATAAATCAAAACGACATTTAAAATGAATACATTTCATATCACTTAATTTACACAGAATTGTCTTCTAGTAAGAAGCTGGTCTGTTTATTATTTCATATTGTTCCTCTTTCCCAGAGGCTTTCATAAAAGCATGTCAAGCCATTATATACAATAAAATTCAACAAATGTGTGTGTGTATATATATATAATTTATTAGAGCAGAAGTCTATGCTCACATGAGGGAATTAAATCAATACTTTTCCAAAAGATGCTTCTGAACAGAGTGCTGTGCACAGCAGGACTCCGGGTGGTTGTTAGGTCTTTGCTCTTGGCTCTGAAGCCCTCCCTGTTCAGTGGGGCAGGGGCTGGGAGCTCTGTCCTGGGGAAAGTTGCTGCATCACACTCTTACCTTTCCTGGCTCTTGACCCTCTGGTACAGTTTGGATATGTCGTGCCAGAATAGCAAAGCATTTGGCCCCTAGATAGATGTATCCATATAGACAAAAATTTATTTACTTGGGAATAATTTGCTACATGAACAAATACGTACCATAATCTGTGGTATATAAGGTAGATCAGATACGGATGACTGGGCAGAAAGATCTTAACACCTTGTTAAGTAAACCTCAGTTCAGAAAGTGAGTCATAAATTAGGAAGTGTCAGACTGAAATCTTCCCATGTGTTTCAACATGACCTGCATTTCTATGCATCATAATAGCTTACATTACTGTTTAAAGGTTTTGCATAGTTAACAACTCTGTGTGTTGGAAAAGGTACTGACTGAACAGCTAGTTAATATTTTATTTTATTTTACGTTTTCAACATAAAATTCCAGACTTCCTGACTGCCTAATACACAACCCAGTAATAAATACAGTATTTCATATTTTACTCTTTGTGTTTTTTCTAGTCATACATGTAACACTTGTCCATTTCATAGATAAAGTAATCTAGACTTTATCTATATAAATTCTCTCTGAGGAGCAGAGATATATTTATTTCTCAAGCAGAAACATTGGTATATACATAATACATTCATAATTGTCAAAACTGAAAATCAGCTGTAGGTGTGAAGACTGATTTTCTGGTGTGTTATGCTAAGCACTCAGAAGATGGGGAAAAAAAAGCCTATCTCAGAAAAATCTTACTTGTCTTGGCCCGCAACATACAGGAGCACTGGAAGAAAAAGTCATGCAAAATAAAACAAAACATCTGTCAGCTAAACTAACCAGATGTGAATGAGATTTCAAAACCTTCAAGGTTCTTAAACTTTCATTAAAATTGGCAATGGGATGAAGGAGACAGGCCCAGATAAGTACCCTTATAAGGGGATTGGCACAGGTCCACAGTCCTATACTGGGCAGTTGTCTTGGCTGTGAGCATGTGCTTAGCTCTAAACTACCCACCACAGGGTCTGTTGAATTGCTTCTGGAGATTTCATCTGAAAATGAATTCATATATATATATAATGGAAGAACTCCAGAAAGTTCTAAATTTCTTCAAAACTATTGTTTATAAAATGAGTTTTTCTTTTAATAAAATTCATTAAGAATGAGAACAAATACATCATTTCAGTTAGCAGGGGAAAAGGACATGGTGATATCCCATTAAGGAAAAGTGTTTCATTAATGTAGAAGAAAATGTAAAATTAAAAAAAAAAATTTATATATGTACCGCTGAAACGCAAAAGTATTTTTCTTGCATAGCGAGTGAAAAGACGAGGTTGCTCAAAGCTCCCATCCAACCTGACCTTGTGATCATTAATCATTACCATATAATAATACCAACTTGATGCATGTAATAACTGTAAATGTAATGCATTTTCCCATACTTATCTCCTTACACATGCTGTAAACTTAAAGTATAACGTAGTATGTTTATTTTTAGTACACCTCCTGATAATCTCTCAATTCAAGAATTTCAGAAGAATGAGAGTATTGATGTTGAGGTAAGGAGCCTATAACAAATATACTGTTGAGATTAACGACTTAGTGACATTCACAAGTTGCATTTGGTTCTGAAATAACTTTTTGAAAAGTTACCCTTTCATTACTTTTTTTGTGATATTGTTTTCATTTCTAAAAACAAGACAGGAAATTCTTAGGCCCAGAATTCAGCTGCTTCAGGGTGATGCAAAAAGTAGGAAGTGGGATGCCAAAAACTACTTCCTCTCATCTCAACTTCAAAACAGTGTAGAGTGGCTAAACTAGAATGTGTTTCTGCCTCTAACTCATTATGTGATCCTTATTTAATATGTTATTGCTGAGCATTTACACCAGTAATTGTAGACCACAGAAAGCTGACAGTTAAACCTGAAATGAGCGCCTTCTGCGTTGAGGGGATGGTCAGCAAAAATTCATTTTTTCTTAGACACTGTTGCCCTGAAGATGTGTTCTGAATACTGAGAAGCTTCGGCATAAATGAAGAAATTATGTGTTGCTTGTGCAGCACAGAGATCGCTGTAATTGTAAAGAGATAATGTTCAGTTGCATAAAGCCAAAGAAAATTAAGAGAACATGATATTGAAGTGAGGAGGGACTTGTCCCCTTTCACTCCAGGACAAAAAAATGTGGTAGGACAGAGATTAGGGGTACAAAGCAAAAGGAGTTGCAGAGAAGACATGGCAGTATCTGTGGTTTCATCACCCCTCATCTTTCCAGAGGGGTGGCTGGGTCACAGAGATATCTGGATGAAAAGTGAGAGCATTTCTGCCTGCAGTGAGCAGAACTCTCAAATCAAATGCATTAATTTATGAAGATCTAAACCCACTTTGTTCCTGAATGGGAGCATCAAGACAAGGATAGAGAGCAGTTCAGTTAATGTGTATTGCCTTAAGCTCATTTAGATAATTAACACACTTGTTCTGCTTTGCAGATGTCACATTGTTAATGATATGGTATGTGTGTTAATGTCATAGTGAGGGTATTGAATTAGGGTGGAGGGACAGAGAGATTCCTAATGTTAGATCTTCTCTTTTCAAAACCATAAATTCAATTTGAAGAATATACTTCATCATTTGAAATCTGATAAGAAACTCTGGCAAAAGTGGAGGGGGGAAAGGTTTATTATTTCAAGTTTAATGTCCCATGCAAGACCACACTTTCGGACATATCTGCAAATTTTAAATGCTAGCAATAGAAGATTTTGTGAAGTCTAATTAGACCTTTCTCTCATGTTGAATGTTTCTTCATACTAGATTTACAATTTTAGTATTTAGAAAACCAATATAAATATATGTAATTTATTTTAGGTGGTGCAGCTTATCAGCACAGAGATACTGCCATATGCTAATTTTATTCCTAAGGAATTTGTTGGTCAAATAATGACTATGCTCAATAAAGGCTCAATACATTCTCAGTCATCCTCCTTTACAGGTACGGTACCTGAATGACAAAAAATAGAGTGTTTAAATCTACTAGAAAGTAATTAAAGTGTTGAGAGTACTTATTATGATAAAGACTTGAAGTTCCCTGGCACATATTCAGTATAGACTGTTTGATATTCAGCTTTTTTAATAAATTATATTTCGTGCAAGTTGCCAAGCTTTCCTTGCAATTTTTAAAAAATTACTTCCTTACTGCTTGGACAGTATCATATATAATACTGTACTTGTGTTACTTTCTACATAGTTTGTTTTCATTTGTGGCAGTTCTAACAATCATTTCAGGCAATTGTAAGACAGACATAATATCCTGTTCTTAATAACTAAATGACCTTAGTGTAACTATATGGTGTACCTAACTAGATACCTTCTCTGCCTTTCAGAAAATTTGTAGGGGTTTTTGGAAAGATGAAAAAAATGGACATAAGCCATTACATAGAAAAATACTTGAATTGTACAGTACCAAATATGACTACTTAAGATGTAGGACTGGGTTTGCTGTTTTTAGATGATTTCATGTATTTTATAATTAAAGCAATGTTAGGTACATGACATGTTACTGAGAATAGCATCATTCATCTCTTATTTTTGGAACTATTGTGATTTTTGCACAGTCATTTTTTCTTAGAATATCTTCTTAATATTTGTTCTTATCATTGTTAATGTTTTTTAATACTAGAGGAGTGATAACCTTTTCTGAGCATATACTAAACTGATTGAAATGCAGCATCTTGCACACTGCACAATTAAATGCATCATTTTACTTTGACAGAAGCCGAAATAGATATTCGAATGAGAGAGGAGTTTTCTAAGGTGTGTTTTGAAACACTGCTCCAGTTTTCATTCAGTAATAAAGTCACAACTCCTCAAGAAGGCTACATCTCTAGAATGGCACTTTCTGTGCTCTTGAAAAGGTCACAGGATGTATTGCATCGCTACATAGAAGATGAGAGATTGAGTGGCAAATGTCCTCTTCCACGGTATGTGCATTGTCTTTAGAAAATAAAGGTATTACCAGGACTTTATGAGAAGAAGTTTGCATTCAAAATATCACTTAGTCTTTAAAAAATTAGGGGGTGGGGGAGAATGAAATTTAAAAGGCAGGGAAATGTTTAAGGGGAAGATATTTCAAAGAAAATGCTGATGCCCAGGTTTTAAAAAACCTTTAAGTAACAATGGTCATATTCTGTGCTGTTACAACATTTTCAGTTACTGAAATAATGTTTCTGATATCTCTAGCATAATATTTATGAAATCTGATTTCCTTTTACTTCCAGTGGAGCTATGTGTAGTTTCTAAATTGAGAGGTGGGTGGAATCTCCTCAAAAATAAAACATCTGAACAGCAATATTGTAAATCATTACTCAAGTAATTGTTCTTGAAATGGAAAAATTGACCAAAAAACTAAGAAATTCTTTAAAATGGGAGCTTACTTGAAATTTGCTTCACTTTTGAAGGTTTTGATCATCAATGTGGAAATTGATTATGTTAGCCTTATCATGTACTTTGATACGAGTGTTTTCAGACTGAGATTTGTAGTGTTACTGTTTCCAGTAGCAAAGTTAAAGCTGTCCTAGCTGAGAGAACAGCAATGATGATGGGAAAGTTTTTCTATAAAACTTATATTCTTGAAACAAAAATGAGTAGTTGACTGTTTGCATTTTTTCATTTTTAGGCAGCAAGTAACAGAAATCATATTTGTTTTAAAAGCTGTCAGTACTCTCATAGATTCACTTAAAAAGACTCAACCTGAAAATGGTAAGTTATTGTTAAATAACACGGTTCTAAACAAGGTAACATCATATCTGCCCCAAAGACGTATTTATTTTTTCCTTTAGTAGTTTTCCCAGAAATTTGAAAGAAAAGTGTAATCTGTAAGAGTCAGTGTTATGTAATTCTTTGTATATGTAGGTGGCAGGTAGACAGCAAGAAACCCCATAAAGTTTTTCCAGTATGCCTAAAGGTATAAGGACCTAAGATATGTTTAATAAAAGAGAACTTCAATTTATGGTGTCCTTTATTAGATAAATCTTGGTGTCTTCTGAAAACAAAGAAAAAAACCTTGTTCCATAAAATATTAATGGAATTCGTAAATATATGAAGCCTGGCTAGATCCTTTTTTCCTTCTCATGATACCTTTTTTGGTTGCTGTGGATCATGTTCACATAGGTGCACTCTGCATTTAAAGGGGTATAGAAGTTGAATGCACAGACAGGCTGGTAGATACTTACACTTGTGGTCTTGCTTTCCCTCTCTTCCTGCTCTATTATTTTCTGTCCTCTGGATTGAGCTTAGCTCATTGATGCCTGAGTAAATGGTTGACAGCTGTATTTAAAGGGCTGAATTAAATGAAAGAACTCAACTTCATTTATAATCACGTATCCTGTTCCTCCTGTAAGCTGCACCTCCAGTACGTGTGGAGAGTTCTTGGAATGAAACTTAATCATGAGTCTTGGTTAAGTCCACTGTGTTAGACTCTGAAATTCTGACAGAACTGTGTATACAACATTTCCCTCTACCTCCATGCTTTTGATAGTAGGAGGAACAGGGCAAAAACCCCTTTTTAAACCTGAAACAAAAAAACAAACCAACCTTTCCAGAAAAACACAGGCAGGTGGGTTTCTGGAAAGAGGGAGTGCCTCATTTGCATCATCACTGAGCAGCCAGAGATGATGATGTGGTTTCCAAGGCTCATGGCAAAAGGGTGAGGGCAGATCTATGCCAGGATGCATAAAGCCTTTTGGTTAACCCTGAAGGTAACTGAAGTGCTGCTTTTGGTGGGTGTTCGTCTTAGAGGGGTAGAGTAGCCAATTCAGCTGGACTGTTCCCCACATCCCTCTTCCTGCAATGAGAGACGTACTTGCCCTGGTCCATATGCAGCAGTCCTTGCCAAACCTCCCACACACTTTCTTAGAAAGAGAACCACTGGACAAATTACAGAATTGTTTCACTCCTACTTCTTCTACCTTTTAATAATTTTATTTATTTAAGATTATTATTAATGTTGTCTGAAGCCAGGGGTTAGTTCTCTTTTGAAAGCAGAGCTAAAACAGAAATAAGCAAGGAAAGGACATTATAAGATTCATGCTGCAATGTTTAACTTTACTTGTTGGACCAACAAAACTTTACCATGGATATTTTTTGTCTTTGTCCTGTGTTTCTACCTTTGCTTTCTATAGCTCTTGTAATCTGAAATTATCTGAAATCAATAGAAAGTCTCATTGCTGACAATTTTCCAAAAGCGAAATCTGCATCCAGTTCAATTTTCTGTCAATAGCTGAGAAAAGCAGGCAGAAAATGTGTGTGTATTACAGATTAAATGGAAGTATTATCTTAAATTTGTCAGTTCTTCACCCCAAAAACACAGTGAATGACTCATATGTAGAAACACAGGTGTGCAGCACCACTTTAAGGATATTATCCCAGCTGGCCTCCAGTTGCAGCTGAAAAAAGAAATGGTTTTCCTGCAGAAATCCTGGCCCATGTCTGAGTGCCCTGCATGGATGCCATAGTGTCTGTATAGCACTAAGTACCTATGTTTAGGCACACTGTGAATGTGCCCTTACTTAGAGGTATTGAAAAAAATCTATTGTCAGTATTTGGACAGTAGTAAGTGATTCAGTCTGTTCTTTTCTTCCCTGCAGTTGATTCTAGCACATGGGCACAAGTTATTGCCTTGTACCCGACTTTAGTAGAATGTATCACCTGCTCATCCTCAGAAGTGTGCTCTGCTTTGAAGGAGGCACTGGTTCCCTTTAAGGACTTCATGCATCCACCAGCATCCAAGGTACAAAATGGAGAGTCTTGACCCCATAAAACTTCTTTTTTATTCTTGAAGGGAATATCCAAAAATGTTTGCTCCCGGGTGAAGTTTCTCTGAGGAAATCTCTTGTGACTAGTACTTTGGCAACCAGTGCTGACTGCCTCTTAACTGTACTAACAAGAGCTCAGTAAGTCGTGAATACAGGCTTTATCTCAAAGGTTCCAGAGTGAGTAGCAGTGCAAACCTTTAATAAATTTAACTGACTAGTTGGAATCATTTATAATCTAATGTACTTGCTACAGTATCTTGAAGTGGTGATTGAAAAGTGGGCTTATGTACAGCTTGTTGTGTATGTGTTAATGATGTAATTAAAAATATTTCAATTCAGTCAGATTTATTAGGCTGGTGTTTTGCACCCTTTTTTGAAGTACGAATTGTACTAAAATTTTATGCAAGATGGTACTGTAACATTCCATATATCTGTAACCAGCCTTTGTAAACAAAGGGAACTGATATACTTGTGTGTATAATAAATGGTACAGTTATGTATAAAATAGTTGCATTTATTATTTAAATTCTTTTAAAAATATTGATAATGTCAAATGCTTGAAAATGTATTTATTATGAATAAGTTGTATGCTTGCATTTTTACTTACAGTTTGCCTTCTAAATTGCCAGATATGCTCATTCATATCTGATCATGTTAGTTTTTGCTTAATTGAATGTATCTTCTTTGTGGCCATTGGACATCTGCAAAGGGTCATATAACAAAAGATTGAAGCAAGCGATCACAGTCTGGTGATCTCAAACTTCAGAGTAGTTGACCTGAAATAAGTTTGAATATGCAGAAATCCACTGTAGCACTTCAACACTACCATACCTCACTTCATAATAAATTTCTTTCAAGATGTTTGTTCTACTTAGCTCTATCCATTTTTCAGTTGCAGCCTTGCTTTAAAAAGAAAACAAACATATTTGAGGGTTGTTAGCCTTTTTTGACCTTCTTGGCAAGTATCAGAGTCTTTGAATCATGACCCAAGAAAGACAAGTTCAAATATCTAAAATACTTGGCTGTAATATTTTGATCAATAATTTTAACTGTTTTGTTTTGTAATTTCTTTTCAACCCAAACAAATTGTTCAGATCTTTTAATTATAAACTGTGCCTGATAAAAACCATGAGAAGTGTATTTTTGAAGATAGTTACTCAGTTAGAAATGCAGTAAAATTTGTCATAAAGTAAACGTGAATTTGTTTCACTTTCACATAATACACAATTGAAGCAAACCACTTTTAATAGTATTGTTTTTAAAGTTTGTGATCTAGCATTTAAACTCTTATTTAATGCATTTTGATTTCAATAATGTTTCACCTGTATTCACATTTTTAATCTGTGATGTGAAAGCACAAAGGCCAAATGTAAAAAAAAAAAAAAAAAAAAAAAAGAAAAAAAGACAGGTGCCTTTCTATGGATTTCAGAATTTCAGAGCTTACCTTTAGGATTTTGTTTCTTCAAGTCTTTTGTAGATATTAAAAGATTGTCATGCATAAGAAATGGTATTACATCTGTTTGCTTTGCACTTTCTATGCTAAAGGTACACGTACTGATTGGTACATGTGAATAGGTGTAAAAGTTGTAGAAGCTTCAAGCTGAAGGTGTGATGAACTGGTCAGGGTTACCCTGAGTGAATAATGTTCTCCAGGCAGTTCTGTGGACAGCTTGCTCCCACAAGTCTCCAGTTTATGGTCCTTTTTAAAAGCTTTCTGATTCAAAGTATAGTAAATATTACAGAAGCTTCAAGACCTTGCACATTTCTGTGGCCAAAGTTGCATGGAACTTAATGGTCAAACCTGAATAGTTTTAAGAGAATACACAGTTTACATTAAAGAAACAAATGTTTCTTGTTAATAGAATTTATGTCAAAATACCTTCTCTGGAGGAGCAGTTCCAGTATACTGCAGAACTGGATCTTACATACAAGTAACAACATTATCCATACTCTGAAAGTGAAAACCTGACAACTGCTCTCCTAATTAGTGGAAGATAAGTCAAGGTCTATGAGGTCATTAAAGAAACAAACTGTAGGACAGGAAAGAAGGGAATTAATTTGTTTTAGAATATATAGGTATGTAGACCAAGCTGTGGGTGAATTTGTCTCTAATCAGTTTATAATGGATTTTTCAATGATAATACAGATGCATTTGTCCATTGAGGCAAATCTTCATCTTTATCTGTAATCCAAAAAGGGGTGCATGAGTCTTTTCTGACTCTAGACCTTAGACTACTTTACACCTATGAATATTAATCTTCAAAAGGTTTTGAAATAAACTACCAATGAGCTAACTTACCATCCTTTCCTCTTAATTGCAAAATGAATAATATCTGTGCTATTTGAGGCATGTTTTGGACATGCAGTCTGGGGTTGACCATATTAAAACTGCTTTTTTGTATTTTGTATAAATAGTTTGAAAACTAAAAACAAAGCTACTTAGCTTAGAAAATGTTTTCATTGACTGATTATGTCTGTGAACAAGAATTATTCCCCTTACTGTGACTTCTTGCCTAACACTCAAATATTTCTTCCAACTTGAAATATCAGTTTGTTTTTTCTATTTGTACTTTTTGCTAAGCATCCTTAGGACTTCTTTGAAGCAAGCAGCGTTTTTGAATATTTAAATTTCACATTTTTACATGTTTATAGCAAGGTAAATCTTCTTCCAGAAGAAATTGAATTAATTTAACATTACCTGTTGAGTAGACCCATGACCAAGTTCTTTTCAAGTTGGTAGTCTTGAACCCAGTTGCTTAGTCACGAGAATTAAAACCTTTGGACATTGTCAGGATGGGGTCTGCAGTGTGTCGCTGAAGTCAGCTAGAAAATTGGTACAGCTGACTGTATAGAAATGTGTCAGCTGGAAGTTAGAAGATAAGCATTAATTGCTTATTAAATGTAACCACAATCTTCACCTTTTTCCTTCTTGTTCACAACTTTAAAAAAAGACACGGATGGGAAACCAAAGAGAAAATTATTAGATTATTAGCATGTCCATATCAAGACTTTGGATTACTTGGGAAAACTTGTACATCTCAGTGCCATGACCATTGCCTTAATGTACACGAGGATTTAAAATTGCATAGTAACTGATTATGAAAAAAGAAAGATGTCTCAAGCTGGGAACTTCTTATAGAAAGTCTTATTCCTAGAAGTAACCTACAGTAGTTATTTGCTTATCATCAGAGATGGTTATCTAACTGGACATCTGTTTTGTTCCCTTGTACATGAGCCTGCTTCCCTACCTGCTTTATTGGTGAGCTGTGTTACTGGACATTAAACCACATTAAACACATGGTCACTGTTAGTTATTTGCAAGAGTAAATAAGAGTATGTCTCTGAAAATTGAGTAGTTTATCATTGTATTCTACAGATGGGGTTCTTTTTTTACCTAAGCTGAGTTGTTTCTTCTTTGCCAAGGAGCAAATCTTCTCATAGCTGGCCTTGAACTCTTCAGGCAAGATATTTTTAGTGAGTTTAATGCCTTTCTTTTCCTCAGCACATGGCAAACACAAGTACTAGTCATCAGTGTATTTTACAGAAATTTATTTAGAAACTCAGGGTACGAATGTTCTTGGGAGGAGGGAGGAGGAAAGCACATTTTCTACGCATCTGTTTCTGTACAGCTCAGTTCTGTGTCTCTTCACTAGTTGTTCACCTCACATTTGCAGGTAGCTACTCATTTTCTGTATGGGTAGGCAACCTTCAGCTTGAGTCCTCCTGAATAAGGTGAGGCTCTACAAGTGTGAGAAGAAACTGCTGCGCACAGCTGCCTTGTGAGCAGTGCACATTCTGACTGCTACAGGCCCAGTAAGACAGTTTAGAGTGAGGTGTGTCAGAAAGTTCCAAATAAGGCAGCTCTAGTGTGTAGGTTTTGTTTGAATTGGAGTCCAAAATAGTGCACAGACATTGTCTGTATCTGTAGGTGAAAACCATTTAACCATCAGCAAAATATTGATACGATATTTTTATTCCCCAAGAAAATATGGATTTTTCACCCCTGCCTTCTGGCAGTACTTTCTGTATCTGCTTCTCTGTATCTGCTTCTCTGTGTGTGCTTCAGCTGTAACTTTTGGAGGCACTGACTCTTTGTCTAAGACAGCATTTTGTATATCAGGGCAAATATAAGTCCAATAAAAATAATCGTCAGTGTAGAACACAGATTTCATTTGGAGAGTAGATGCTCTTTAGAGTTCATAGCTGAGTTGTAGTGTTCAGATTTATGTCATATTCAAAGTATCTGACTGCTGTCTAATTTAGGACAGACACATTATACCCACTAGGAACCAATTGCTGGGATCAAGACTGACTACAGCAGCGGCAAGTAAGCAAAGTATTGGATAGGTGATTTAAGACAACTTGTGTAAGAAAGAGTGAAATTATATATTCACAATTCTTGGGGGAGAGGGAGAACCTCAAAATAAAAATGACTGGACTTGAAGAAGGCAGACCTCAGGAAATTGATAAGTAAGATCTCACAGAAGACAAGTCTGAAGTAAGAGAGGAACTGAGGAGATAAGACAGTTTCTTGGAGGTGCAAAGGTCACAACTGAAAGTATGTGCCAGACAAGCTGTAATAAGAGACCAACTCAGTTAAACAAAGAATTTCATCGACTTCAAACACAGTGAGGGGAGGCCTATGAAAGATGGAAAGTCAGATACCACCAAAGATGAGTGTTAACAGATAGGGATGTAAGAAGATACATCTGTCAGCTGACAGAGAATAAATGCATAAGTAGTAAAAGGTTTGTACTAACAAAAGTGCTGACTACCTAAAAGAGTATGGCTATTTACACAAGTGATGGTGTTTGGTTCAGAGCTGCAATTTGTGTGTTGAATTCTTTGGTTTGTTATGGTGATGGCTAATCCAAAACATCAGAAATCTACTGTCAGTGTAGTGCTTGTGCAATTGATATGAGTGACAAAGATTAAAGAAGCTTGCCTAGAAAAAGGGAAACAGGAGAGAAAATGGTTATGTGTTGTTAAATTGACTGGGTCTGAAGAATTTCTTCCTAGTATTTAAAGAACTAATCTGAGTAACTTCAGCATTTTTAAGGTCATCTTTGTGATGTCCTTGTGTCGTATCAGTTAGAGAGTAACATGCTAAAAACTGATCCTTCTCTTTCTAAGCTCCTTATTTAAGAATTTATGTCTTGATTATGAAACAACTTTGATAAAAAGGATAAGATTTACTTCTGTGTTTACCGTGCTAACTACAGGATTTCACTAGCAAAAGATGAGACTATTTGTTGCTTGAATTTACTTTATTATCTATGTTTAGAGGAATTCTCAGAAAAGCTTATTTTTATAATCAGTTTGATAAGCTTTTCTTTCTCCTTGTTAACACATTTATTTCCACTGGTGATCCAGATGCCTGCCCTAAGATCTTCATAAGTAATCTCATTTATCAGCAGCATAGTCTTCTTTTCACCTAAAGTGTGTTCCTTATGGAAAGAACGAGTTAAGTACAGCTACCATATTTTTCTTCAATCAAAAATATTGTGCTGTTGAAACATACTTGAAGGCATCAGCCCCTTGGTCTGTTTTGTTTTCAGAAGAGAATACCAATAATTAAATAAGACAGAAAAGCCCTTGGAAGTCAGGTATCTGGCATCTTCACAATTTTGTTACTGAAGACCCTGATCTTCAAACTGGAGTCATTCCTGCTGCTCTCTGTGCACAAAATATCTGCCTTAGACTTGACACGAGTCTCCAGTGGTATCTCCAAAGCTGAAGCTGCTTCAAGACTGCAGAGGCTCATGAGGGTGTGCCGGTTGGAATCTTGAAGCCTGATATCACTCGGTCTGATGTTTTTAATGTTAACTATTTCTTACTTAGAACAATTAAAGTTGCCAAGGAATTGCTTCTGTTTCTGGCATCCTTGCCAGAAGACACTCACTTCTGTCCCCCATCACATCACAGACCAGTGCCTGGTCATGAGGGGCAAGGCTGAGAGGCTCCATAGAAAAATGGCAGCCAAAACTGAATTGCCACCAATTCAGAGAACACAGAGAGCAGTCTGGTTTTGATCAACGTCTGTCATGAGAAAACATGGAAAGGGACAGGAATATTAAGTGCATAGTACTGCTGGGATGTACATGTACAAAGAACTGGTTTCTGGAGTACATCATGACTATTAGTTGCAGATCTACTTACTGAACATCTGTTCATGCCTCTGGGCTTGGCAAAGCATTATATGGTAGTGCCTTACCACTAAAATGAGCTCCAGAGTCTGCACAGAGTACTGCCCTAGAACAAATGAGGAAAGATAAACATTTATATTAGAACAGTTATTTAAATTAAATATTTTCTCTCAAAATACAAAATTAATAACGTCTGTTACAGCTGTATGCACTATACTGTCTTAAAATTTTAAGCAATTTTGTTGCGAGAGTCTCAAAGAGAATGCACTGAACTGATGAATGGAGTAGCACAAGCCCCTCCTTCTTTATAGAGTAAGAGTGGGAAGCAAGTTTTTGAAGTGCTAAACTACAGTCTGATAGTAGTAGCTCTTTCTTGCAGTTTAATATCACTTTAACCAACTCAATTTAAACAACTAGGTCAAATTTGGAAGTGGGTTAGGAATTGAAAAAGTTCTGCATTTTTTTTTCCTCTTTCCATACACAGGATAGACCTGTGAAGGTAAAATCTGCTCTCTCTAAAACCTGAAGGCAGTGGCAACCAGAAACAATCAGTTCTGTACTCTCTGTTAACAAAATGTATTTCATGGATGTATCCAATACATTTAAAAGAGATCAATCTAAGAATTATTTTGATTGCCATTTTTCATGTTATTGTACTTTGAATCCAAACAGAGCTCTTGTCAAACTCGTGAAGTGTTAAATAATCAAAAAATGTACTCATGTTTTCAGATAAAATGTAACCATTTAGCATCTAACAAGCAATATAATTTTAGCTATGTAAAATGTATTCCCTGGTTTTAAAAGGTTACCAGACTTCGTGGGACTATATTTAATTGCAAACATTTAAATAATTGCTAATGCAATATAATAATCTGTTAGAGGAGATGAATGCAGATGCAAAATCAGGCTTAAAATGTAGTTTCTTGTTTATTTAAGTCATTATTAAATAGAAGTCACTTTTGACAGAAATCATTCCTCCTGTAATCAGACTTAGGAGAGGCAGTATGGAGCATCTGCTTTGAGATGCACAAGTTGGATTTCTCTTCTGAGATTTTGGTAACTAAAATTTTGAGGTCTACCACAAGATTAACTAGCCTGGATTTCATTTGCAGTTAGGGAAGACAAAATAGGCAGGCCTCACAGGAGAGCCATTCCATCCAAAAAGGTCATGTAAGTTGCTATGTGGAAGTGATAGTTCTTGCTACCAGAGCACAGGATATCTTCCTTAGGTTTAGGCATCTGGTGTTTCATGGTGTTTTTTTTTAGTTTACTTCAGACATCTCAAAATGGAGAAGCTGAGAGAGCCACAGTGATTTTGCTATTGCAATGTGTTGATGGTGCTACAGGTTTTTTTGAGTTCCCCTAAAACCATCTTCTTTGTGGCTTCTGTTTGTTTGCTTGCGTTCTGGGTTTTTACATATCCTTTGTAAGGGCCTGCTCTAAGGCTTGCCTGTTTTTTTCTTGGGTGGAGATCATGTTCAAATATTTATCTGTTGTACCCTGTGTCTGCAAGGGACAACATGCTGTGACTTCCTTGTAGTCATGGCATTAGTCTAAATAATTACATGAAGAGTTAAGAGATCTACAGTTTCTGTTAGTGTACAAAGCTGAGCTCTTTTTTAGCCTTAAATTCTCCCTGCCACTGATCCATCTTGGTTTTCCATTGGTTTCCCAGTTTGGATAAGTACACGATGTTATTGTCTTCATAAACTCAGTAAACTGAACTAAACATTGCCATTACTGATACACTTTTGTACACTCATCAGAGAATTGTTCTGATTGTTTTATATATTACATTTAACAGCTGCTTTTTCCACAAATGTTTCAGGTCAGCAAGGTTACAGTTACTTCTGATACCTTCAACTTGGGTGCCTGAATTCTTATTTTTGGCATTTGAATTTCTCATCTCTTAGGAAAATGAGAAAATACTTGCTAGTAAACATGAGTTCTTTGAAAGTCCCTGCACTTTTACACACTTGGTAAACAAAACTTGAATTACTGAAAGGGCTCCTATCCTCCAAAATCTTTCAGAGCTTTGCATTACAGCATGAATCAGCAAGGTGGGTGGCTCCAACAAACATCAGGGATTGAAAGCTTGCAGATGGCTGCCTGTATCCAGCGGCAGCCTTGCGTATTTCCTAACCTTTTAGGTAATTTTTCATTGCTTTCCAGGATCTACTGTAATAGATCTTGGACTTTTTAGATAAATGCAGGTCACAAAAGATGTATAGGTCTTCTGATTTGCCATATAATAAACTGTGATGTATGCTGAGTATCTGCCAGTAGCTTGTACTGATATACGATTACAATTTTAAAAACAATTTCTGCTTAGACATGATGACAAATATTTCAATTATTTAGCTTACCAAACTCCAGAAAGAAACAGTATTCTACAGTTGTTATCTACCGTTATAATAAATTTATACAGATGATGTGGTTTGAATTTACATTTTACATTCACCCACAAGTGCTGATTTTCTTCAAACAGAAATTGCTAGCTCCTTGTCTAAGAAACTTTCTAAATGTTCTCATGATGTTAAGATGGATTTCAGTCTGTTAATTAAAAAATATAAAAGAGACCTTAATTCAGGAAAAAAGTCATTGAGATGTGAAATACTGATAGTCTTGTGTAAAAGTTGCTTTACATTATAGTTGAGATGGCCTTAGAACAGAAGGGAGCACATTAAAAAGAAAGGTAAAAATTAACCCAGAATTAAATAAAAACTTTAATATTCTAAGTTTGGAGGATTTTTTCCACTGCTAATATATTTTGCAATATACTTAAAATAAATTTGATTATTTAATAGGAAAAAAAGTATTAAAATATCTAGCTTTTGCTTTTTCTTTTTAATAAAGACTTAAATGTCCCAATTTTAAATTGTGTTTCTTTTTTAGAACTGGGTTTTTATGTGTACACCAGCTTAAATGAGTAGGAAGGGAGCAAACATTTCATTGGTGCATCCATATTTGTAATACTTTGCCTCTCCTTAGTTGACCTCAAAAACTACAACAATTCAGTCTCACTGTCCCTGTGAGAAATATGGATTTACGGAGGAAAACAGGAATTGAGAGAAAGAGGTCTGGTGGAGATAAAACAGTCCCTTTCAGAACCAGAAGTAAAGGACTCTTGAGTTACTGGATGCTTCCATTTTCTCAGCTGTAGAATGTTCTTTAACGTGCCAGGCGCTATCAAAAACACATGAACTTCAGGATCACCTCATCATACACAATCTCTTGGCGTGTTTTCTCCAACAGAATGTCACTGGTTTAAATGTCTTTTAAACAAGTGATCAGTGATCTGATTGTGCCTGATGCTTCATGGAGGTAGCAACTTCCAAAAAGGGGGGACTACCTAATTGTAAAGTATTTTATCTTTGTCTCTAAGGTGGCAGTGTTTTGGCTCCTTTCCAGTGCGACTTTCTCAACTGCAAATTTGTTGCAAGTTGTCATAAAAGGCATTGCACTTCCTTCTTAACCCGTGCTGTAGATAGGTTTTTGCATTAGAAACTTCAAGACTATTGTCCGTATTCCCATTTCCATATTCTGCACCACTGATGTTAATACAATTTTTGTAAACAGAGTAACACATTTTAATTATTTTTAAACTCTTCCGGTCTAATCCCTCTGGTGTGCCGGTAGCTGTTTTTTCAATAGATGTGTTCATAGATGTGTTGGTGGTGAAGGACAGACAGAACAATAAGAACGTTAGTATTTATAACTTTCGTGAATCTGTAATGAGGTTCACAGTCTGTTTCTTTGAGGTCAGTTTCGGTGGAATAATCGTCATGGAGTCTGTTTACATTTAGAATGAAAAGAGCTTCCAAATTCGAAGTCCAGAGCCAAGGAAGGTACTGTATGTACCCTGAAAGCCCGTGCCCGCTGTGCCTCTCGGGCTGAGGAGGTAAAAATGCACGTCCCGAAGCGGCCGCTGCGGTGACAGCGCGGTGTGGCTCGTCTCCTGCCCCGCCGGCCGGGGCCGCGCCGCTCCCGGAGCTGGCCCGAGTCCGCTGCTCCCGCCCGCCCCGCCTGCGCCTCCCGTGGGCCCCGCTCCGGCCGCGGCGTTTCGCGCGGTCGCCAGGGAGCGGCGGATCGGGAGCGGGAAATGCAGCCCTGCCCGGCCCGGCCGTGCCAGCGCCCCCGGGACAGCGCAGCGCCCCCGCCCGTGAGGAGCGGCCCCGCGCCGCCCGCGCCATCTTGGGCACTCGCCGGGGGCAGCGCTCCCCCTCCCTCCGCAAGATGGCGGCGGCCGGGTGAGTGACATGCCCGGTCACGTGGCGCGGATCGCCCCGCGCTCCCCCCGCGCCGCGCGGTCTCTATGGCTCAGCCGGACACACGGGCGGCGGCGGCGAGGGACNNGGCGGCGAGGGACGGGCGGACGGACGGACGGACGGACGGACGGACGGACGGACGGAGCCGCGGCGGGAGCGGGGCCGCGGCGCTCGCACGGCCCCTCCTTTGTCTGCGGCCTCGGCAAGGCGAGCGCTTTCCTCTCCCCGGCCCTCCGGCGCCCTCGCCAGAGGGTTCGGCTTCCTCTTTCCCGCCGGCAGCGGCGGCGGGGGCTCCCCGCTGGGGCGGCCGGGGTGATCAGAGTCGTTCCGCAGCCCTTTCGCCCCGGCCGGCGGCACGGCGCGTTCTCGGGCGAGTGGAGCTGGGTCCGGAGCGCCCCGGCCCATCGCCGCCTCTGCGGGGAGCGGGCGGGCCGGCCCGGCGGGGGTGGCGGGAGGTCAGGGCGGGCTGGCGGCC